>CM069861.1:3461360-3791360 GCA_036172795.1 Pelodytes ibericus | reverse complement strand
CTAATATATATATATATATATATATATATATATATATACATAGTAGGTAACGAGCTCTGGCACTAATATATATATATATACATACATAGTAGGTAACGAGCTCTTGCACTAATATATATATATATATATATATATATATATATATATATATACATAGTAGGTAATGAGCTCTGGCACTAATATATATATATATATATATATACACATAGTAGGTAACGAGCTCTGGCACTAATATATATATATATACATACATAGTAGGTAACGAGCTCTGGCACTAATATATATATATATACATACATAGTAGGTAACGAGCTCTGGCACTAATATATATATATATATATATACACATAGTAGGTAACGAGCTCTGGCACTAATATATATATATATATACATACATAGTAGGTAACGAGCTCTGGCACTAATATATATATATATATATATACACATAGTAGGTAACGAGCTCTGGCACTAATATACATATACATACATACATAGTAGGTAACGAGCTCTGGCACTAATATATATATATATATATATACATAGTAGGTAACGAGCTCTGGCACTAATATATATATATATACATACATAGTAGGTAACGAGCTCTGGCACTAATATAAATATATATACATACATAGTAGGTAACGAGATTTGGCACTAATATATATATATATATATATACATACATAGTAGGTAACGAGCTCTGGCACTAATATATATATATATACATACATAGTAGGTAACGAGCTCTGGCACTAATATATATATATATATACATACATAGTAGGTAACGAGCTCTGGCACTAATATATATATATATACATACATAGTAGGTAACGAGCTCTGGCACTAATATATATATATATACATACATAGTAGGTAACGAGCTCTGGCACTAATATATATATATATATACATACATAGTAGGTAACGAGCTCTGGCACTAATATATATATATATATATATATATATACATAGTAGGTAACGAGCTCTGGCACTAATATATATATATATATATATACATAGTAGGTAACGAGCTCTGGCACTAATATATATATATATATACATAGTAGGTAACGAGCTCTGGCACTAATATATATATATATATATATATATATACATAGTAGGTAACGAGCTCTGGCACTAATATATATATATATATATATACATAGTAGGTAACAAGCTCTGGCACTAATATATATATATATATACATACATAGTAGGTAACGAGCTCTGGCACTAATATATATATATATACATACATAGTAGGTAACGAGCTCTGGCACTAATATATATATATATACATACATAGTAGGTAACGAGCTCTGGCACTAATATATATATATATATATATATATACATACATAGTAGGTAACGAGCTCTGGCACTAATATATATATATATATATATATACATAGTAGGTAACGAGCTCTGGCACTAATATATATATATATATATATATACATAGTAGGTAACGAGCTCTGGCACTAATATATATATATATATATATACATAGTAGGTAACGAGCTCTGGCACTAATATATATATATATATATATATATACATACATAGTAGGTAACGAGCTCTGGCACTTATATATATATACATACATAGTAGGTAACGAGCTCTGGCACTAATATATATATATATACATACATAGTAGGTAACGAGCTCTGGCACTAATATATATATATATATATATATATATATACATACATAGTAGGTAACGAGCTCTGGCACTAATATATATATATATATATATATACATAGTAGGTAACGAGCTCTGGCACTAATATATATATATATATATATACATACATAGTAGGTAACGAGCTCTGGCACTAATATATATATATATATACATACATAGTAGGTAACGAGCTCTGGCACTAATATATATATATATATATATATATATATATATATATATACATAGTAGGTAACGAGCTCTGGAACTAATATATATATATATATATACATAGTAGGTAACGAGCTCTGGCACTAATATATATATATATATATATACATAGTAGGTAACGAGCTCTGGCACTAACATATATATATATATACATACATAGTAGGTAACGAGCTCTGGCACTAATATATATATATATATATATATATATACATAGTAGGTAACGAGCTCTGGCACTAATATATATATATATATATACATAGTAGGTAACGAGCTCTGGCACTAATATATATATATATATACATACATAGTAGGTAACGAGCTCTGGCACTAATATATATATATATACATACATAGTAGGTAACGAGCTCTGGCACTAATATATATATATATATATACATACATAGTAGGTAACGAGCTCTGGCACTAATATATATATATATATATATATATACATACATAGTAGGTAACGAGCTCTGGCACTAATATATATATATATATATATACATACATAGTAGGTAACGAGCTCTGGCACTAATATATATATATATACATACATAGTAGGTAACGAGCTCTGGCACTAATATATATATATATATATATATACATAGTAGGTAACGAGCTCTGGCACTAATATATATATACATAGTAGGTAACGAGCTCTGGCACTAATATATATATATATATATATATATATATATATATATATATACATAGTAGGTAACGAGCTCTGGCACTAATATATATATATATATATATATACATAGTAGGTAACGAGCTCTGGCACTAATATATATATATATACATACATAGTAGGTAACGAGCTCTGGCACTAATATATATATATATACATACATAGTAGGTAACGAGCTCTGGCACTAATATATATATATATATATACATACATAGTAGGTAACGAGCTCTGGCACTAATATATATATATATACATACATAGTAGGTAATGAGCTCTGGCACTAATATATATATATATACATACATAGTAGGTAACGAGCTCTGGCACTAATATATATATATATATATATATATATACACATACATAGTAGGTAACGAGCTCTGGCACTAATATATATATATATATACATAGTAGGTAACGAGCTCTGGCACTAATATATATATATACATACATAGTAGGTAACGAGCTCTGGCACTAATATATATATATATATATACATAGTAGGTAACGAGCTCTGGCACTAATATACATATATATACATAGTAGGTAACGAGCTCTGGCACTAATATATATATATATATACATACATAGTAGGTAACGAGCTCAGGCACTAATATATATATATATACATACATAGTAGGTAACGAGCTCTGGCACTAATATATATATATATACATACATAGTAGGTAACGAGCTCTGGCACTAATATATATATATATATATACATACATAGTAGGTAACGAGCTCTGGCACTAATATATATATATATATATATACATAGTAGGTAACGAGCTCTGGCACTAATATATATATATATATATATATATATACATAGTAGGTAACGAGCTCTGGCACTAATATATATATATATATATATATATACATAGTAGGTAACGAGCTCTGGCACTAATATATATATATATATATATATATATACATACATAGTAGGTAACGAGCTCTGGCACTAATATATATATATATATACATACATAGTAGGTAACGAGCTCTGGCACTAATATATATATATATACATACATAGTAGGTAACGAGCTCTGGCACTAATATATATATATATATATATATATATATATATATACATACATAGTAGGTAACGAGCTCTGGCACTAATATATATATATATACATACATAGTAGGTAACGAGCTCTGGCACTAATATATATATATATACATACATAGTAGGTAACGAGCTCTGGCACTAATATATATATATATATATATATACATACATAGTAGGTAACGAGCTCTGGCACTAATATATATATATATATATATATATACATAGTAGGTAACGAGCTCTGGAACTAATATATATATATATATATACATACATACTAGGTAACGAGCTCTGGCACTAATATATATATATATACATACATAGTAGGTAACGAGCTCTGGCACTAATATATATATATATATATATATATATATATACATAGTAGGTAACGAGCTCTGGCACTAATATATATATATATATATATACATAGTAGGTAACGAGCTCTGGCACTAATATATATATATATATACATAGTAGGTAACGAGCTCTGGCACTAATATATATATATATATATACATACATAGTAGGTAACGAGCTCTGGCACTAATATATATATATATATATATACATAGTAGGTAACGAGCTCTGGCACTAATATATATATATATATATATATATACATAGTAGGTAACAAGCTCTGGCACTAATATATATATATACATACATAGTAGGTAACGAGCTCTGGCACTAATATATATATATATACATACATAGTAGGTAACGAGCTCTGGCACTAATATATATATATATATACATACATAGTAGGTAACGAGTTCTGGCACTAATATATATATATATATATACATACATAGTAGGTAACGAGCTCTGGCACTAATATATATATATATATATACATACATAGTAGGTAACGAGCTCTGGCACTAATATATATATATATACATACATAGTAGGTAACGAGCTCTGGCACTAATATATATATATATATATATATACATAGTAGGTAACGAGCTCTGGCACTAATATATATATATATATATATAGTAGGTAACGAGCTCTGGCACTAATATATATATATATATATATATATATATATACATAGTAGGTAACGAGCTCTGGCACTAATATATATATATATATACATAGTAGGTAACGAGCTCTGGCACTAATATATATATATATACATACATAGTAGGTAACGAGCTCTGGCACTAATATATATATATATACATACATAGTAGGTAACGAGCTCTGGCACTAATATATATATATATACATACATAGTAGGTAACGAGCTCTGGCACTAATATATATATATATACATACATAGTAGGTAACGAGCTCTGGCACTAATATATATATATATACATACATAGTAGGTAACGAGCTCTGGCACTAATATATATATATATATATATATATATATATAGATACATAGTAGGTAACGAGCTCTGGCACTAATATATATATATATATATATACATAGTAGGTAACGAGCTCTGGCACTAATATATATATATATACATACATAGTAGGTAACGAGCTCTGGCACTAATATATATATATATATACATACATAGTAGGTAACGAGCTCTGGCACTAATATATATATATATATATATACATAGTAGGTAACGAGCTCTGGCACTAATATATATATATATACATACATAGTAGGTAACGAGCTCTGGCACTAATATATATGTATATATACATACATAGTAGGTAACGAGCTCTGGCACTAATATATATATATATATACATACATAGTAGGTAACGAGCTCTGGCACTAATATATATATATATATACATACATAGTAGGTAACGAGCTCTGGCACTAATATATATATATATATACATACATAGTAGGTAACGAGCTCTGGCACTAATATATATATATATACATACATAGTAGGTAACGAGCTCTGGCACTAATATATATATATATACATACATAGTAGGTAACGAGCTCTGGCACTAATATATATATATATATATACATACATAGTAGGTAACGAGCTCTGGCACTAATATATATATATATACATACATAGTAGGTAACGAGCTCTGGCACTAATATATATATATATACATACATAGTAGGTAACGAGCTCTGGCACTAATATATATATATATACATACATAGTAGGTAACGAGCTCTGGCACTAATATATATATATATATATATACATACATAGTAGGTAACGAGCTCTGGCACTAATATATATATATATACATACATAGTAGGTAACGAGCTCTGGCACTAATATATATATATATATACATACATAGTAGGTAACGAGCTCTGGCACTAATATATATATATATACATAGTAGGTAACGAGCTCTGGCACTAATATATATATATATATACATACATAGAAGGTAACGAGCTCTGGCACTAATATATATATATATACATACATAGTAGGTAACGAGCTCTGGCACTAATATATATATATATACATACATAGTAGGTAACGAGCTCTGGAACTAATATATATATATATAAACATACATAGTAGGTAACGAGCTCTGGCACTAATATATATATATATATACATACATAGTAGGTAACGAGCTCTGGCACTAATATATATATATATATACATACATAGTAGGTAACGAGCTCTGGCACTAATATATATATATATATATACATACATAGTAGGTAACGAGCTCTGGCACTAATATATATATATATATATATATATATATATACATAGTAGGTAACGAGCTCTGGCACTAATATTTATATATATATATATATATATATACATAGTAGGTAACGAGCTCTGGCACTAATATATATATATATACATACATAGTAGGTAACGAGCTCTGGCACTAATATATATATATATACATACATAGTAGGTAACGAGCTCTGGCACTAATATATATATATATATACATACATAGTAGGTAACGAGCTCTGGCACTAATATATATATATATACATACATAGTAGGTAACGAGCTCTGGCACTAATATATATATATATACATACATAGTAGGTAACGAGCTCTGGCACTAATATATATATTTATATATATACATACATAGTAGGTAACGAGCTCTGGCACTAATATATATATATATACATACATAGTAGGTAACGAGCTCTGGCACTAATATATATATATATATACATACATAGTAGGTAACGAGCTCTGGCACTAATATATATATATATATATATACATAGTAGGTAACGAGCTCTGGCACTAATATATATATATATACATACATAGTAGGTAACGAGCTCTGGCACTAATATATATATATATATATACATATTAGGTAACGAGCTCTGGCACTAATATATATATATATACATACATAGTAGGTAACGAGCTCTGGCACTAATATATATGTATATATACATACATAGTAGGTAACGAGCTCTGGCACTAATATATATATATATACATACATAGTAGGTAACGAGCTCTGGCACTAATATATATATATATATACATACATAGTAGGTAACGAGCTCTGGCACTAATATATATATATATATACATACATAGTAGGTAACGAGCTCTGGCACTAATATATATATATATACATACATAGTAGGTAACGAGCTCTGGCACTAATATATATATATATATATACATACATAGTAGGTAACGAGCTCTGGCACTAATATATATATATATATACATACATAGTAGGTAACGAGCTCTGGCACTAATATATATATATATACATACATAGTAGGTAACGAGCTCTGGCACTAATATATATATATATACATACATAGTAGGTAACGAGCTCTGGCACTAATATATATATATATATATATACATACATAGTAGGTAACGAGCTCTGGCACTAATATATATATATATACATACATAGTAGGTAACGAGCTCTGGCACTAATATATATATATATATATATACATACATAGTAGGTAACGAGCTCTGGCACTAATATATATATATATACATAGTAGGTAACGAGCTCTGTCACTAATATATATATATATATACATACATAGAAGGTAACGAGCTCTGGCACTAATATATATATATATACATACATAGTAGGTAACGAGCTCTGGCACTAATATATATATATATACATACATAGTAGGTAACGAGCTCTGGAACTAATATATATATATATAAACATACATAGTAGGTAACGAGCTCTGGCACTAATATATATATATATATATACATACATAGTAGGTAACGAGCTCTGGCACTAATATATATATATATATACATACATAGTAGGTAACGAGCTCTGGCACTAATATATATATATATATACATACATAGTAGGTAACGAGCTCTGGCACTAATATATATATATATATATATATATATATATATATACATAGTAGGTAACGAGCTCTGGCACTAATATTTATATATATATATATATATATACATAGTAGGTAACGAGCTCTGGCACTAATATATATATATATACATACATAGTAGGTAACGAGCTCTGGCACTAATATATATATATATACATACATAGTAGGTAACGAGCTCTGGCACTAATATATATATATATATACATACATAGTAGGTAACGAGCTCTGGCACTAATATATATATATATACATACATAGTAGGTAACGAGCTCTGGCACTAATATATATATATATACATACATAGTAGGTAACGAGCTCTGGCACTAATATATATATTTATATATATACATACATAGTAGGTAACGAGCTCTGGCACTAATATATATATATATACATACATAGTAGGTAACGAGCTCTGGCACTAATATATATATATATATACATACATAGTAGGTAACGAGCTCTGGCACTAATATATATATATATACATACATAGTAGGTAACGAGCTCTGGCACTAATATATATATATATACATAGTAGGTAACGAGCTCTGGCACTAATATATATATATATATATACATACATAGAAGGTAACGAGCTCTGGCACTAATATATATATATATACATACATAGTAGGTAACGAGCTCTGGCACTAATATATATATATATACATACATAGTAGGTAACGAGCTCTGGAACTAATATATATATATATAAACATACATAGTAGGTAACGAGCTCTGGCACTAATATATATATATATATACATACATAGTAGGTAACGAGCTCTGGCACTAATATATATATATATACATACATAGTAGGTAACGAGCTCTGGCACTAATATATATATATATATACATACATAGTAGGTAACGAGCTCTGGCACTAATATATATATATATATATATATATATATATATATACATAGTAGGTAACGAGCTCTGGCACTAATATTTATATATATATATATATATATACATAGTAGGTAACGAGCTCTGGCACTAATATATATATATATACATACATAGTAGGTAACGAGCTCTGGCACTAATATATATATATATACATACATAGTAGGTAACGAGCTCTGGCACTAATATATATATATATATACATACATAGTAGGTAACGAGCTCTGGCACTAATATACATAGTAGGTAACGAGCTCTGGCACTAATATATATATATATATATATACATACATAGTAGGTAACGAGCTCTGGCACTAATATATATATATATACATACATAGTAGGTAACGAGCTCTGGCACTAATATATATATATACATACATAGTAGGTAACGAGCTCTGGCACTAATATATATATATATACATACATAGTAGGTAACGAGCTCTGGCACTAATATATATATATATATATACATACATAGTAGGTAACGAGCTCTGGCACTAATATATATATATATATATATATATATATATATATATATATACATAGTAGGTAACGAGCTCTGGCACTAATATATATATATATACATACATAGTAGGTAACGAGCTCTGGCACTAATATATATATAAACATACATAGTAGGTAACGAGCTCTGGCACTAATATTAGGGATCGACCGATATTGATTTTTTAGAGCCGATACCGATAACCTGTGAACTTTCAGGCCGATAGCCGATAACTTATACCGATATTTCGTGCATTTTAATATTTTGGGAAAAAAACAATTTCTACACAAATCTGCTGTTAAATGAACATGTTTATTGTTAACGTTTAGCTTTTTTTTGTAAATCTTTTTCATTGCTAAATAAAAATAAATAATGCAGCAAAACAATGGTGATATGGTCAAATACAACAAATTGGACCACTTTTTTTTTTTTTTAAATAAATATCAGTCAAAAGGTAACAAGAACAACAATGTTCAATTGCACATAGTCCATACTTAGATTAAATCTTAGTAAAATGAGCAGCAATGACATAGGCAATTATATCAAAGGGACACTACAGTAAATATAAGCAAGGCATCAAAACAGCTTAATTAACCCCTTAGTGACAAGACATTTTCACCTTGACTTTCCCTTGGTGACAATGGCTGTTTTGACATTTCTAGGGTGTTTGTGTTTAGCTGTAATGTTTTGCTTTCTCACATACAGTACCCACACAAATTATATGTTGTTTTTATCGTCATAAGAAGGGCTTTCATTAGATACCATTATGTTCATCATATCTTATAATTTACTACAAAAAAAATCATAAAATATGATGAAAAATTTAAAAAAACCCACTTTTTCTAACTTTGACCTAAAATATAATTTACACAAATAAAATCATTAAAAAAGACCCCTGCTAAATAGTTTCTAAATGTTGTCCCGAGTTCAAAAATATGCATGTTTCCATATTTTTCGGTATTTTTTTGCGAGTTATGGGGCAAAAACCAAAAATAGTGTTTTTTGTTTTTTTCCTATATTGATCTTTTGACCCCAACCCGAACCCAAAATTTAACCCTAACACTAAATTGAACCCCAACTCTAATCCTTATTATATCCCTTAATATTTTTTAACTTTAATTTAATTTTAACCCTATCCCTTATGCTAAAAAATATTTAATTTTAACCCTATAGGCTAATATAGCTAAATAACCTATTTTTATTTAATTAAATATGTATTTTAATTATTTTCCATTGCAATGCTACTAAACCACCACTAGGGGTAGTCAAGTAGCATATTCAGAGCGACGGAAGTGAAGTTACTTTCACTTCCGAAGCTCAGACCGGCAGAGGACTTAGCCATATTGATGGAGCAGCATGCTCCGTCAATATGGCTCCCCACGATCGCTCCGTGGGCCGATCGTGGGGGTCCCAAAATAGAAATATCAGTGCTGGCTATTGCCTCGATGTCGAGGCAATAGACCAGCACTGTTAAAGCGGTTTTCGCGATCGTTAATCGCGAAAACGGCTTCATTCAAATTTCGGCATTATCGGTAAAGTTAGATGCCGATACCGATAATTTAGGAAACTGTGAATATCGGCCGATAATATCGGTTAATCCGATAATCGGTCGATCCCTAATTAATATATATATATATATATACATACATAGTAGGTAACGAGCTCTGGCACTAATATATATATATATACATACATAGTAGGTAACAAGCTCTGGCACTAATATATATATATATACATACATAGTAGGTAACAAGCTCTGGCACTAATATATATATATATATACATAGTAGGTAACGAGCTCTGGCACTAATATATATATATATATATATACATAGTAGGTAACGAGCTCTGGCACTAATATATATATATATACATACATAGTAGGTAACGAGCTCTGGCACTAATATATATATATATATATATATACATACATAGTAGGTAACGAGCTCTGGCACTAATATATATATATATACATACATAGTAGGTAACGAGCTCTGGCACTAATATATATATATATATATATATACATACATAGTAGGTAACGAGCTCTGGCACTAATATATATATATATACATACATAGTAGGTAACGAGCTCTGGCACTAATATATATATATATATATATATATACATACATAGTAGGTAACGAGCTCTGGCACTAATATATATATATATATACATACATAGTAGGTAACGAGCTCTGGCACTAATATATATATATATACATACATAGTAGGTAACGAGCTCTGGCACTAATATATATATATATATACATACATAGTAGGTAACGAGCTCTGGCACTAATATATATATATATATATACATAGTAGGTAACGAGCTCTGGCACTAATATATATATATATACATACATAGTAGGTAACGAGCTCTGGCACTAATATATATATATATATATATACATAGTAGGTAACGAGCTCTGGCACTAATATATATATATATACATACATAGTAGGTAACGAGCTCTGGCACTAATATATATATATATATATATATACATAGTAGGTAACGAGCTCTGGCACTAATATATATATATATATATATATATATACATAGTAGGTAACGAGCTCTGGCACTAATATATATATATATATATACATAGTAGGTAACGAGCTCTGGCACTAATATATATATATATACATACATAGTAGGTAACGAGCTCTGGCACTAATATATATATAAACATACATAGTAGGTAACGAGCTCTGGCACTAATATATATATATATACATACATAGTAGGTAACGAGCTCTGGCACTAATATATATATATATATACATACATAGTAGGTAACAAGCTCTGGCACTAATATATATATATATACATACATAGTAGGTAACGAGCTCTGGCACTAATATATATATATATATATATATACATAGTAGGTAACGAGCTCTGGCACTAATATATATATATATACATACATAGTAGGTAACGAGCTCTGGCACTAATATATATATATATATATATACATACATAGTAGGTAACGAGCTCTGGCACTAATATATATATATATATACATAGTAGGTAACGAGCTCTGGCACTAATATATATATATATACATACATAGTAGGTAACGAGCTCTGGCACTAATATATATATATATACATACATAGTAGGTAACGAGCTCTGGCACTAATATATATGTATATATATATACATAGTAGGTAACGAGCTCTGGCACTAATATATATATATATATATACATACATAGTAGGTAACGAGCTCTGGCACTAATATATATATATATACATACATAGTAGGTAACGAGCTCTGGCACTAATATATATATATATATATATACATAGTAGGTAACGAGCTCTGGCACTAATATATATATATATATACATACATAGTAGGTAACGAGCTCTGGCACTAATATATATATATATACATACATAGTAGGTAACGAGCTCTGGCACTAATATATATATATATACATACATAGTAGGTAACGAGCTCTGGCACTAATATATATATATATATATATATATACATACATAGTAGGTAACGAGCTCTGGCACTAATATATATATATATACATACATAGTAGGTAACGAGCTCTGGCACTAATATATATGTATATATATATACATAGTAGGTAACGAGCTCTGGCACTAATATATATATATATATATACATACATAGTAGGTAACGAGCTCTGGCACTAATATATATATATATACATACATAGTAGGTAACGAGCTCTGGCACTAATATATATATATATATATACATAGTAGGTAACGAGCTCTGGCACTAATATATATATATATATACATACATAGTAGGTAACGAGCTCTGGCACTAATATATATATATATATACATACATAGTAGGTAACGAGCTCTGGCACTAATATATATATATATACATACATAGTAGGTAACGAGCTCTGGCACTAATATATATATATATATATATATACATACATAGTAGGTAACGAGCTCTGGCACTAATATATATATATATATACATAGTAGGTAACGAGCTCTGGCACTAATATATATATATATACATACATAGTAGGTAACGAGCTCTGGCACTAATATATATATATATATATATATATACATACATAGTAGGTAACGAGCTCTGGCACTAATATATATATATATACATACATAGTAGGTAACGAGCTCTGGCACTAATATATATGTATATATATATACATAGTAGGTAACGAGCTCTGGCACTAATATATATATATATATATACATACATAGTAGGTAACGAGCTCTGGCACTAATATATATATATATACATACATAGTAGGTAACGAGCTCTGGCACTAATATATATATATATATATACATAGTAGGTAACGAGCTCTGGCACTAATATATATATATATATACATACATAGTAGGTAACGAGCTCTGGCACTAATATATATATATATATACATACATAGTAGGTAACGAGCTCTGGCACTAATATATATATATATACATACATAGTAGGTAACGAGCTCTGGCACTAATATATATATATATATATATATATACATACATAGTAGGTAACGAGCTCTGGCACTAATATATATATATATATACATAGTAGGTAACGAGCTCTGGCACTAATATATATATATATACATACATAGTAGGTAACGAGCTCTGGCACTAATATATATATATATATACATACATAGTAGGTAACGAGCTCTGGCACTAATATATATATATATATATATACATAGTAGGTAACGAGCTCTGGCACTAATATATATATATATATATACATACATAGTAGGTAATGAGCTCTGGCACTAATATATATATATATACATACATAGTAGGTAACGAGCTCTGGCACTAATATATATATATATACATACATAGTAGGTAACGAGCTCTGGCACTAATATATATATATATATATACATACATAGTAGGTAACGAGCTCTGGCACTAATATATATATATATATATATATATATATATACATAGTAGGTAACGAGCTCTGGCACTAATATATATATATATATACATACATAGTAGGTAACGAGCTCTGGCACTAATATATATATATATATACATAGTAGGTAACGAGCTCTGGCACTAATATATATATATATATATATACATACATAGTAGGTAACGAGCTCTGGCACTAATATATATATATATACATACATAGTAGGTAACGAGCTCTGGCACTAATATATATATATATATATACATAGTAGGTAACGAGCTCTGGCACTAATATATATATATATATACATACATAGTAGGTAACGAGCTCTGGCACTAATATATATATATATATATATATACATAGTAGGTAACGAGCTCTGGCACTAATATATATATATATATATACATACATAGTAGGTAACGAGCTCTGGCACTAATATATATATATATATATACATACATAGTAGGTAACGAGCTCTGGCACTAATATATATATATATATATATATATACATAGTAGGTAACGAGCTCTGGCACTAATATATATATATATATACATACATAGTAGGTAACGAGCTCTGGCACTAATATATATATATATACATACATAGTAGGTAACGAGCTCTGGCACTAATATATATATATATATATACATACATAGTAGGTAACGAGCTCTGGCACTAATATATATATATATACATACATAGTAGGTAACGAGCTCTGGCACTAATATTAATCCATTAGCAGAGTGTGTGACGTCAGGAGCGGGTGGGAACCAGCCACAGTATAAAGATATCTGCCAAGCTGCTGATATATCCATCCCACGCATGGGGTCCTGTCACCTAATATAGAGAATAAATAATGATCTACACAGTGTGGAGGCAGCAAATAAGAGAAATATATGTTCTCAGTGTGTCTACTGATTATGACATCACCTGCGGCCTGATATGCAAATTACACAATTCTGACAGATAATGAATTTGCATATCAGGCTGCAGGTGATGTCATAATCAGTAGACACAGACACATTCATTCTGTCCATCACATTGCAAGCAGTATCATCCTCCCTGTAATTCAGGTCTCATGGGGGGGCTGCCTGCCCCCACGCCTCACATTTTATAAAGCAAAGCCCCGGCCTCCTGCTTTTATCTATTTAAAGCCTTTCTGAAGAACTATTCCAATCCCACCCGTCTGCCATTCATGATGTGACACATCCAGCTCCGCACACATGGCGAGGTCTTCACACTGCTTCACTTTGCACCAGCGATATGTTGTATGATTGATAAAATAGGATTATTCAGCGAGGTTAGGACAGAATATCATGTATAGTCCCATGTGATTTATACTCCTTGCAACAGTCCATTCTGAGGGTCTGTGAAGGAGACTAACATGCCCCCCGCCTCTCTCTCTCTCCCTGCCCCCCCTTTCCCCCTGCCTCTCCCCCTCTCCCACTGCCTCCTTGCCTCTCCTCCTGAACCTGCCCCTTCTCCTGCCTCTCCTCCTGCCCCTGCCTCTCCCCTAGCCCCCTGCCTCCTTGCCTCTGCAGCTCCCCTGCCTCTCCTACTGCCCCTGCCTCTCCCCTAGCCCCCTGCCTCCTGCCTCTGCAGCTCCCCTGCCTCTCCTCCTGCCTCTGCAGCTCCCCTGCCTCTCCTCCTGCCCCTGCAGCTCCCCTGCCTCTCCTCCTGTCCCTGCAGCTCCCCTGCCTCTCCTCCTGCCCCTGCCTCTCCCCTAGCCCCCTGCCTCCTGCCCCTGCAGCTCCCCTGCCTCTACTCCTGCCCCTGCAGCTCCCCTGCCTCTCCTCCTGTCCCTGCAGCTCCCCTGCCTCTCCTCCTGCCCCTGCAGCTCCCCTGCCTCTCCTCCTGCCCCTGCAGCTCCCCTGCCTCTCCTCCTGCCCCTGCAGCTCCCCTGCCTCTCCTCCTGCCTCTGCAGCTCCCCTGCCTCTCCTCCTGTCCCTGCAGCTCCCCTGCCTCTCCTCCTGCCCCTGCAGCTCCCCTGCCTCTCCTCCTGCCCCTGCAGCTCCCCTGCCTCTCCTCCTGCGTCTGCAGCTCCCCTGCCTCTCCTCCTGCCCCTGCAGCTCCCCTGCCTCTCATCCTGCCCCTGCAGCTCCCCTGCCTCTCCTCCTGTCCCTGCAGCTCCCCTGCCTCTCCTCCTGTCCCTGCAGCTCCCCTGCCTCTCCTCCTGCCCCTGCAGCTCCCCTGCCTCTAATCCTGCCCCTGCAGCTCCCCTGCCTCTCCTCCTGCCCCTGCAGCTCCCCTGCCTCTCCTCCTGCCCCTGCAGCTCCCCTGCCTCTCATCCTGCCCCTGCAGCTCCCCTGCCTCTCCTCCTGAACCTGCCCCTTCTCCTGCCTCTCCTACTGCCCCTGCCTCTCCCCTAGCCCCCTGCCTCCTGCCTCTGCAGCTCCCCTGCCTCTCCTCCTGCCCCTGCAGCTCCCCTGCCTCTCCTCCTGTCCCTGCAGCTCCCCTGCCTCTCCTCCTGCCCCTGCAGCTCCCCTGCCTCTCCTCCTGCCCCTGCAGCTCCCCTGCCTCTCCTCCTGCCCCTGCAGCTCCCCTGCCTCTCCTCCTGCCTCTGCAGCTCCCCTGCCTCTCCTCCTGTCCCTGCAGCTCCCCTGCCTCTCCTCCTGCCCCTGCAGCTCCCCTGCCTCTCCTCCTGCCCCTGCAGCTCCCCTGCCTCTCCTCCTGCCTCTGCAGCTCCCCTGCCTCTCCTCCTGCCCCTGCAGCTCCCCTGCCTCTCATCCTGCCCCTGCAGCTCCCCTGCCTCTCCTCCTGCCCCTGCAGCTCCCCTGCCTCTCCTCCTGCCTCTGCAGCTCCCCTGCCTCTCCTCCTGCCCCTGCAGCTCCCCTGCCTCTCATCCTGCCCCTGCAGCTCCCCTGCCTCTCCTCCTGTCCCTGCAGCTCCCCTGCCTCTCCTCCTGCCCCTGCAGCTCCCCTGCCTCTCCTCCTGCCCCTGCAGCTCCCCTGCCTCTCCTCCTGTCCCTGCAGCTCCCCTGCCTCTCCTCCTGCCCCTGCAGCTCCCCTGCCTCTAATCCTGCCCCTGCAGCTCCCCTGCCTCTCCTCCTGCCCCTGCAGCTCCCCTGCCTCTCCTCCTGCCCCTGCAGCTCCCCTGCCTCTCATCCTGCCCCTGCAGCTCCCCTGCCTCTCCTCCTGCCCCTGCAGCTCCCCTGCCTCTCCTCCTGCCTCTGCAGCTCCCCTGCCTCTCCTCCTGCCCCTGCAGCTCCCCTGCCTCTCATCCTGCCCCTGCAGCTCCCCTGCCTCTCCTCCTGTCCCTGCAGCTCCCCTGCCTCTCCTCCTGCCCCTGCAGCTCCCCTGCCTCTCATCCTGCCCCTGCAGCTCCCCTGCCTCTCCTCCTGAACCTGCCCCTTCTCCTGCCTCTCCTACTGCCCCTGCCTCTCCCCTAGCCCCCTGCCTCCTGCCTCTGCAGCTCCCCTGCCTCTCCTCCTGCCCCTGCAGCTCCCCTGCCTCTCCTCCTGTCCCTGCAGCTCCCCTGCCTCTCCTCCTGTCCCTGCAGCTCCCCTGCCTCTCCTCCTGTCCCTGCAGCTCCCCTGCCTCTCCTCCTGCCCCTGCAGCTCCCCTGCCTCTCCTCCTGTCCCTGCAGCTCCCCTGCCTCTCCTCCTGTCCCTGCAGCTCCCCTGCCTCTCCTCCTGTCCCTGCAGCTCCCCTGCCTCTCCTCCTGTCCCTGCAGCTCCCCTGCCTCTCCTCCTGTCCCTGCGGCTCCCCTGCCTCTCCTCCTGCCCCTGCGGCTCCCCTGCCTCTCCTCCTGTCCCTGCAGCTCCCCTGCCTCTCCTCCTGTCCCTGCGGCTCCCCTGCCTCTCCTCCTGCCCCTGCGGCTCCCCTGCCTCTCCTCCTGTCCCTGCAGCTCCCCTGCCTCTCCTCCTGCCCCTGCAGCTCCCCTGCCTCTCCTCCTGTCCCTGCAGCTCCCCTGCCTCTCCTCCTGTCCCTGCAGCTCCCCTGCCTCTCCTCCTGTCCCTGCAGCTCCCCTGCCTCTCCTCCTGCCCCTGCAGCTCCCCTGCCTCTCCTCCTGTCCCTGCAGCTCCCCTGCCTCTCCTCCTGTCCCTGCAGCTCCCCTGCCTCTCCTCCTGCCCCTGCAGCTCCCCTGCCTCTCCTCCTGTCCCTGCAGCTCCCCTGCCTCTCCTCCTGTCCCTGCAGCTCCCCTGCCTCTCCTCCTGTCCCTGCAGCTCCCCTGCCTCTCCTCCTGTCCCTGCAGCTCCCCTGCCTCTCCTCCTGTCCCTGCAGCTCCCCTGCCTCTCCTCCTGCCCCTGCAGCTCCCCTGCCTCTCATCCTGCCCCTGCAGCTCCCCTGCCTCTCCTCCTGCCCCTGCAGCTCCCCTGCCTCTCC
Source organism: Pelodytes ibericus (assembly GCA_036172795.1). Classification (NCBI taxonomy): domain Eukaryota; kingdom Metazoa; phylum Chordata; class Amphibia; order Anura; family Pelodytidae; genus Pelodytes; species Pelodytes ibericus. The sequence continues at coordinate 3,772,695 of CM069861.1, read as the reverse complement.
TCCTGCCCCTGCAGCTCCCCTGCCTCTCCTCCTGCCCCTGCGGCTCCCCTGCCTCTCCTCCTGCCCCTGCAGCTCCCCTGCCTCTCATCCTGCCCCTGCAGCTCCCCTGCCTCTCCTCCTGCCCCTACCACTGCCCTTGACTAGTTATAATTAACGAGCTGCAGATGATCTGTCATTAGAGAGATACTAAGGGGATTGGCCTGGATTAGTGCAATCCATAATATCACAGGATGTCTCAGCGAAAGTGAGGTGCAGGTAAGAAGAACATGGGGCTCTGTCTCCTAAACATCACTTACACCGGAAATGCAGAGACTAAAATATTATCTATACATTGTGTATATACATCTATACATAAATTAGGGTGATGTCATAAGCTGGAGACACCCTTATTTAAAACAGATTTTCATTTTAGTTTATTCATATGATTGTAATATTGCTAAAACTATGTATATAAGCAAAGTTAGGTAGAGAGAAAATGTAACAATGCATTATACAGGGCCAACTCTGTTCTTCTAGCAGGAGAAACTCACCAGACCCTGCACAATGTATAGAAGAATATATAGAAGAGCTCAGCTGGCAGGGATAATGCAGAGTTACATCTTTACACACTGTCACTATATAACAATGCATTATACAGGGCCAACTCTGTTCTTCTAGCAGGAGAAACTCACCAGACCCTGCACAATGTATAGAGGAATATATAGAAGAGCTCAGCTGGCCATGGATAATGCAGAGTTACATCTTTACACACTGTCACTTTATAACAATGCATTATACAGGACCAACTCTGTTCTTCTAGCAGGAGAAACTCACCAGACCCTGCACAATGTATAGAGGAATATATAGAAGAGCTCAGCTGGCCATGGATAATGCAGTTACATCTTTACACACTGTCACTTTATAACAATGCATTATACAGGACCAACTCTGTTCTTCTAGCAGGAGAAACTCACCAGACCCTGCACAATGTATAGAAGAATATATAGAAGAGCTCAGCTGGCCATGGATAATGCAGAGTTACATCTTTACACACTGTCACTTTATAACAATGCATTATACAGGACCAACTCTGTTCTTCTAGCAGGAGAAACTCACCAGACCCTGCACAATGTATAGAGGAATATATAGAAGAGCTCAGCTGGCCATGGATAATGCAGTTACATCTTTACACACTGTCACTTTATAACAATGCATTATACAGGACCAACTCTGTTCTTCTAGCAGGAGAAACTCACCAGACCCTGCACAATGTATAGAAGAATATATAGAAGAGCTCAGCTGGCCATGGATAATGCAGAGTTACATCTTTACACACTGTCACTTTATAACAATGCATTATACAGGGCCAACTCTGTTCTTCTAGCAGGAGAAACTCACTAGGCCCTGCACAATGTATAGAAGAATATATAGAAGAGCTCAGCCGGCCATGGATAATGCAGAGTTACATCTTTACACACTGTCACTTTATAACAATGCATTATACAGGGTCAACTCTGTTCTTCTAGCAGGAGAAACTCACCAGACCCTGCACAATGTATAGAAGAATATATGGAACAGCTCAGCTGGCCATGGATAATGCAGAGTTACATCTTTACACACTGTCACTTTATAACAATGCATTATACAGGGCCAACTCTGTTCTTCTAGCAGGAGAAACTCACCAGGCCCTGCACAATGTATAGAAGAATTTATAGAAGAGCTCAGCTGGATATGGATAATGCAGAGTTACATCTTTACTCACTGTCACTTTATAACAATGCATTATACAGGGCCAACTCTGTTCTTCTAGCAGGAGAAACTCACCAGACCCTGCACAATGTATAGAAGAATATATAGAAGGGCTAAGCTGGCCCTGCACAATGTATAGAAGAATATATAGCAGAGCTCAGCTGGCCATGGATAATGCAGAGTTACATCTTTACGCACTGTCACTTTATAACAATACATTATACAGGACCAACTCTGTTTTTCTAGCAGGAGAAACTAACCAGGCCCTGCACAATGTATAGAAGAATATATAGAAGAGCTCAGCTGGCCATGGATAATGCAGAGTTACATCTTTACACACTGTCACTTTATAACAATGCATTATACAGGGCCAACTCTGTTCTTCTAGCAGGAGAAACTCACCAGGCCCTGCACAATGTATAGAAGAATATATAGAAGAGCTCAGCTGGCCATGGATAATGCAGAGTTACATCTTTACACACTGTCACTTTATAACAATGCATTATACAGGACCAACTCTGTTCTTCTAGCAGGAGAAACTCACCAGACCCTGCACAATGTATAGAAGAATATATAGAAGAGCTCAGCTGGCCATGGATAATGCAGAGTTACATCTTTACACACTGTCACTTTATAACAATGCATTATACAGGACCAACTCTGTTCTTCTAGCAGGAGAAACTCACCAGGCCCTGCACAATGTATAGAAGAATATATAGAAGAGCTCAGCTGGCCATGGATAATGCAGAGTTACATCTTTACACACTGTCACTTTATAACAATGCATTATACAGGACCAACTCTGTTCTTCTAGCAGGAGAAACTCACCAGACCGTGCTCAATGTATAGAAGAATATATAGAAGAGCTCAGCTGGCCATGGATAATGCAGAGTTACATCTTTACACACTGTCACTTTATAACAATGCATTATACAGGGCCAACTCTGTTCTTCTAGCAGGAGAAACTCACCAGACCCTGCACAATGTATAGAAGAATATATAGAAGAGCTCAGCTGGCCATGGATAATGCAGAGTTACATCTTTACACACTGTCACTTTATAACAATGCATTATACAGGACCAACTCTGTTCTTCTAGCAGGAGAAACTCACCAGAACCTGCACAATGTATAGAATATATAGAAGAGCTCAGCTGGCCATGGATAATGCAGAGTTATATCTTTACACACTGTCACTTTATAACAATGCATTATACAGGACCAACTCTGTTCTTCTAGCAGGAGAAACTCACCAGACCCTGCACAATGTATAGAGGAATATATAGAAGAGCTCAGCTGGCCATGGATAATGCAGAGTTACATCTTTACACACTGTCACTTTATAACAATGCATTATACAGGACCAACTCTGTTCTTCTAGCAGGAGAAACTCACCAGACCCTGCACAATGTATAGAAGAATATAGAGAGAGCTCAGCTGGCCATGGATAATGCAGAGTTACATCTTTACACACTGTCACTATATAACAATGCATTATACAGGGCCAACTCTGTTCTTCTAGCAGGAGAAACTCACCAGACCCTGCACAATGTATAGAAGAATATATAGAAGACCTCAGCTGGCCATGGATAATGCAGAGTTACATCTTTACACACTGTCACTTTATAACAATGCATTATACAGGACCAACTCTGTTCTTCTAGCAAGAGAAACTCACCAGAACCTGCACAATGTATAGAAGAATATATAGAAGAGCTCAGCTGGCAATGGATAATGCAGAGTTACATCTTTACACCCTGTCACTTTATAACAATGCATTATACAGGGCCAACTCTGTTCTTCAAGCAGGAGAAACTCACCAGACCCTGCACAATGTATAGAAGAATATATAGAAGAGCTCAGCTGGCCATGGATAATGCAGAGTTACATCTTTACACACTGTCACTATATAACAATGCATTATACAGGGCCAACTCTTTTCTTCTAGCAGGAGAAACTCACCAGACCCTGCACAATGTATAGAAGAATATATAGAAGAGCTCAGCTGGCCATGGATAATGCAGTTACATCTTTACACACTGTCACTTTATAACAATGCATTATACAGGGCCAACTCTGTTCTTCTAGCAGGAGAAACTCACCAGACCCTGCACAATGTATAGAAGAATATATAGAAGAGCTCAGCTGGCCATGGATAATGCACAGTTACATCTTTACACACTGTCACTTTATAACAATGTATTATACAGGACCAACTCTGTTCTTCTAGCAGGAGAAACTCACCAGACCCTGCATAATGTATAGAAGAATATATAGAAGAGCTCAGCTGGCCATGGATAATGCAGAGTTATATCTTTACACACTGTCACTTTATAACAATGCATTATACAGGACCAACTCTGTTCTTCTAGCAGGAGAAACTCACCAGACCCTGCACAATGTATAGAGGAATATATAGAAGAGCTCAGCTGGCCATGGATAATGCAGAGTTACATCTTTACACACTGTCACTTTATAACAATGCATTATACAGGGCCAACTCTGTTCTTGGGCAGTTAGCAGTGTGGGGCAGTTATAGGACTGCCAGACAGGAGAAGGGCAGGATTCAGGGGCAGTTAGCAGTGTGGGGCAGGTATTGGACTGCCACACAGGAGCAGGGCAGGATTCAAGGGCAGTTAGCAGTGTGGGGCAGGTGTAGGACCGCCAGACAGGAGAAGAGCATGAAGCAGTGTGGGGCAATTGGCAGTGTGGGGCAGGTGTAGGACTGCCAGACCGGGGCAGTTACAGGACATGCAGTGAGAGATCTGGGTCAGTACAGGAATAGCACGGTGAGGAGGTCAGAGGAGGAATAGCAGGCAGGCACAGCAGTACAGGTGTAGTGACAGATCTGGGTCAGGAACAGTCACCAGTCCCCTCTCCTTCCCATCTCTCGCCCCAGAGGAATAGCTCCATACTTTATAAATAAAATGTGCATTGCACAGGCTGACAGCTCCCCCTTTACACAATATACAGGGGGCAAATCTGGGACAAAGTTCTAAAAGTGGAACCAATGGAATGTTCTGCAGTCACCATGGAAACCAATGGAATGTTCTGCAGTCACCATGGAAACCAATGGAATGTTCTGCAGTCACCATGGAAACCAATGGAATGTTCTGTAGTCACCATGGAAACCAATGGAATGTTCCTGCCTATATCACCTTGGAAACTAATGGAATGTTCCTGCCTATATCACCATGGAAGCCAATGGAATGTTCTGCAGTCACCATGGAAACCAATGGAATGTTCTGCAGTCACCATGGGAACCAATGGAATGTTCTGCAGTCACCATGGAAACCAATGGAATGTTCTGCAGTCACCATGGAAACCAATGGAATGTTCCGCAGTCACCATGGAAACCAATGGAATGTTCCTGCCTATATCACCATGGAAACTAATGGAATGTTCCTGCCTATATCACCATGGAAACCAATGGAATGTTCTGCAGTCACCATGGAAGCCAATGGAATGTTCTGCAGTCACCATGGGAACCAATGGAATGTTCCTGCCTTTATCACCATGGAAACCAATGGAATGTTCCTGCCTATATCACCATGGAAGCCAATGGAATGTTCTGCAGTCACCATGGAAGCCAATGGAATGTTCTGCAGTCACCATGGAAGCCAATGGAATGTTCTGCAGTCACCATGGGAACCAATGGAATGTTCTGCAGTCACCATGGAAGCCAATGGAATGTTCTGCAGTCACCATGGGAACCAATGGAATGTTCTGCAGTCACCATGGAAACCAATGGAATGTTCTGTAGTCACCATGGAAACCAATGGAATGTTCCTGCCTATATCACCTTGGAAACTAATGGAATGTTCCTGCCTATATCACCATGGAAGCCAATGGAATGTTCTGCAGTCACCATGGAAACCAATGGAATGTTCTGCAGTCACCATGGGAACCAATGGAATGTTCTGCAGTCACCATGGAAACCAATGGAATGTTCTGCAGTCACCATGGAAACCAATGGAATGTTCCGCAGTCACCATGGAAACCAATGGAATGTTCATGCCTATATCACCATGGAAACTAATGGAATGTTCCTGCCTATATCACCATGGAAACCAATGGAATGTTCTGCAGTCACCATGGAAGCCAATGGAATGTTCTGCAGTCACCATGGGAACCAATGGAATGTTCCTGCCTTTATCACCATGGAAACCAATGGAATGTTCCTGCCTATATCACCATGGAAGCCAATGGAATGTTCTGCAGTCACCATGGAAGCCAATGGAATGTTCTGCAGTCACCATGGGAACCAATGGAATGTTCTGCAGTCACCATGGAAGCCAATGGAATGTTCTGCAGTCACCATGGGAACCAATGGAATGTTCTGCAGTCACCATGGGAACCAATGGAATGTTCCTGCCTTTATCACAATGGAAACCAATGGAATGTTCAGCAGTCACCATGGAAACCAATGGAATGTTCCTGCCTATATCACCATGGAAACTAATGGAATGTTCCTGCCTATATCACCATGGTAACCAATGGAATGTTCCTGCCTATATCACCATGGAAACCAATGGAATGTTCTGCAGTCACCATGGAAACCAATGGAATGCTGCTGTATAAAGACCCTGCGGCAGGGCTCTGCTGCACACTGAAGGCGGACGTCTGGTTTAGTAACAGACCCTGCGGCCGGGCTTTGCTTCACACTGAAGGCGGCCGTCTGCTTTAGTAACAGACCCAGCGGCAGGGCTTTGCTGCACACTGAAGGCGGCCGTCTGGTTTAGTAACAGACCCTGCGGCAGGGCTTTGCTTCACACTGAAGGCGGCCGTCTGGTTTAGTAACAGACCCTGCGGCAGGGCTATGCTGCACACTGAAGGCGGCCGTCTGGTTTAGTAACAGACCCTGCGGCAGGGCTTTGCTTCACACTGAAGGCGGCCGTCTGGTTTAGTAACAGACCCAGAGGCAGGGCTTTGCTGCACACTAAAGGCGGCCGTCTGGTTTAGTAACAGACCCTGCGGCAGGGCTTTGCTTCACACTGAAGGCAGCCGTCTGGTTTAGTAACAGACCCTGCGGCAGGGCTATGCTGCACACTGAAGGCGGCTGTCTGGTTTAGTAACAGACCCAGCGGCAGGGCTTTGCTGCACACTGAAGGCGGACGTCTGGTTTAGTAACAGACCCTGCGGCAGGGCTATGCTGCACACTGAAGGTGGCCGTCTGGTTTAGTAACAGACCCTGCGGCAGGGCTTTGCTTCACACTGAAGGCGGCCGTCTGGTTTAGTAACAGACCCTGCGGCAGGGCTATGCTGCACACTGAAGGCGGCCGTCTGGTTTAGTAACAGACCCAGCGGCAGGGCTTTGCTGCACGCTGAAGGCGGACGTCTGGTTTAGTAACAGACCCAGCGGCAGGGCTTTGCTGCACACTGAAGGCGGCTGTCTGGTTTACACCCTGTTCCAAAGTATTATGCAAATGATATTTTTCTCATTTACCTAAATAATTGATGTAAATAACAGTCAGCAGAATTCTCATGTTATCAACTATTAAGAGTACAATTCAAATTTTATTGAACAAACCTCCTAATGAGAACAGTATTTTTTTTTAAAACATAAACGTACAATGCCCTGTTCCAAATTATTACGCACAGTAAGTTTCAAAACACTTTATAGGTTGTAAAGAACTGAAAATTGTCATATTTACTGAAATCAAAAGCTATTTCAATCAGACTTATAACAACATTTTAACTTTTTAAACATTTTAACAGGCCACGTTACATTTTAACATTGGACCCCTTATTTGATAGCAGCTTCACAAGGCTTGCATCCATTGAACTTGTGAGTTTTTGGACAGTTTCTGCTTGAATTTGTTAGCAAGATGTCAGAATAGCCTTCCAGAGCTGCTGTTTGGATGTAACCTGCCTCCCACACTCATGGATCTTTTACTTGAGGATGCTCCAAAGGTTCTCAATAGGATTGAGGTCAGGGCAGGATGGAGGCCACACCATGACTTTCTCTCCTTTTATCCCCATAGCAGCCATTGATGCAGAGGTATTGTTTGCAGCATGAGATGGTGCATTGTCATGCATGAAGATGATTTTATTACAGAAAGCATAGTTCTTCCTTCTGTACTAGGGAAGAAAGTAGTCAGTCAGAAACTCCACATACTTGGCAGAGGTCATCTTTACACCTTCAGGGATCCTGAAGGGGCCGACCAGCTCTCTTCCCATAATTCCGGCCCAAAACATCTCCACCACCGCCTTGCTGACGTCAAGGCCTTGTTGGAACAGGGTAGCCGTCCACCAACCATCCATTACTCCATCCATCTGGTCCATCCAGGGTTGCACGGCCCTCATCAGTGAACAGGACTGTTTGAAAATTAGTCTTCATGTATTTTTCTGTCCAATGCAGCCGTTTCTGCTTGTGAGCATTGGTTACTGGTGGCCAAACAGGTTTATGCACAGATGCAAGACTCTGGAGGACTCTACACCTTGATGTCCGTGGGACTACAGAGGCACCAGCAGCTTCAAATATCTGTTTGCTGCTATGTAATGGTATTTAATAAGCTGCTCTCTTGATCCGATGCATGGATCTAGCAGAAATCTTCCTCAATGTGCCTTTATCTGCACGAACCCGTCTGTGCTCTGAATCAGCCACAAATCTCTTAGATATTGCGTGAAATATCGAATGTTTTCATACCTCGTCCAAGGCATTGACCTATTTCACTCTTTTCGGCAGCAGAGAGATCCTTTTCTTCCCCATATTGCACGAAAATGGTTCTCTGCTTAATAATGTGGAACACCCTCCTTTAGCAGGGGCTCACCTGGCAATCTAATTATCACTGGTGTCTGAGATTGTTTTCAGTGATCAAAAGATCCCTGAGACACAATGCCAGCCATGAGTTAAACTGAAAAACCAAATATTTAATCTTTGTGACACTTAAATAGAATTTGCATAATAATTTGGAACAGGGTGTAAAGAGCAAAGATTCTAAACAACATGTCCGCCCCTGATAGAGCTACACAGAGCAAAGATTCTAAACAACATGTCCCCCCTGATAGAGCTATACAGAGCAAAGATTCTAAACAACATATCCACCCCCTGATAGAGGTATACAGAGCAAAGATTCTAAACAACATGTCCGCCCCCTGATAGAGCTATACAGAGCAAAGATTCTAAACAACATGTCCACCCCCTGATAGAGCTATACAGAGCAAAGATTCTAACCAACATGTCCCCCCCCCTGATAGAGCTATACAGAGCAAAGATTCTAAACAACATGTCCACCCCCTGATAGAGCTATACAGAGCAAAGATTCTAAACAACATGTCTGCCCCCTGATAGAGCTTTACAGAGCAAAGATTCTAATCAACATGTCCGCCCCTGATAGGGCTGTACAGAGCACAGAGGGGTGAATAAAGTGCTTTATTTGTATGCTTTCAGATAAACATTTCTAGTTAAAATACTTACACATGAGGAAATATTTCAATTAAAAACAATTTAAATGTTTGAAGACCTTTGTCCTTTAAATGGACTCTGTCACCTAAACATTGTTTTTACTGTGAATGTAGAGAATCTGTACATTGTGTTAACAGATTTGCAGCAAATGGCTAAATGAAATCCTAAGTGTGGAGAATCCAGCAGCATTCAGACTCTGCATGAGGTTATCACAATCTGCCCGACGTCTATTACATGCCACAGCTCTACATTATCCTCTAATACCCCTCAAGGGTTAAGCACACGCTACAGTAGGAGGCTGGATACATTGCCAGATAAGACTATCATTAAGCCGCCCACATGACCACGCATTTCGCAGGAGGTTATTACTGGGTCTAACAGTGTGCGTTACAGGTGTGAGTGATGTGTGTACACAAACAGCAGGCGTTGTGTTAACAGGAGAGATTTAATCAGCAGAGGTAAATCTGCGAATCCCTGGGATACTCTGCAGACCAGAGAGGAACCAACCTTATCCCACACTCTGAAATAACAACCCTGCTGGTGGGTGACTTCCTGCATCCACTACCTACATTACACCATCAAGCATCAAACACAGGGGGACAGAAAAACACCAACTCAAACTTTAATATGTTTCCAAAATAAAGAAAGCAATTCAACACCATGAAAACACATGATCCTCTGCCAACTCACAGACACACACATCAGCAAGAGAGGGGAACACGGAGGCTTCGGCAGCTGGAGAGGGGGCCGACTGTGGGTGTGAGGACCGCACTAATACAAAAAGAGGGGGCTGGGGGTCTGCTCTCTGCTGTCAGTGGTGTTGGGAGGGGGGCTGGGTGTCTGCTCTCAGTGGTGTTGGGGGGGCTGGGGGTCTGCTCTCTGCTGTCAGTGGTGTTGGGGGGGGCTGGGGGTCTGCTCTCAGCTCTCAGTGGTGTTGGGAGGGGGGCTGGGGGTCTGCTCTCTGCTGTCAGTGGTGTTGGGAGGGGGGCTGGGGGTCTGCTCTCAGCTCTCAGTGGTGTTGGGGGGGCTGGGGGTCTGCTCTCTGCTGTCAGTGGTGTTGGGAGGGGGGCTGGGGGTCTGCTCTCAGCTCTCAGTGGTGTTGGGGGGGCTGGGGGTCTGCTCTCTGCTGTCAGTGGTGTTGGGAGGGGGGCTGGGGGTCTGCTCTCAGCTCTCAGTGGTGTTGGGGGGGCTGGGGGTCTGCTCTCTGCTGTCAGTGGTGTTGGGAGGGGGGCTGGGGGTCTGCTCTCAGCTGTCAGTGGTGTTGGGAGGGGGGCTGGGGGTCTGCTCTCTGCTGTCAATGGTGTTGGGGGGGGCTGGGGGTCTGCTCTCTGCTGTCAGTGGTGTTGGGGGGGGGCTGGGGGTCTGCTCTCTGCTGTCAGTGGTGTTGGGAGGGGGGCTGGGGGTCTGCTCTCTGCTGTCAATGGTGTTGGGGGGGGCTGGGGGTCTGCTCTCTGCTGTCAGTGGTGTTGGGGGGGCTGGGGGTCTGCTCTCTGCTGTCAGTGGTGTTGGGGGGGCTGGGGGTCTGCTCTCAGCTCTCAGTGGTGTTGGGGGGGCTGGGGGTCTGCTCTCAGCTGTCAGTGGTGTTGGGAGGGGGGCTGGGGGTCTGCTCTCTGCTGTCAGTGGTGTTGGGGGGGCTGGGTGTCTGCTCTCTGCTGTCAGTGGTGTTGGGGGGGCTGGGGGTCTGCTCTCTGCTGTCAGTGGTGTTGGGAGGGGGGCTGGGTGTCTGCTCTCTGCTGTCAGTGGTGTTGGGGGGGCTGGGGGTCTGCTCTCAGCTCTCAGTGGTGTTGGGGGGGCTGGGGGTCTGCTCTCTGCTGTCTGTGGTGCTGGGGTGTCTGCTCTCTGCTGTCAGTGGTGTTGGGGGGGCTGGGGGTCTGCTCTCAGCTCTCAGTGGTGTTGGGGGGGCTGGGTGTCTGCTCTCTGCTGTCAGTGGTGTTGGGGGGGCTGGGGGTCTGCTCTCTGCTGTCAATGGTGTTGGGGGGGGCTGGGGGTCTGCTCTCTGCTGTCAGTGGTGTTGGGGGGGCTGGGGGTCTGCTCTCAGCTCTCAGTGGTGTTGGGGGGGCTGGGGGTCTGCTCTCAGCTGTCAGTGGTGTTGGGAGGGGGGCTGGGGGTCTGCTCTCTGCTGTCAGTGGTGTTGGGGGGGCTGGGTGTCTGCTCTCTGCTGTCAGTGGTGTTGGGGGGGCTGGGTGTCTGCTCTCTGCTGTCAGTGGTGTTGGGGGGGCTGGGTGTCTGCTCTCTGCTGTCAGTGGTGTTGGGGGGGCTGGGTGTCTGCTCTCTGCTGTCAGTGGTGTTGGGGGGGCTGGGGGTCTGCTCTCTGCTGTCAGTGGTGTTGGGGGGGCTGGGTGTCTGCTCTCTGCTGTCAGTGGTGTTGGGGGGGCTGGGGGTCTGCTCTCTGCTGTCAGTGGTGTTGGGGGGGCTGGGTGTCTGCTCTCTGCTGTCAGTGGTGTTGGGGGGGCTGGGGGTCTGCTCTCAGCTGTCAGTGGTGTTGGGAGGGGGGCTGGGTGTCTGCTCTCTGCTGTCAGTGGTGTTGGGGGGGCTGGGGGTCTGCTCTCAGCTGTCAGTGGTGTTGGGAGGGGGGCTGGGGGTCTGCTCTCTGCTGTCAGTGGTGTTGGGAGGGGGGCTGGGGGTCTGCTCTCTGCTGTCAGTGGTGTTGGGGGGGCTGGGTGTCTGCTCTCTGCTGTCAGTGGTGTTGGGGGGGCTGGGTGTCTGCTCTCTGCTGTCAGTGGTGTTGGGGGGGCTGGGTGTCTGCTCTCTGCTGTCAGTGGTGTTGGGGGGGCTGGGGGTCTGCTCTCAGCTGTCAGTGGTGTTGGGAGGGGGGCTGGGGGTCTGCTCTCTGCTGTCAGTGGTGTTGGGGGGGCTGGGGGTCTGCTCTCAGTGGTGTTGGGGGGGGCTGGGGGTCTGCTCTCTGCTGTCAGTGGTGTTGGGGGGGCTGGGGGTCTGCTCTCAGCTCTCAGTGGTGTTGGGGGGGCTGGGGGTCTGCTCTCAGCTGTCAGTGGTGTTGGGGGGGCTGGGGGTCTGCTCTCTGCTGTCAGTGGTGTTGGGGGGGGCTGGGTGTCTGCTCTCTGCTGTCAGTGGTGTTGGGGGGGCTGGGTGTCTGCTCTCTGCTGTCAGTGGTGTTGGGGGGGCTGGGGGTCTGCTCTCTGCTGTCTGTGGTGTTGGGGGGGCTGGGTGTCTGCTCTCAGCTGTCAGTGGTGTTGGGGGGGCTGGGTGTCTGCTCTCTGCTGTCAGTGGTGTTGGGGGGGCTGGGGGTCTGCTCTCTGCTGTCTGTGGTGCTGGGGGGTCTGCTCTCTGTGGTGTTGGGGGGGCCGGGGGTCTCAGGATTTGGAGTATCGCCTCCTGACTGAGTCTCTGTAGAACTGGAAGATTTTCTGGGCTGCGTTCTGAGCTGCCACTGTACTCTGCTGGAGCTGGAGAGAGAAGGGACGTTATACACAGTATTACACACATTATTAAGCCCCCCTCTCTCTCCAATCACTTTATGAAGTGCCACAGGGAACTCCAGCTATTTGTTCAATTTTAATGATTCGCTTAAACATCAATTTATTAAATTGTCTCTTCCGCAGACAGCCGGGGGGCAGATTATACCAGAGAGGGAATCCATGTACCGCAGAGAGGTACGCACAGAGGGGTACGCACTGAGGGGTACGCACAGAGGGGTACGCACAGAGGGGTACGCACTGAGGGGTACGCACAGAGGGGTACGCACAGAGGGGTACGCACAGAGGGGTACGCACAGAGGGGTACGCACAGAGGGGTACGCACAGAGGGGTACGCACAGAGGGGTACGCACAGAGGGGTACGCACAGAGGGGTACGCACAGAGGGGTACGCACAGAGGGGTACGCACAGAGGGGTACGCACAGAGGGGTACGCACAGAGGGGTACGCACAGAGGGGTACGCACAGAGGGGTACGCACAGAGGGGTACGCACAGAGGGGTACGCACAGAGGGGTACGCACAGAGGGGTACGCACAGAGGGGTACGCACAGAGGGGTACGCACAGAGGGGTACGCACAGAGGGGTACGCACAGAGAGGTACACCCGCTAGAACAAATCACTAAATAAACTGCAGGGTGACAAAGACAGAAGGGAGCTATGGGACACGGAGTCTGCCCCTCCCACTGCAGGGCGACACAGACAGAAGGGAGCTATGGGACACAGAGTCTGCCCCTCCCACTGCAGGGCGACACAGGCAGAAGGGAGCTATGGGACACAGAGTCTGCCCCTCCCACTGCAGGGCGACACAGGCAGAAGGGAGCTATGGGACACAGAGTCTGCCCCTCCCACTGCAGGGTGACACAGAGTCTGCCCCTCCCACTGCAGGGTGACACAGAGTCTGCCCCTCCCACTGCAGGGTGACACAGAGTCTGCCCCTCCCACTGCAGGGTGACACAGAGCCTGCCCCTCCCACTGCAGGGTGACACAGAGCCTGCCCCTCCCACTGCAGGGTGACACAGAGCCTGCCCCTCCCACTGCAGGGTGACACAGAGCCTGCCCCTCCCACTGCAGGGTGACACAGAGCCTGCCCCTCCCAATGCAGGGTGACACAGAGCCTGCCCCTCCCACTGCAGGGTGACACAGAGTCTGCCCCTCCCACTGCAGGGTGACACAGAGTCTGCCCCTCCCAATGCAGGGTGACAGACGGGGGTGAGGCTGGTATTACACAGTGTTATCTGATTGTTATTCCGGTGCAGTCAGCAGCTGATCAGAGAGACAGAGAGATAAGGACGCCCAGCTGGGAACGATTTGTTCGCTCTGTGTATTGTGACAGGGAGAGGGTGGGGGACAGACACACGCTTTGTACTGCTTGACACCCGGCTCGAGACCCTCAATGCTCTCACAGAAAAGGGGAAAAATACTTAATATTCATCTCAAGACCTCCAGAGAGAGAGGCGGCTGCCAGGCCTAGTGCAGGAATAGCAGAGAGGGCAGGATGGAGGTGTAGTGACAGAGCTGTGTGTGGGGGGTCAGTACAGGAATAGCAAAGAGGGCTGCAGGGCAGGATGGAGGTCGAGTGACAGAGCTGTGTATGTGGGGTCAGTACGGGAATAGCAGAGCGGGATGGAGGTGTAGTGACAGAGCTGTGTGTGGGGTCAGTACGGGAATAGCAGAGCGGGATGGAGGTGTAGTGACAGAGCTGTGTGTGTGGGGTCAGTACAGGAATAGGAGTGAGGGCTGCAGGGCAGGATGGAGGTGCAGTGACAGAGCTGTGTGTGGGGTCAGTACAGGAATAGCAGAAAGGGCTGCAGGGCAGGATGGAGGTGCAGTGACAGAGCTGTGTTTGGGGTCAGTACAGGAATAGCAGAGACGGCTGCAGGGCAGGATGGAGGTGCAGTGAGGTCAGTACAGGAATAGCAGAGCGGGCTGCAGGGCAGGATGGAGGTGTAGTGAGGTCAGTACAGGAATAGCAGAGACGGCTGCAGGGCAGGATGGAGGTGTAGTGAGGTCAGTACAGGAATAGCAGAGACGGCTGCAGGGCAGGATGGAGGTGTAGTGAGGTCAGTACAGTAATAGCAAAGACAGCTGCAGGGCAGGATGGAGGTATAGTGAGGTCAGTACAGGAATAGCAGAGCGGGCTAGAGGTGTAGTGAGGTCAGTACAGGAATAGCAAAGCGGGATGGAGGTGCAGTGAGGTCAGTGCAGGAATAGCAGAGCGGGCTGGAGGTGTAGTGAGGTCAGTACAGGAATAGCAGAGAGGGTTAATATAATAAGAGTAAAGCTTTGCAGTAAATCTGCTCCATCATTCTCCAGATTAATTTGAGTGAATCTATCACTTTAATTAAATGCCTTTTGGATGAATTCCAGTATCACAGCTTAGAAATGCCCCACTGCTGGCATCGTACCTAGAACAATCCAATGTTGTATCTTACGCTCTCTCTCTCTCTGTGTATTAGGAGGAGGGGGCGTGTCTTGCCCTCGCTCTCTGTGTATTAGGAGGAGGGGGCGTGTCTTGCCCTCGCTCTCTGTGTATTAGGAGGAGGGGGCGTGTCTTGCCCTCGCTCTCTGTGTATTAGGAGGAGGGGGCGTGTCTTGCCCTCGCTCTGTGTATTAGGAGGAGGGGGCGTGTCTTGCCCTCGCTCTCTGTGTATTAGGAGGAGGGGGCGTGTCTTGCCCTCGCTCTCTGTGTATTAGGAGGAGGGGGCGTGTCTTGCCCTCGCTCTCTGTGTATTAGTAGGAGGGGGCGTGTCTTGCCCTCGCTCTCTGTGTATTAGGAGGAGGGGGCGTGTCTTGCCCTCGCTCTCTGTGTATTAGGAGGAGGGGGCGTGTCTTGCCCTCGCTCTCTGTGTATTAGGAGGAGGGGGCGTGTCTTGCCCTCGCTCTCTGTGTATTAGGAGGAGGGGGCGTGTCTTGCCCTCGCTCTCTGTGTATTAGGAGGAGGGGGCGTGTCTTGCCCTCGCTCTCTGTGTATTAGGAGGAGGGGGCGTGTCTTCCCCTCGCTCTCTGTGTATTAGGAGGAGGGGGCGTGTCTTGCTCTCTCTCTCTGTATATTAGGAGCACGGGGAGTGTTTTGCTCTCTCTCTGTATATTAGGAGCACGGGGAGTGTTTTGCACTCTCTGTGTATTAGGAGGAGGGGGCGTGTCTTGCCCTCGCTCTCTGTGTATTAGGAGGAGGGGGCGTGTCTTGCTCTCTCTGTATATTAGGAGGAGGGGGCGTGTCTTGCTCTCTCTCTCTGTATATTAGGAGCACGGGGAGTGTTTTGCTCTCTCTCTCTCTGTATATTAGGAGCACGGGGAGTGTTTTGCACTCTCTGTGTATTAGGAGGAGGGGGCGTGTCTTGCCCTCGCTCTCTGTGTATTAGGAGGAGGGGGCGTGTCTTGCTCTCTCTCTCTGTATATTAGGAGCACGGGGAGTGTTTTGCTCTCTCTCTCTGTATATTAGGAGCACGGGGAGTGTTTTGCTCTCTCTCTCTGTATATTAGGAGCACGGGGAGTGTTTTGCTCTCTCTCTCTGTATATTAGGAGCACGGGGAGTGTTTTGCTCTCTCTCTCTGTGTATTAGGAGGGGGCGTGTCTTGCTCTCTCTCTCTCTGTATATTAGGAGCACGGGGAGTGTTTTGCTCTCTCTCTCTGTATATTAGGAGCACGGGGAGTGTTTTGCTCTCTCTCTGTATATTAGGAGCACGGGGAGTGTTTTGCACTCTCTGTGTATTAGGAGGAGGGGGCGTGTCTTGCCCTCGCTCTCTGTGTATTAGGAGGAGGGGGCGTGTCTTGCTCTCTCTCTCTGTGTATTAGGAGCACGGGGAGTGTTTTGCTCTCTCTCTCTGTATATTAGGAGCACGGGGAGTGTCTTGCTCTCTCTCTCTGTATATTAGGAGCACGGGGAGTGTTTTGCTCTCTCTCTCTGTGTATTAGGAGGGGGCGTGTCTTGCTCTCTCTCTCTCTGTGTATTAGGAGGGGGCGTGTCTTGCTCTCTCTCTCTCTGTGTATTAGGAGCACGGGGAGTGTTTTGCTCTCTCTCTCTGTATATTAGGAGCACGGGGAGTGTTTTGCTCTCTCTCTCTGTATATTAGGAGCACGGGGAGTGTTTTGCACTCTCTGTGTATTAGGAGGAGGGGGCGTGTCTTGCCCTCGCTCTCTGTGTATTAGGAGGAGGGGGCGTGTCTTGCCCTCGCTCTCTGTGTATTAGGAGCACGGGGAGTGTTTTGCTCTCTCTCTCTGTATATTAGGAGCACGGGGAGTGTTTTGCTCTCTCTCTCTGTATATTAGGAGCACGGGGAGTGTTTTGCTCTCTCTCTCTGTATATTAGGAGCACGGGGAGTGTTTTGCTCTCTCTCTCTGTATATTAGGAGCACGGGGAGTGTTTTGCTCTCTCTCTCTGTATATTAGGAGCACGGGGAGTGTTTTGCTCTCTCTCTCTGTATATTAGGAGCACGGGGAGTGTTTTGCTCTCTCTCTCTGTATATTAGGAGCACGGGGAGTGTTTTGCTCTCTCTCTCTGTATATTAGGAGCACGGGGAGTGTTTTGCTCTCTCTCTCTGTATATTAGGAGCACGGGGAGTGTTTTGCTCTCTCTCTCTGTATATTAGGAGCACGGGGAGTGTTTTGCTCTCTCTCTCTGTATATTAGGAGCACGGGGAGTGTTTTGCTCTCTCTCTCTGTATATTAGGAGCACGGGGAGTGTTTTGCTCTCTCTCTCTGTATATTAGGAGCACGGGGAGTGTTTTGCTCTCTCTCTCTGTATATTAGGAGCACGGGGAGTGTTTTGCTCTCTCTCTCTGTATATTAGGAGCACGGGGAGTGTTTTGCACTCTCTGTGTATTAGGAGGAGGGGGCGTGTCTTGCCCTCGCTCTCTGTGTATTAGGAGGAGGGGGCGTGTCTTGCTCTCGCTCTCTGTGTATTAGGAGGAGGGGGCGTGTTTTTCTCTCTCTCTCTGTGTATTAGGAGGAGGGGGCGTGTTTTGCTCTCTCTCTCTGTGTATTAGGAGGGGGCGTGTCTTGCTCTCTCTCTCTCTGTATATTAGGAGCACGGGGAGTGTTTTGCTCTCTCTCTCTGTATATTAGGAGCACGGGGAGTGTTTTGCACTCTCTGTGTATTAGGAGCAGCAGTCTGTTGGGTATTGGTGGACTCACCTCTGTATTGGAATACCCTCCTCTTGATGCCATGGTTAGTACTCTCCTCTTCACACTCTCTATAGCAAAGGTTAGAACTGCTTTGCTCTCCTGTTAATAGATCAGAAGAATAGTCCAGTTATTGGCCTGTACCACCTCCTCTGAGCAGCAGTTCCTCACACCCACCCCACTTTCTATCACACACGGCTGACCTTTTCTTGCTTGGCGGTGGGGTCAAGGGTTAAATGTCCGTCAGCATCCAGCGCACAGGTCACCCCACAGAACAAGCAGCGCAGAGGAAGTCCAGCGTCCATCATTGCCAGGCAAGCCGCGTTCAGAGCACAGGACAGGAGATAGCCGGCCATTAAGGAGCGTTACACTGGAGAGTTGCCGGGACCCCCCGTTACAGCGGATTTATTAACACCCCCCCCAATCAATGAGTCTAGATATAAACCGCCAACCTTACAGCCCCTCCCACTATTCCAGCAAAACGTCCAAACGCAAGAAGGGCAGACGCCATCACAGCACCCAAACCGATATCTGTAATGAGTGAGCCAATCACTAATCTAGCGCTGTCACAATGGCTCTTACATTACCGCCCCTCATATCCTACACTCCAGCTGAACTGGAGAATTTTTACAGCTCGGGTACTTTGGCCTTTTGTTTGCAATTCCCTTGTCAATTTCCTTGTTCGCGATCAAAGAGCCCAATCCTCCAGCGTCAGGGGAGGTAGCAGTTAATCTGTGCTTAATTCTGGTTATTTATTCCCTATACTGTCATTTAAGGGGGTTTCAGACTATGCACCCTTCAGAAGGTCTCCAGACCCTCAGTCTGGTGCGAACGTAACATTAAACACAGCCAGAGACGGACGGACATAAAACTGGAGAGAGAACAAGAGACAAAGCAGAGGAGATCTGATGGAGGGATGACATGTAGGTGTGATACAGTGCTGCCACCCAGTGGCCACACATGTGCAGTGAGCAAGGGCGTACTGAGGTCAGGTAAGGATACAGATCCAGCGTCGCTAATGATTTGGAGCACGATGGTAATGGAGGATCTGGGGTGCAGAGCACCCATAATGACTGCCTCGCACGTCTCACGGATCAGCAGCTCCTGGCTCTTCTCCTGGATGGCTGGAGGGTTGGAGAAGAGGGTGAATGTGATATAGAGAGAAAGAGGGACAGAGACATCGGGTGGTGACAGAGGTATTGAACAGTAATCTCAAGACTGGTACATATGAATAAAGCAAAAGCCAAGGATAACAAGATGGATGCCAGCAACCTCCATTTTGTCTAAGTTTTTGGACATCCTTCTGTGTGTTCAAATCATATTCTGTGTCTCTGAGGATAAAAGAAAGTCTTCCACATTCCTAACTCTGTTATCTGTAACCAAATATTTTACTGATAAATTCATAGTATCACCGGAACAGATAGGGTGGGCATTGTTAGTGGAAGGTTTATGACTCTAGCCACATCTCATTGTATATATACAGATACAGCCGGGTCTATATACAAACAAGAGGAGAAAGGGGGGCTGAAGATACAGACTGTGAGATTATTTGGATCTTAGATTTAAATAATCTAATAAGGGTTATTATAAACACACCTAGTTGATTCTAATCGCTCATTAAAATATATAATATATATCACACCTTCACTCATAAATATGTAAAGTAGAATTAATCCTACATATTAATTAAAATATTGTTTTTATTGTTTTATTAGTGTGATATACATTTTATTATATGTTTTAACCTAATGTGGAATGCTAAAGATAAGAATATTTACTCCAATTTGAAATTGTATTAATACTTCTATATATTTCAACATATATATTGTCTTATATTATACTCACAATCCTGGTATAGCTTTAAATCACGACATCATCTCAATTACATTAAACAAACCCATCCATTCAATTGGCTAGAAGTTACAGAAACAGGGTGTGAGTCTGAGATAAGGTTTGGTTGATAAGTTGATACTGGGGGTGTAGGAGAGGGATACCTGAGAGACCTGGGGGGGACTGATTTGGGGAGAGCTGCCAATAGTGGGGTGAGAGATGGGAATGTTTTAGAAACGGGCTGAGTCTCTCTCCTTCTGGGGAGAACTCAGGAATATGAGGCTTTTAATAGCACATGTTCATTATAACAATAGACATCTCCATACACATAGTATTTAGCTAAGTCCCAGGAGTAACTCCCATCACTCAATTCTTCAATGGAAGGAGTCTCAACTGCAAACCAACCTCTGCCGGTAATGTATAAATGGGGTAATTTGTTTCTCGCATAATCTGCATTTTTATAGATGTCATTAGCATATATATTTGGGTAAATTTAACTTAAATCCCACAATTTGTGGGATCTATATGTTTTAGCCTGGTGTTTATCTGTCATCCTTTCTGCAGAAGGAAGCCAGAGGAATATCATATAGATATTACCAAGAACCATAAATTCTTATAGTCTAGCTATTTACCCAAATATGTCATATCTAATCTCCAGAGATTATATAAGATTCTCATTCTTAAAGTCTAAGATAGAATACATACATTGTCATTGACCGAGCAGATTAAGAAATAGCCACCTTGGGTAGTTATATGATTTAGTAATATTACCTTACCTAAGCAGAGTATATGTTGGTAATTTGTAGGTAATTATGGTGTACTATCATTAACCATTTTAAATACTAATTATTATCAATGTAGGTGTGGTGCATGGCCATCTAGTGGTCAGAAACGTAACTGCATAGTAAATAATACTACATAGCTGTTGATACAGCTAGAGAGCTGCATAATTCATGTTTTAACCTATTTACATCTGTTATAAGTCATACATGTGAATTATGATTAACCTCTATTGATATTGTATTTTGTTGTTATGCTATTTTGCTTAACGTTTGATCTTTATTTTAAATTCAATAAATTAATTATTTTATTAATTGTTGCATTGTATTTACTTTTGTAAAAACGTCATCCAAACTCTCTATATATATAACGAATTCTTTATATGGGTATTTTTGGTCGGACCCATATATATTAATCATTATTATCATTATTCATATTTTTGATTCATAATTAATAACTCATAATTATATTTATATCATATATATCAATATCCGACAGGCTGTCTCCAATTACTGCTTACTATTCATCCCACTAGAACACCCATTAATTAACCTCTAACCAAACCCACCCAGCTCTCACTGTCCCCAAATACTGTTAGGAATAAGGAAGCTTACTATTCATCCCACTAGAACACCCATTAATTAACCTCTGGCCAAACCCACCCAGCTCTCACTGTCCCCAAATACTGTTAGGAATAAGGAAGCTTACTATTCATCCCACTAGACACCCATTAATTAACCTCTAACCAAACCCAACCAGCTCTCACTGTCCCCAAATACTGTTAGGAATAAGGAAGCTTACTATTCATCCCACTAGAACACCCATTAATTAACCTCTGGCCAAACCCACTGAGCTCTCACTGTCCCCAAATACTGTTAGGAATAAGGAAGCTTACTATTCATCCCACTAGAACAACCATTAATTAACCTCTGGCCAAACCCACCCAGCTCTGTGTCCCCAAATACTGTTAGGAATAAGGAAGCTTACTATTCATCCCACTAGAACACCCATTAATTAACCTCTGACCAAACCCACCCAGCTCTCACTGTCCCCAAATACTGTTAGGAATAAGGAAGCTTACTACTCATCCCACTAGAACACCCATTAATTAACCTCTGACCAAACCCACCCAGCTCTCACTGTCCCCAAATACTGTTAGGAATAAGGAAGCTTACTATTCATCCCACTAGAACACCCATTAATTAACCTCTGGCCAAACCCACCCAGCTCCCACTGTCCCCAAATACTGTTAGGAATAAGGAAGCTTACTATTCATCCCACTAGAACACCCATTAATTAACCTATAACCAAACCCACCCACCTACCTCTCACTGTCCCCACCACTGTCCCATTCTGTGCCTCCTGTCCCCCACACCCTCTAGATTGTAAGCTCTGTGAGCAAGGATCTCTACCGTAGGTATCAGTCTGTCTCTGTTTGATTAGTAAAGCGCAGTCATATCCCAATACGTCCCCGTCAGGGAGGTGGGGGCAGTTTCCATTACACTTGTACTCAATCAGCCGGTCTCATAATGAATGCTCCCATATGGATACTCCGTCTGTGACACTGGATTACGGGAGTGAGGGGGTTAACCCCTTCCCGACGTTAGGACGGCATAGTACGTCCTGTATTAAGCAGCTCATCGCGGCTCCCCGCGATGAGCTGTTTTCGGATCCCGCTGCAGGCACTTACAGCGGGATCCCACCTGTCATCTGAGGCCACTTTGAGTGGCCTCAGTCTGACAGTGGAAATATAGCCGGTGCTCAAAGCGAACACCGGCTACATTTCTCCAAATCGCGCCGTGCCCGAACTTCCGCGTTTGGGCACGCCTCCGTGACGTCACACAGGGCGGGTCAGTGTGAGTCTGTTAAGACCCTGATCGGGTCTCTGCGAGAGTGTTCCTGGCTACCGATCACCTTGTGATCAGTGGCCAGGAACCAATCGTGACGTTTTGGTGCTTGCGTCACGAAGGGGTTAAGGAGACCCCTAGCAGACCCTTCCTGATTGCAGCACATGCTGGAAGGAGAGATCGCTCACCTGGTAACCCCACCTTGGGCCTGAGCATCACTTCGATGGTAGACTTGTCATGGATCTCTCGGCTCACCCGAATCTCTGCCGGGCCGTACACTCCAGCCAGGACGGACGTGTCCCCTTTAAGGAAAGAAGCAGCCCCTGTCAGTAAAGCATGCCACGCCCAGACTCCCACGTTTCTAGAAGATTATTTGGAAGTGGCGCTAGGATTGGAGCAATCAACTGTTTAATGGAAAGATGGCATCAGGTGTAGACATTCTGATTGTTCCGCACTCGTTTGTTATCTGATCAGGACATTGAGGGACAGGGGCACCGTGTAAAGACAGAATAATAAGTCTTGCGGGCGCCAGGAGCATGATCCTACTTGCCATGGTGACCCGGCGCCCTGTATTTGTTGAGCACCACTTTAAGACAAATAAAGCCTTACACTGTATAGACAGGAGGAGGCTGTGCAAGACTAGCAGGGCATGTCAATACTTGTCAGGGCGAGTCAGTGTGGGGCGGGTCAGTGTGAGTCAGGGCGGGTCACTGCAGGTCAGGGCGGGTCAGTGTGAGTCAGGGCAGGTCAGGGCGGGTCAGTGTGAGTCAGGGCAGGTCAGGGCGGGTCAGTGTGAGTCAGGGCGGGTCAGGGCGGGTCAGTGTGAGTCAGGGCGAGTCAGGGCGGGTCAGGGCGAGTCAGGGCGGGTCAGGGCGAGTCAGGGCGGGTCAGGGCGAGTCAGGGCGAGTCAGGGCGGGTCAGGGCGAGTCAGGGCGGGTCAGGGCGAGTCAGGGCGGGTCAGGGCGAGTCAGGGCGGGTCAGGGCGAGTCAGGGTCAGTGCGAGTCAGGGTCAGTGCGAGTCAGGGTCAGTGCGAGTCAGGGTCAGTGCGAGTCAGGGTCAGTGCGAGTCAGGGTCAGTGCGAGTCAGGGTCAGTGCGAGTCAGGGTCAGTGCGAGTCAGGGTCAGTGCGAGTCAGGGTCAGTGCGAGTCAGGGTCAGTGCGAGTCAGGGTCAGTGCGAGTCAGGGTCAGTGCGAGTCAGGGTCAGTGCGAGTCAGGGTCAGTGCGAGTCAGGGTCAGTGCGAGTCAGGGTCAGTGCGAGTCAGGGTCAGTGCGAGTCAGGGTCAGTGCGAGTCAGGGTCAGTGCGAGTCAGGGTCAGTGCGAGTCAGGGCGGGTAAGTGTGAGTCAGGGCGGGTCAGTGTGAGTCAGGGTCAGGGCGGGTCAGTGTGAGTCAGGGTCAGTGTGAGTCAGGGCGGGTCAGTGTGAGTCAGGGCGGGTCAGTGTGAGTCAGGGCGGGTCAGTGTGAGTTAACGCGGGTCAGTGTGAGTTAACGCGGGTCAGTGTGAGTTAACGCGGGTCAGTGTGAGTTAACGCGGGTCAGTGTGAGTTAACGCGGGTCAGTGTGAGTTAACGCGGGTCAGTGTGAGTTAGGGCAGGTCAGTGTGAGTCACCGCAGGTCAGGGCGGGGTCAGTGTGAGTTGGGGCGGGTCAGTGTGAGTTGGGGCGGGTCAGTGTGAGTTGGGGCGGGTCAGTGTGAGTTGGGGCGGGTCAGTGTGAGTTAGGGCGGGCCAGTGTGAGTTAGGGCGGGCCAGTGTGAGTTAGGGCGGGTCAGTGTGAGTCAGGGCGGGTCAGTGTGAGTCAGTGTGAGTCAGGGCGGGTCAGTGTGAGTCAGGGCGGGTCAGTGTGAGTCAGGGCGGGTCAGTGTGAGTTAACGCGGGTCAGTGTGAGTTAACGCGGGTCAGTGTGAGTTAACGCGGGTCAGGGCAGGTCAGTGTGAGTCACCGCAGGTCAGTGTGAGTCACCGCAGGTCAGGGCGGGGTCAGTGTGAGTTGGGGCGGGTCAGTGTGAGTCAGGGCGGGTCAGTGTGAGTCAGGGCGGGTCAGTGTGAGTCAGGGCGGGTCAGTGTGAGTCACCGCGGGTCAGTGTGAGTCACCGCGGGTCAGTGTGAGTTAAGGCGAGTCAGTGTGAGTTAAGGCGGGTCAGTGTGAGTTAAGGCGGGTCAGTGTGACTCACCGCAGGTCAGGGCAGGTCAGTGTGAGTCACCGCAGGTCAGGTCAGTGTGAGTTAGGGCAGGTCAGTGTGAGTAAGGGCGGGTCAGGGTGAGTCAGGGCGGGTCAGGGTGAGTCAGGGCGAGTCAGGGCGGGTCAGGGCGAGTCAGGGCGGGTCAGGGTGAGTCAGGGCGGGTCAGGGTGAGTCAGGGCGGGTCAGGGCCGGTCACTGCAGGTCAGGGCGGGTCACTGCAGGTCAGGGCGGGTCAGTGTGAGTTAGGGCAGGTCAGTGTGAGTTAGGGCAGGTCAGGGCGGGTCAGTGTGAGTCAGGGCGGGTCAGTGTGAGTCAGGGCGGGTCAGTGTGAGTCAGGGCGGGTCAGTGTGAGTCAGGGCGGGTCAGTGTGAGTCAGGGCGGGTCAGTGTGAGTCAGGGCGGGTCAGTGTGAGTCAGGGCGGGTCAGTGTGACTCACCGCGGGTCAGTGTGAGTTAGGGCGGGTCAGTGTGACTCACCGCGGGTCAGTGTGACTCACCGCGGGTCAGTGAGAGTCAGGGCGGGTCAGTGTGAGTCACCGCGTGTCAGTGTGAGTCAGGGCGGGTCAGTGTGAGTCAGGGCGGGTCAGTGTGAGTCAGGGCGGGTCAGTGTGAGTCACCGCGGGTCAGTGTGAGTCACCGCGGGTCAGTGTGAGTCACCGCGAGTTAAGGCGGGTCAGTGTGAGTTAAGGCGGGTCAGTGTGAGTTAGGGCGGGTCAGTGTGAGTCACCGCAGGTCAGGGCAGGTCAGTGTGAGTGACCGCAGGTCAGGTCAGTGTGAGTTAGGGCAGGTCAGTGTGAGTCAGGGCGGGTCAGTGTGAGTCAGGGCGGGTCAGTGTGAGTCAGGGCGGGTCAGCGTGGACTCACAAACAGTTCTTCATAGAAAAGCCCATCAACAGAAAAAAAGGTTCCTCCCATCCATGAATTGCTTAATCTCCTTTAATATCACTATAAAACAATTTTAAAAAACCAATGGCGAAGCATCTGAGTAAAGTGCAAATTCAAAATAAATGAAGGCACAAAGTTTTAGGCACATGAAAGATGTGCACTACAGGTTCAAACAAACAAGGGGAGGGTCAGTGAAGAAATCCTACTACTGATGCCTCTGATAGGCATATTACCCCCTATCAGGATATGTACCCCTGTTACTGCCCCTACATACCCTGCAGGAAGCTGGCATATTACCCCCTATCAGGATGTTTACCCCTGTTACTGCCCCTACATACCCTGCAGGAAGCTGGCATATTACCCCCTATCAGGATGTTTACCCCTGTTACTGCCCCTACATACCCTGCAGGAAGCTGGCATATTATCCCCTATCAGGATATGTACCCCTGTTACTGCCCCTACATACCCTGCAGGAAGCTGGCATATTACCCCCTATCAGGATATGTACCCCTGTTACTGCCCCTACATACCCTGCAGGAAGCTGGCATATTACCCCCTATCAGGATGTTTACCCCTGTTACTGCCCCTACATACCCTGCAGGAAGCTGGCATATTACCCCCTATCAGGATATGTACCCCTGTTACTGCCCCTACATACCCTGCAGGAAGCTGGCATATTATCCCCTATCAGGATATGTACCCCTGTTACTGCCCCTACATACCCTGCAGGAAGCTGGCATATTACCCCCTATCAGGATGTTTACCCCTGTTACTGCCCCTACATACCCTGCAGGAAGCTGGCATATTACCCCCTATCAGGATATGTACCCCTGTTACTGCCCCTACATACCCTGCAGGAAGCTGGCATATTATCCCCTATCAGGATATGTACCCCTGTTACTGCCCCTACATACCCTGCAGGAAGCTGGCATATTACCCCCTATCAGGATATGTACCCCTGTTACTGCCCCTACATACCCTGCAGGAAGCTGCCATATTACCCCCTATCAGGATATGTACCCCTGTTACTGCCCCTACATACCCTGCAGGAAGCTGGCATATTACCCCCTATCAGGATATGTACCCCTGTTACTGCCCCTACATACCCTGCAGGAAGCTGGCATATTACCCCCTATCAGGATATGTACCCCTGTTACTGCCCCTACATACCCTGCAGGAAGCTGGCATATTACCCCCTATCAGCATATGTACCCCTGTTACTGCACCTTCATACCCTGCAGGAAGCTGGCATATTACCCCCTATCAGGATATGTACCCCTGTTACTGCCCCTACATACCCTGCAGGAAGCTGGCATATTACCCCCTATCAGGATATGTACCCCTGTTACTGCCCCTACATACCCTGCAGGAAGCTGGCATATTACCCCCTATCAGGATGTTTACCCCTGTTACTGCCCCTACATACCCTGCAGGAAGCTGGCATATTATCCCCTATCAGGATATGTACCCCTGTTACTGCCCCTACATACCCTGCAGGAAGCTGGCATATTACCCCCTATCAGGATATGTACCCCTGTTACTGCCCCTACATACCCTGCAGGAAGCTGGCATATTATCCCCTATCAGGATATGTACCCCTGTTACTGCCCCTACATACCCTGCAGGAAGCTGCCATATTACCCCCTATCAGGATATGTACCCCTGTTACTGCCCCTACATACCCTGCAGGAAGCTGGCATATTACCCCCTATCAGGATATGTACCCCTGTTACTGCCCCTACATACCCTGCAGGAAGCTGGCATATTACCCCCTATCAGGATATGTACCCCTGTTACTGCCCCTACATACCCTGCAGGAAGCTGCCATATTACCCCCTATCAGGATATGTACCCCTGTTACTGCCCCTACATACCCTGCAGGAAGCTGGCATATTATCCCCTATCAGGATATGTACCCCTGTTACTGCCCCTACATACCCTGCAGGAAGCTGCCATATTACCCCCTATCAGGATATGTACCCCTGTTACTGCCCCTACATACCCTGCAGGAAGCTGGCATATTACCCCCTATCAGGATATGTACCCCTGTTACTGCCCCTACATACCCTGCAGGAAGCTGGCATATTACCCCCTATCAGGATATGTACCCCTGTTACTGCCCCTACATACCCTGCAGGAAGCTGGCATATTACCCCCTATCAGCATATGTACCCCTGTTACTGCACCTTCATACCCTGCAGGAAGCTGGCATATTACCCCCTATCAGGATATGTACCCCTGTTACTGCCCCTACATACCCTGCGGGAAGCTGTCATATTACCCCCTATCAGGATATGTACCCCTGTTACTGCCCCTACATACCCTGCAGGAAGCTGGCATATTACCCCCTATCAGGATGTTTACCCCTGTTACTGCCCCTACATACCCTGCAGGAAGCTGGCATATTACCCCCTATCAGGATGTTTACCCCTGTTACTGCCCCTACATACCCTGCAGGAAGCTGGCATATTATCCCCTATCAGGATATGTACCCCTGTTACTGCCCCTACATACCCTGCAGGAAGCTGGCATATTACCCCCTATCAGGATATGTACCCCTGTTACTGCCCCTACATACCCTGCAGGAAGCTGGCATATTACCCCCTATCAGGATATGTACCCCTGTTACTGCCCCTACATACCCTGCAGGAAGCTGGCATATTACCCCCTATCAGGATATGTACCCCTGTTACTGCCCCTACATACCCTGCAGGAAGCTGGCATATTATCCCCTATCAGGATATGTACCCCTGTTACTGCCCCTACATACCCTGCAGGAAGCTGCCATATTACCCCCTATCAGGATATGTACCCCTGTTACTGCCCCTACATACCCTGCAGGAAGCTGGCATATTACCCCCTATCAGGATATGTACCCCTGTTACTGCCCCTACATACCCTGCAGGAAGCTGGCATATTACCCCCTATCAGGATATGTACCCCTGTTACTGCCCCTACATACCCTGCAGGAAGCTGGCATATTACCCCCTATTACTGCCCCTACATACCCTGCAGGAAGCTGGCATATTACCCCCTATCAGGATATGTACCCCTGTTATTGCCCCTACATACCCTGCAGGAAGCTGGCAGATCCATCAGGCCGGCTCAGTAGGCTCTGCTCGCAGCCGATCTCCCTCAGCCCAGAGTCCTCCATCCTCCTCACACCATGTGCAGGAAACTTCCGCTTCCGGGGTCCTCGGCCGGGCTGCCCCTCGCGCTGCCTGCGCTCACCTCCTGACAGGGTACGGGCCAATTTCCGCGCGGGGGAGAGGTGGGCACAGGCCGGGGGCAGAGTCAACTCCTGGGGAAGAGGAACAGCAGCCGGGCAAAGAGGGCCTCAAGGGCAGACAGACAGGCAGAGCCGGGGCAGTTCGGGCAAGATGGCGGCGCTGAGGGCAATACTGCGGGTCCGTGCACCGGGGAGATGGAGCGGGGCGGCCCCGCGGAAAGGGAGACAGGTATGTGAGGGTTAACAACCCGGGGGTAATAATGTCTGCCCTTCAGTACCGGGGGGTAATAGTATCTGCCCCCCCCCCCTGTATCGGGGGTAATAGTATCTGCCCCCCCCCTGTATCGGGGGTAATAGTATCTGCCCCCCCCCTGTATCGGGGGTAATAGTATCTTCCCCCCCCCCCTGTATCGGGGGTAATAGTATCTGCCCCCCCCTGTATCGGGGGTAATAGTATCTGCCCCCCCTGTATCGGGGGTAATAGTATCTGCCCCCCCCCCCCTGTATCGGGGGTAATATTATCTGCCCCCCCCCCTGTATCGGGGGTAATAGTATCTGCCCCCCCCCTGTATCGGGGGTAATAGTATCTGCCCCCCCCCCCTGTATCGGGGGTAATAGTATCTGCCCCCCCCCTGTATCGGGGGTAATAGTATCTGCCCCCCCCCCTGTATCGGGGGTAATAGTATCTGCCCCCCCCCTGTATCGGGGGTAATAGTATCTGCCCCCCCCCTGTATCGGGGGTAATAGTATCTGCCCCCCCCCCCTGTATCGGGGGTAATAGTATCTGCCCCCCCCCCCTGTATCGGGGTAATAGTATCTGCCCCCCCCCCTGTATCGGGGGTAATAGTATCTGCCCCCCCCCCCCTGTATCGGGGGTAATAGTATCTGCCCCCCCCCTGTATCGGGGGTAATAGTATCTGCCCCCCCCCCCGTATCGGGGGTAATAGTATCTGCCCCCCCCCTGTATCGGGGGTAATAGTATCTGCCCCCCCCTGTATCGGGGGTAATACTATCTGCCCCCCCTGTATCGGGGGTATTAGTATCTAATAGGGCTCTGTACCCCTGTGTGTTATACAGAGGCGGCGGGCTCTGTACCCCTGTGTGTTATACAGAGGGAGCGGGCTCTGTACCCCTGTGTATTATACAGAGGGAGCGGGCTCTGTACCCCTGTGTATTATACAGAGGGAGCGGGCTCTGTACCCCTGTGTGTTATACAGAGGGAGCGGGCTCTGTACCCCTGTGTATTATACAGAGGGAGCGGGCTCTGTACCCCTGTGTGTTATACAGAGGCGGCGGGCTCTGTACCCATGTGTGTTATACAGAGGGAGCGGGCTCTGTACCCCTGTGTATTATACAGAGGGAGCGGGCTCTGTACCCCTGTGTATTATACAGAGGGAGCGGGCTCTGTACCCCTGTGTATTATACAGAGGGAGCGGACCCTGTACCCCTGTGTGTTATACAGAGGGAGCGGGCTCTGTACCCCTGTGTGTTATACAGAGGGAGCGGGCTCTGTACCCCTGTGTGTTATACAGAGGGAGCGGGCTCTGTACCCCTGTGTATTATACAGAGGGAGCGGGCTCTGTACCCCTGTGTATTATACAGAGGGAGCGGGCTCTGTACCCCTGTGTATTATACAGAGGGAGCGGGCTCTGTACCCCTGTGTATTATACAGAGGGAGCGGGCTCTGTACCCCTGTGTATTATACAGAGGGAGCGGGCCCTGTGTATTATACAGAGGGAGCGGGCCCTGTACCCCTGTGTATTATACAGAGGGAGCGGGCCCTGTACCCCTGTGTATTATACAGAGGGAGCGGGCTCTGTACCTCTGTGACTTTATAATAATTCATGTGCCGGGTCCCATGTGAGGACAGCGCTGTGTAAATACTGTAACAAGGTGACTGCTGTACAGTAAGGTCAGTATACAGAGGCTCGTCCACAGACTGTGCACCGATTGGTTGATGTGTGAGTGGTGAGGGAGCATGTGTGTAATCACACAACAGATCATGCGGTGTTACATGTACACAGAGCAGTCTCCTGACCCCACTGCAATGTATATAAATACATCTTACAATACAGAAACAGAGAATATGTCACTTAATGCATAAATATAATAAATAAGTCCCTGGCCTTATCTTATATCTAGGATAGCACTACCACTTCTACTGGAAGACTATTCCATACATTCACTACCCTCTCAGTAATGTAATACTTTCATTAGTCCCTGACCTTATCTTATATCTAGGATAGCCTTATACCTATCCCATGCATGCTTAAACTCCTTCACTGTATTAACCTCTACCACTTCTACTGGAAGACTATTCCATACATCCACTACCCTCTCAGTAAAGTAATACTTTCATTAGTCCCTGACCTTATCTTATATCTAGGATAGCCTTATACCTATCCCATGCATGCTTAAACTCCTTCACTGTATTAACCTCTACCACTTCTACTGGAAGACTATTCCATACATCCACTACCCTCTCAGTAAAGTAATACTTTCATTAGTCCCTGGCCTTATCTTATATCTAGGATAACCTTATACCTATCCCATGCATGCTTAAACTCCTTCACTGTATTAACCTCTACCACTTCTACTGGAAGACTATTCCATACGTCCACTACCCTCTCAGTAAAGTAATACTTTCATTAGTCCCTGACCTTATCTTATATCTAGGATAGCCTTATACCTATCCCATGCATGCTTAAACTCCTTCACTGTATTAACCTCTACCACTTCTACTGGAAGACTATTCCATACATCCACTACCCTCTCAGTAAAGTAATACTTTCATTAGTCCCTGACCTTATCTTATATCTAGGATAGCCTTATACCTATCCCATGCATGCTTAAACTCCCTCACTGTATTAACCTCTACCACTTCTACTGGAAGACTATTCCATGCATCCACTACCCTCTCAGTAATGTAATACTTTCATTGGTCCCTGACCTTATCTTATATCTAGGATAGCCTTATACCTATCCCACGCATGCTTAAACTCCTTCACTGTATTAACCTCTACCACTTCTACTGGAAGACTATTCCATGCATCCACTACCCTCTCAGTAATGTAATACTTTCATTAGTCCCTGGCCTTATCTTATATCTAGGATAGCCTGATACCTATCCTATGCATGCTTAAACTCCTTCACTGTATTAACCTCTACCACTTCTACTGGAAGACTATTCCATACATCCACTACCCTCTCAGTAATGTAATACTTTCATTAGTCCCTGGCCTTATCTTATATCTAGGATAGCCTTATACCTGTCCCACGCATGCTTAAACTCCTTCACTGTATTAACCTCTACCACTTCTACTGGAAGACTATTCCATGCATCCACTACCCTCTCAGTAATGTAATACTTTCATTAGTCCCTGGCCTTATCTTATATCTAGGATAGCCTTATACCTATCCCATGCATGCTTAAACTCCTTCACTGTATTAACCTCTACCACTTCTACTGGAAGACTATTCCATGCATCCACTACCCTCTCAGTAATGTAATACTTTCATTAGTCCCTGGCCTTATCTTATATCTAGGATAGCCTTATACCTATCCCATGCATGCTTAAACTCCTTCACTGTATTAACCTCTACCACTTCTACTGGAAGGCTATTCCATGCATCCACTACCCTCTCAGTAATGTAATACTTTCATTAGTCCTTGGCCTTATCTTATATCTAGGATAGCCTGATACCTATCCCATGCATGCTTAAACTCCTTCACTGTATTACCATCTACCACTTCTACTGGAAGACTATTCCATACATCTACTACCCTCTCAGTAATGTAATACTTTCATTAGTCCTTGGCCTTATCTTATATCTAGGATAGCCTAGAGGGGGGGCGGGTCAGCGGGGAGGGAGGAGAGGGAAGGGGAGGAGAGGAGAGGAGGGGGGAGGGGAGAGGATGGGGGGTAGTTTTACTTTATACTCCGTGTTGGGTAATAAATCTGTAATATTTCTGGTCCCAATCGAAGCCATTACCTTTTCTGACTCTGTAACAATCTGCCTCGCAGGTTGTGCGCTGCCTCAGCGAGTTCTCCTCTCTGGAAGAAAAGCCTCAATTCCCGGGAGCGTCGGCGGAGTTCGTGGAATCCCTGGAGTTCATCCAGCCCAATGTCATCTCCGGGATTCCCATCTACCGGGTGATGGACAGACAGGGGCAGATCATCAACCCACAGGAAGACCCCAAAGTATGACTCACAGGGACCCCTTTCAGTAGAAACCCCTAAACGTCCATTCTGGGGTAACGCTCTGACAAGTGACATCATCAGCAGGAACTTTCCACTGATTCCCATGGCGACGGGATCACTCTTAGAACCATCCAGACATGTGACAATAAATAACCCCCTATGTTCAGTCTCCATGGTAACCAGTGGAAGGTGACCCCTCAGCTCTCCATGATTTAGGGATCACCCAGTTGTGTTTAAAGGGACACTACCACTTACGTAAGATGTAACTAGATAACCTGGTCACTTAAAACAAATATAAATCATATGCCACTGTTTGTTTGTTTTATATGATTGAATTAATTACATATAAAAGGAAAATTAAAATAGGCGTTTATATACTGGCTCCATTTTGTGAATATTTATCATGATGCAGCATCGTCCAAAATATTCCAGCCAGTCTCACTTTACAACTGAGGCCAAAGCCTGCATGATGATGTCATAAGATACTCCCCTGCTCTCTTATTGGCTCCTGTGTGTCCTAGTGGGCAGGACTAGGTGGCTGTGTACAACACACAGAGAGGAGATTAGCCTGATCAAACAGGATCATAACTCCGCCCCTTGTGATGTCATAGTTACATTACTCTCCCATTCAATGCAATGACTTATAGACTGCATTCTGTGTCCCCAGCCCCAAAGTGACATACTAGTGCTGTAAAGTCACAATATGGCGGCGCCCAGTCACACTTGTGTAGTTATATATGTTATTACATACAGTCACATGACAAAGACATATCTGAAATCAACAATACAAAATACAATAAGAAGTCCTTTTCATTCTCTGGTGGGGGTGTCATTAGTATATGTAGACCCCCAGGGTGGTTGAGCTTTTAGAAGCACTGATATCGATCACATTTAGAACTTTGCCCCCGAATTGATATTTTTTCTATAACCCCCTTTGTGTCTGTTACACCCTCAGATCCCAAAAGAGAAAGTTCTCAAGTGTTATCACAACATGACCCTTCTGAACACCATGGACCGGATCCTGTATGAGTCTCAGAGACAGGTGAGAACCGACCAGTCAGACCCAGTGACCCGCAGCTCCCTACTGTCTGTCTCGCCCTGCTGGGGGAGGGGCAGACTCTGTGTCGCCCTGCTGGGGGAGGGGCAGACGCTGTGTCGCCCTGCTGGGGGAGGGGCAGACTCTGTGTCGCCCTGCTGGGGGAGGGGCAGACTCTGTGTCACCCTGCAGTGGGAGGGGCAGACTCTGTGTCACCCTGCAATGGGAGGGGCAGACTGTGTCCCATAGCTCCCCACGGTCTGTGTCACCCTGCTGGGGGAGGGGCAGACTCCGTGTCCCATAGCTTCCTCCTGTCTGTGTCACCCTGCAGTGGGAGGGGCAGACTGTGTCCCATAGCTCCCCACGGTCGGTGTCACCCTGCAGTGGGAGGGGCAGACTGTGTCCCATAGCTCCCCACGGTCGGTGTCGCCCTGCAGTGGGAGGGGTAGACTGTGTCCCATAGCTCCCCACGGTCTGTGTCGCCCTGCAGTGGGAGGGGCAGACTGTGTCCCATAGCTCCCCACGGTCTGTGTCGCCCTGCAGTGGGGGGGGGAGGGGGGACAGACTCCATGTCGCCCTGCAGTGGGGGGGGGAGGGGGGACAGACTCCATGTCACCCTGCAGTGGGGGGGGGGGGGGGGGCAGACTCCATGTCACCCTGCAGTGGGGGGGGGGGGGGGCAAACTCCATGTCACCCTGCAGTGGGAGGGGCAGACTCCATGTCACCCAGCAGTGGGAGGGGCATGGTTCCTGAGAATGTTTTATCCAGTCCCTCTCTCTCTCTGCAGGGCAGGATATCATTCTATATGACTAATTACGGTGAGGAGGGGACCCACGTGGGCAGCGCCGCTGCTCTGGATGATTCTGATATAGTGTTTGGACAGTACAGAGAAGCGGGTGAGTATTATAGTATATATAGATCACATGGAATATTAATATAATCTGTGCACTGAGCGTTGGCTCTGGTCTGGAGACTCTGGATTATTATATATAGATCACATGGAATATTAATATAATCTGTGCACTGAGCGTTGGCTCTGGTCTGGAGACTGGATTATTATATATAGATCACATGGAATATTAATATAATCTGTGCACTGAGCGTTGGCTCTGGTCTGGAGACTCTGGATTATTATATATAGATCACATGGAATATTAATATAATCTGTGCACTGAGCGTTGGCTCTGGTCTGGAGACTCTGGATTATTATATATAGATCACATGGAATATTAATATAATCTGTGCACTGAGCGTTGGCTCTGGTCTGGAGACTGGATTATTATATATAGATCACATGGAATATTAATATAATCTGTGCACTGAGCGTTGGCTCTGGTCTGGAGACTCTGGATTATTATATATAGATCACATGGAATATTAATATAATCTGTGCACTGAGCGTTGGCTCTGGTCTGGAGACTGGATTATTATATATAGATCACATGGAATATTAATATAATCTGTGCACTGAGCGTTGGCTCTGGTCTGGAGACTGGATTATTATATATAGATCACATGGAATATTAATATAATCTGTGCACTGAGCGTTGGCTCTGGTCTGGAGACTGGATTATTATATATAGATCACATGGAATATTAATATAATCTGTGCACTGAGCGTTGGCTCTGGTCTGGAGACTCTGGATTATTATATATAGATCACATGGAATATTAATATAATCTGTGCACTGAGCGTTGGCTCTGGTCTGGAGACTGGATTATTATATATAGATCACATGGAATATTAATATAATCTGTGCACTGAGCGTTGGCTCTGGTCTGGAGACTGGATTATTATATATAGATCACATGGAATATTAATATAATCTGTGCACTGAGCGTTGGCTCTGGTCTGGAGACTCTGGATTATTATATATAGATCACATGGAATATTAATATAATCTGTGCACTGAGCGTTGGCTCTGGTCTGGAGACTGGATTATTATATATAGATCACATGGAATATTAATATAATCTGTGCACTGAGCGTTGGCTCTGGTCTGGAGACTCTGGATTATTATATATAGATCACATGGAATATTAATATAATCTGTGCACTGAGCGTTGGCTCTGGTCTGGAGACTGGATTATTATATATAGATCACATGGAATATTAATATAATCTGTGCACTGAGCGTTGGCTCTGGTCTGGAGACTCTGGATTATTATATATAGATCACATGGAATATTAATATAATCTGTGCACTGAGCGTTGGCTCTGGTCTGGAGACTGGATTATTATATATAGATCACATGGAATATTAATATAATCTGTGCACTGAGCGTTGGCTCTGGTCTGGAGACTGGATTATTATATATAGATCACATGGAATATTAATATAATCTGTGCACTGAGCGTTGGCTCTGGTCTGGAGACTGGATTATTATATATAGATCACATGGAATATTAATATAATCTGTGCACTGAGCGTTGGCTCTGGTCTGGAGACTGGATTATTATATATAGATCACATGGAATATTAATATAATCTGTGCACTGAGCGTTGGCTCTGGTCTGGAGACTGGATTATTATATATAGATCACATGGAATATTAATATAATCTGTGCACTGAGCGTTGGCTCTGGTCTGGAGACTGGATTATTATATATAGATCACATGGAATATTAATATAATCTGTGCACTGAGCGTTGGCTCTGGTCTGGAGACTGGATTATTATATATAGATCACATGGAATATTAATATAATCTGTGCACTGAGCGTTGGCTCTGGTCTGGAGACTGGATTATTATATATAGATCACATGGAATATTAATATAATCTGTGCACTGAGCGTTGGCTCTGGTCTGGAGACTGGATTATTATATATAGATCACATGGAATATTAATATAATCTGTGCACTGAGCGTTGGCTCTGGTCTGGAGACTGGATTATTATATATAGATCACATGGAATATTAATATAATCTGTGCACTGAGCGTTGGCTCTGGTCTGGAGACTGGATTATTATATATAGATCACATGGAATATTAATATAATCTGTGCACTGAGCGTTGGCTCTGGTCTGGAGACTGGATTATTATATATAGATCACATGGAATATTAATATAATCTGTGCACTGAGCGTTGGCTCTGGTCTGGAGACTGGATTATTATATATAGATCACATGGAATATTAATATAATCTGTGCACTGAGCGTTGGCTCTGGTCTGGAGACTGGATTATTATATATAGATCACATGGAATATTAATATAATCTGTGCACTGAGCGTTGGCTCTGGTCTGGAGACTGGATTATTATATATAGATCACATGGAATATTAATATAATCTGTGCACTGAGCGTTGGCTCTGGTCTGGAGACTGGATTATTATATATAGATCACATGGAATATTAATATAATCTGTGCACTGAGCGTTGGCTCTGGTCTGGAGACTGGATTATTATATATAGATCACATGGAATATTAATATAATCTGTGCACTGAGCGTTGGCTCTGGTCTGGAGACTGGATTATTATATATAGATCACATGGAATATTAATATAATCTGTGCACTGAGCGTTGGCTCTGGTCTGGAGACTGGATTATTATATATAGATCACATGGAATATTAATATAATCTGTGCACTGAGCGTTGGCTCTGGTCTGGAGACTGGATTATTATATATAGATCACATGGAATATTAATATAATCTGTGCACTGAGCGTTGGCTCTGGTCTGGAGACTGGATTATTATATATAGATCACATGGAATATTAATATAATCTGTGCACTGAGCGTTGGCTCTGGTCTGGAGACTGGATTATTATATATAGATCACATGGAATATTAATATAATCTGTGCACTGAGCGTTGGCTCTGGTCTGGAGACTGGATTATTATATATAGATCACATGGAATATTAATATAATCTGTGCACTGAGCGTTGGCTCTGGTCTGGAGACTGGATTATTATATATAGATCACATGGAATATTAATATAATCTGTGCACTGAGCGTTGGCTCTGGTCTGGAGACTGGATTATTATATATAGATCACATGGAATATTAATATAATCTGTGCACTGAGCGTTGGCTCTGGTCTGGAGACTGGATTATTATATATAGATCACATGGAATATTAATATAATCTGTGCACTGAGCGTTGGCTCTGGTCTGGAGACTGGATTATTATATATAGATCACATGGAATATTAATATAATCTGTGCACTGAGCGTTGGCTCTGGTCTGGAGACTCTGGATTATTATATATAGATCACATGGAATATTAATATAATCTGTGCACTGAGCGTTGGCTCTGGTCTGGAGACTGGATTATTATATATAGATCACATGGAATATTAATATAATCTGTGCACTGAGCGTTGGCTCTGGTCTGGAGACTGGATTATTATATATAGATCACATGGAATATTAATATAATCTGTGCACTGAGCGTTGGCTCTGGTCTGGAGACTGGATTATTATATATAGATCACATGGAATATTAATATAATCTGTGCACTGAGCGTTGGCTCTGGTCTGGAGACTCTGGATTATTATATATAGATCACATGGAATATTAATATAATCTGTGCACTGAGCGTTGGCTCTGGTCTGGAGACTGGATTATTATATATAGATCACATGGAATATTAATATAATCTGTGCACTGAGCGTTGGCTCTGGTCTGGAGACTGGATTATTATATATAGATCACATGGAATATTAATATAATCTGTGCACTGAGCGTTGGCTCTGGTCTGGAGACTGGATTATTATATATAGATCACATGGAATATTAATATAATCTGTGCACTGAGCGTTGGCTCTGGTCTGGAGACTCTGGATTATTATATATAGATCACATGGAATATTAATATAATCTGTGCACTGAGCGTTGGCTCTGGTCTGGAGACTGGATTATTATATATAGATCACATGGAATATTAATATAATCTGTGCACTGAGCGTTGGCTCTGGTCTGGAGACTGGATTATTATATATAGATCACATGGAATATTAATATAATCTGTGCACTGAGCGTTGGCTCTGGTCTGGAGACTGGATTATTATATATAGATCACATGGAATATTAATATAATCTGTGCACTGAGCGTTGGCTCTGGTCTGGAGACTGGATTATTATATATAGATCACATGGAATATTAATATAATCTGTGCACTGAGCGTTGGCTCTGGTCTGGAGACTGGATTATTATATATAGATCACATGGAATATTAATATAATCTGTGCACTGAGCGTTGGCTCTGGTCTGGAGACTGGATTATTATATATAGATCACATGGAATATTAATATAATCTGTGCACTGAGCGTTGGCTCTGGTCTGGAGACTGGATTATTATATATAGATCACATGGAATATTAATATAATCTGTGCACTGAGCGTTGGCTCTGGTCTGGAGACTGGATTATTATATATAGATCACATGGAATATTAATATAATCTGTGCACTGAGCGTTGGCTCTGGTCTGGAGACTGGATTATTATATATAGATCACATGGAATATTAATATAATCTGTGCACTGAGCGTTGGCTCTGGTCTGGAGACTGGATTATTATATATAGATCACATGGAATATTAATATAATCTGTGCACTGAGCGTTGGCTCTGGTCTGGAGACTGGATTATTATATATAGATCACATGGAATATTAATATAATCTGTGCACTGAGCGTTGGCTCTGGTCTGGAGACTGGATTATTATATATAGATCACATGGAATATTAATATAATCTGTGCACTGAGCGTTGGCTCTGGTCTGGAGACTGGATTATTATATATAGATCACATGGAATATTAATATAATCTGTGCACTGAGCGTTGGCTCTGGTCTGGAGACTGGATTATTATATATAGATCACATGGAATATTAATATAATCTGTGCACTGAGCGTTGGCTCTGGTCTGGAGACTGGATTATTATATATAGATCACATGGAATATTAATATAATCTGTGCACTGAGCGTTGGCTCTGGTCTGGAGACTGGATTATTATATATAGATCACATGGAATATTAATATAATCTGTGCACTGAGCGTTGGCTCTGGTCTGGAGACTGGATTATTATATATAGATCACATGGAATATTAATATAATCTGTGCACTGAGCGTTGGCTCTGGTCTGGAGACTGGATTATTATATATAGATCACATGGAATATTAATATAATCTGTGCACTGAGCGTTGGCTCTGGTCTGGAGACTGGATTATTATATATAGATCACATGGAATATTAATATAATCTGTGCACTGAGCGTTGGCTCTGGTCTGGAGACTGGATTATTATATATAGATCACATGGAATATTAATATAATCTGTGCACTGAGCGTTGGCTCTGGTCTGGAGACTGGATTATTATATATAGATCACATGGAATATTAATATAATCTGTGCACTGAGCGTTGGCTCTGGTCTGGAGACTGGATTATTATATATAGATCACATGGAATATTAATATAATCTGTGCACTGAGCGTTGGCTCTGGTCTGGAGACTGGATTATTATATATAGATCACATGGAATATTAATATAATCTGTGCACTGAGCGTTGGCTCTGGTCTGGAGACTGGATTATTATATATAGATCACATGGAATATTAATATAATCTGTGCACTGAGCGTTGGCTCTGGTCTGGAGACTGGATTATTATATATAGATCACATGGAATATTAATATAATCTGTGCACTGAGCGTTGGCTCTGGTCTGGAGACTGGATTATTATATATAGATCACATGGAATATTAATATAATCTGTGCACTGAGCGTTGGCTCTGGTCTGGAGACTGGATTATTATATATAGATCACATGGAATATTAATATAATCTGTGCACTGAGCGTTGGCTCTGGTCTGGAGACTGGATTATTATATATAGATCACATGGAATATTAATATAATCTGTGCACTGAGCGTTGGCTCTGGTCTGGAGACTGGATTATTATATATAGATCACATGGAATATTAATATAAATATAATCTGTGCACTGAGCGTTGGCTCTGGTCTGGAGACTGGATTATTATATATAGATCACATGGAATATTAATATAATCTGTGCACTGAGCGTTGGCTCTGGTCTGGAGACTGGATTATTATATATAGATCACATGGAATATTAATATAATCTGTGCACTGAGCGTTGGCTCTGGTCTGGAGACTCTGGATTATTATATATAGATCACATGGAATATTAATATAATCTGTGCACTGAGCGTTGGCTCTGGTCTGGAGACTGGATTATTATATATAGATCACATGGAATATTAATATAATCTGTGCACTGAGCGTTGGCTCTGGTCTGGAGACTGGATTATTATATATAGATCACATGGAATATTAATATAATCTGTGCACTGAGCGTTGGCTCTGGTCTGGAGACTGGATTATTATATATAGATCACATGGAATATTAATATAATCTGTGCACTGAGCGTTGGCTCTGGTCTGGAGACTCTGGATTATTATATATAGATCACATGGAATATTAATATAATCTGTGCACTGAGCGTTGGCTCTGGTCTGGAGACTCTGGATTATTATATATAGATCACATGGAATATTAATATAATCTGTGCACTGAGCGTTGGCTCTGGTCTGGAGACTGGATTATTATATATAGATCACATGGAATATTAATATAATCTGTGCACTGAGCGTTGGCTCTGGTCTGGAGACTCTGGATTATTATATATAGATCACATGGAATATTAATATAATCTGTGCACTGAGCGTTGGCTCTGGTCTGGAGACTGGATTATTATATATAGATCACATGGAATATTAATATAATCTGTGCACTGAGCGTTGGCTCTGGTCTGGAGACTGGATTATTATATATAGATCACATGGAATATTAATATAATCTGTGCACTGAGCGTTGGCTCTGGTCTGGAGACTCTGGATTATTATATATAGATCACATGGAATATTAATATAATCTGTGCACTGAGCGTTGGCTCTGGTCTGGAGACTGGATTATTATATATAGATCACATGGAATATTAATATAATCTGTGCACTGAGCGTTGGCTCTGGTCTGGAGACTGGATTATTATATATAGATCACATGGAATATTAATATAATCTGTGCACTGAGCGTTGGCTCTGGTCTGGAGACTGGATTATTATATATAGATCACATGGAATATTAATATAATCTGTGCACTGAGCGTTGGCTCTGGTCTGGAGACTGGATTATTATATATAGATCACATGGAATATTAATATAATCTGTGCACTGAGCGTTGGCTCTGGTCTGGAGACTGGATTATTATATATAGATCACATGGAATATTAATATAATCTGTGCACTGAGCGTTGGCTCTGGTCTGGAGACTGGATTATTATATATAGATCACATGGAATATTAATATAATCTGTGCACTGAGCGTTGGCTCTGGTCTGGAGACTGGATTATTATATATAGATCACATGGAATATTAATATAATCTGTGCACTGAGCGTTGGCTCTGGTCTGGAGACTGGATTATTATATATAGATCACATGGAATATTAATATAATCTGTGCACTGAGCGTTGGCTCTGGTCTGGAGACTGGATTATTATATATAGATCACATGGAATATTAATATAATCTGTGCACTGAGCGTTGGCTCTGGTCTGGAGACTGGATTATTATATATAGATCACATGGAATATTAATATAATCTGTGCACTGAGCGTTGGCTCTGGTCTGGAGACTGGATTATTATATATAGATCACATGGAATATTAATATAATCTGTGCACTGAGCGTTGGCTCTGGTCTGGAGACTGGATTATTATATATAGATCACATGGAATATTAATATAATCTGTGCACTGAGCGTTGGCTCTGGTCTGGAGACTGGATTATTATATATAGATCACATGGAATATTAATATAATCTGT
Source organism: Pelodytes ibericus (assembly GCA_036172795.1). Classification (NCBI taxonomy): domain Eukaryota; kingdom Metazoa; phylum Chordata; class Amphibia; order Anura; family Pelodytidae; genus Pelodytes; species Pelodytes ibericus. The sequence goes on along the minus strand of CM069861.1, from coordinate 3,730,152 downwards.
GCACTGAGCGTTGGCTCTGGTCTGGAGACTGGATTATTATATATAGATCACATGGAATATTAATATAATCTGTGCACTGAGCGTTGGCTCTGGTCTGGAGACTGGATTATTATATATAGATCACATGGAATATTAATATAATCTGTGCACTGAGCGTTGGCTCTGGTCTGGAGACTGGATTATTATATATAGATCACATGGAATATTAATATAATCTGTGCACTGAGCGTTGGCTCTGGTCTGGAGACTGGATTATTATATATAGATCACATGGAATATTAATATAATCTGTGCACTGAGCGTTGGCTCTGGTCTGGAGACTGGATTATTATATATAGATCACATGGAATATTAATATAATCTGTGCACTGAGCGTTGGCTCTGGTCTGGAGACTGGATTATTATATATAGATCACATGGAATATTAATATAATCTGTGCACTGAGCGTTGGCTCTGGTCTGGAGACTGGATTATTATATATAGATCACATGGAATATTAATATAATCTGTGCACTGAGCGTTGGCTCTGGTCTGGAGACTGGATTATTATATATAGATCACATGGAATATTAATATAATCTGTGCACTGAGCGTTGGCTCTGGTCTGGAGACTGGATTATTATATATAGATCACATGGAATATTAATATAATCTGTGCACTGAGCGTTGGCTCTGGTCTGGAGACTGGATTATTATATATAGATCACATGGAATATTAATATAATCTGTGCACTGAGCGTTGGCTCTGGTCTGGAGACTGGATTATTATATATAGATCACATGGAATATTAATATAATCTGTGCACTGAGCGTTGGCTCTGGTCTGGAGACTGGATTATTATATATAGATCACATGGAATATTAATATAATCTGTGCACTGAGCGTTGGCTCTGGTCTGGAGACTGGATTATTATATATAGATCACATGGAATATTAATATAATCTGTGCACTGAGCGTTGGCTCTGGTCTGGAGACTGGATTATTATATATAGATCACATGGAATATTAATATAATCTGTGCACTGAGCGTTGGCTCTGGTCTGGAGACTCTGGATTATTATATATAGATCACATGGAATATTAATATAATCTGTGCACTGAGCGTTGGCTCTGGTCTGGAGACTGGATTATTATATATAGATCACATGGAATATTAATATAATCTGTGCACTGAGCGTTGGCTCTGGTCTGGAGACTGGATTATTATATATAGATCACATGGAATATTAATATAATCTGTGCACTGAGCGTTGGCTCTGGTCTGGAGACTCTGGATTATTATATATAGATCACATGGAATATTAATATAATCTGTGCACTGAGCGTTGGCTCTGGTCTGGAGACTGGATTATTATATATAGATCACATGGAATATTAATATAATCTGTGCACTGAGCGTTGGCTCTGGTCTGGAGACTGGATTATTATATATAGATCACATGGAATATTAATATAATCTGTGCACTGAGCGTTGGCTCTGGTCTGGAGACTGGATTATTATATATAGATCACATGGAATATTAATATAATCTGTGCACTGAGCGTTGGCTCTGGTCTGGAGACTGGATTATTATATATAGATCACATGGAATATTAATATAATCTGTGCACTGAGCGTTGGCTCTGGTCTGGAGACTCTGGATTATTATATATAGATCACATGGAATATTAATATAATCTGTGCACTGAGCGTTGGCTCTGGTCTGGAGACTGGATTATTATATATAGATCACATGGAATATTAATATAATCTGTGCACTGAGCGTTGGCTCTGGTCTGGAGACTCTGGATTATTATATATAGATCACATGGAATATTAATATAATCTGTGCACTGAGCGTTGGCTCTGGTCTGGAGACTGGATTATTATATATAGATCACATGGAATATTAATATAATCTGTGCACTGAGCGTTGGCTCTGGTCTGGAGACTGGATTATTATATATAGATCACATGGAATATTAATATAATCTGTGCACTGAGCGTTGGCTCTGGTCTGGAGACTCTGGATTATTATATATAGATCACATGGAATATTAATATAATCTGTGCACTGAGCGTTGGCTCTGGTCTGGAGACTGGATTATTATATATAGATCACATGGAATATTAATATAATCTGTGCACTGAGCGTTGGCTCTGGTCTGGAGACTGGATTATTATATATAGATCACATGGAATATTAATATAATCTGTGCACTGAGCGTTGGCTCTGGTCTGGAGACTCTGGATTATTATATATAGATCACATGGAATATTAATATAATCTGTGCACTGAGCGTTGGCTCTGGTCTGGAGACTGGATTATTATATATAGATCACATGGAATATTAATATAATCTGTGCACTGAGCGTTGGCTCTGGTCTGGAGACTGGATTATTATATATAGATCACATGGAATATTAATATAATCTGTGCACTGAGCGTTGGCTCTGGTCTGGAGACTCTGGATTATTATATATAGATCACATGGAATATTAATATAATCTGTGCACTGAGCGTTGGCTCTGGTCTGGAGACTGGATTATTATATATAGATCACATGGAATATTAATATAATCTGTGCACTGAGCGTTGGCTCTGGTCTGGAGACTGGATTATTATATATAGATCACATGGAATATTAATATAATCTGTGCACTGAGCGTTGGCTCTGGTCTGGAGACTGGATTATTATATATAGATCACATGGAATATTAATATAATCTGTGCACTGAGCGTTGGCTCTGGTCTGGAGACTCTGGATTATTACATATAGATCACATGGAATATTAATATAATCTGTGCACTGAGCGTTGGCTCTGGTCTGGAGACTGGATTATTATATATAGATCACATGGAATATTAATATAATCTGTGCACTGAGCGTTGGCTCTGGTCTGGAGACTCTGGATTATTATATATAGATCACATGGAATATTAATATAATCTGTGCACTGAGCGTTGGCTCTGGTCTGGAGACTCTGGATTATTATATATAGATCACATGGAATATTAATATAATCTGTGCACTGAGCGTTGGCTCTGGTCTGGAGACTGGATTATTATATATAGATCACATGGAATATTAATATAATCTGTGCACTGAGCGTTGGCTCTGGTCTGGAGACTGGATTATTATATATAGATCACATGGAATATTAATATAATCTGTGCACTGAGCGTTGGCTCTGGTCTGGAGACTGGATTATTATATATAGATCACATGGAATATTAATATAATCTGTGCACTGAGCGTTGGCTCTGGTCTGGAGACTCTGGATTATTATATATAGATCACATGGAATATTAATATAATCTGTGCACTGAGCGTTGGCTCTGGTCTGGAGACTGGATTATTATATATAGATCACATGGAATATTAATATAATCTGTGCACTGAGCGTTGGCTCTGGTCTGGAGACTGGATTATTATATATAGATCACATGGAATATTAATATAATCTGTGCACTGAGCGTTGGCTCTGGTCTGGAGACTCTGGATTATTATATATAGATCACATGGAATATTAATATAATCTGTGCACTGAGCGTTGGCTCTGGTCTGGAGACTGGATTATTATATATAGATCACATGGAATATTAATATAATCTGTGCACTGAGCGTTGGCTCTGGTCTGGAGACTGGATTATTACATATAGATCACATGGAATATTAATATAATCTGTGCACTGAGCGTTGGCTCTGGTCTGGAGACTCTGGATTATTATATATAGATCACATGGAATATTAATATAATCTGTGCACTGAGCGTTGGCTCTGGTCTGGAGACTGGATTATTATATATAGATCACATGGAATATTAATATAATCTGTGCACTGAGCGTTGGCTCTGGTCTGGAGACTGGATTATTATATATAGATCACATGGAATATTAATATAATCTGTGCACTGAGCGTTGGCTCTGGTCTGGAGACTGGATTATTATATATAGATCACATGGAATATTAATATAATCTGTGCACTGAGCGTTGGCTCTGGTCTGGAGACTCTGGATTATTATATATAGATCACATGGAATATTAATATAATCTGTGCACTGAGCGTTGGCTCTGGTCTGGAGACTGGATTATTATATATAGATCACATGGAATATTAATATAATCTGTGCACTGAGCGTTGGCTCTGGTCTGGAGACTGGATTATTATATATAGATCACATGGAATATTAATATAATCTGTGCACTGAGCGTTGGCTCTGGTCTGGAGACTGGATTATTATATATAGATCACATGGAATATTAATATAATCTGTGCACTGAGCGTTGGCTCTGGTCTGGAGACTCTGGATTATTATATATAGATCACATGGAATATTAATATAATCTGTGCACTGAGCCTTGGCTCTGGTCTGGAGACTCTGGATTATTATATATAGATCACATGGAATATTAATATAATCTGTGCACTGAGCGTTGGCTCTGGTCTGGAGACTCTGGATTATTATATAAGGGCTTTCTCATTACCCTGATCAGATCCTGTGACTTTATTTGATAATGCAGATGTGCTGAGTGTAGCTGTGATCCGTGTCAGTATTACTATTCCTTGTGTGGCCCTGCAGGTGTCCTGATGTACCGCGGTTACCCCTTGGACCTCTTCATGTCTCAGTGTTACGGAAATACTAATGATCCAGGAAAAGGTCGGCAGATGCCAGTACATTATGGCTGCAAGGACCTCAACTTCGTGACCATCTCCTCTCCACTGGCCACTCAGATTCCACAAGGTGAGGCACCCTGCCCTCTGCCGCGCAGGTTCTGGCATGGGGGGATGCTCTGCCCCACAGGTACTGGCATCGGGGGGACCCTCTGCCCTGCAGGCCCTGGCATCGGGGGGACCCTCTGCCCTGCAGGCCCTGGCATCGGGGGGACCCTCTGCCCTGCAGGCCCTGGCATCGGGGGGACCCTCTGCCCTGCAGGCCCTGGCATCGGGGGGCCCCGCAGGCCCTGGCATCGGGGGGCCCCGCAGGCCCTGGCATCGGGGGGACCCACAGACCCTGGCATCAGGGGGACCCTCTGCCCCGCATGCTCTGACATTATCCAGCGATGGCTGGTATCAGAAAGAACCCTGTGCCACCCTTTCTCGTATTTAATGAAGGATTTTTCCTGTCTTGCCAGCCGTGGGGGCTGCGTATGCACTGAAACGTGAGAATGGAGACCGCGTCGTCATCTGCTACTTTGGAGAAGGGGCGGCCAGTGAGGGAGACGCCCACGCGGGATTCAACTTCTCCGCTACTCTGGAATGCCCAATCCTCTTCTTCTGCAGAAACAATGGCTACGCCATATCTACGCCCACCTCGGAGCAGTACCGCGGTGATGGGATTGGTGAGTCCAGGTTATATAATGACCCATTGACACGCTTCTTATGAGCTCACAGAATAACACGCTTCCTCCTCCAGCGGCGCGGGGTCCCGGCTACGGTATCATGTCTATCCGTGTGGACGGAAACGATGTCTTTGCCGTTTACAACGCTACTAAAGAGGCGAGACGGAGAGCGGTGGCGGAGAATCAGCCTTTCCTTATTGAAGCCATGACGTACAGGTGAATGGATGCCACTAGCCCCGCCCACCATGGGGTACACTGCTAGCCCCGCCCACCATGTGATATATAGAGCCCCACCCACCATGTGATACATCGAGAGCCCCGCCCACCACAGGGTACACCGCTAGCCCTGCCCTCCCTGTGATACACCGCTAGCCCTGCCCTCCCTGTGATACACCCCTAGCCCCACCCTCCATGTGATACACCGCTAGCCCCGCCCTCCCTGTGATATACTGATAACATACATTCACAGTGCTGTCAGCGCAATACAGGCAGTCAAAGGTCAGGAATAAAATTCTCTCAGTTTCCCCAGAAAGCTGGTTGGATAGGGAGAGGTATTACTTTACTGAGAGGGTAGTGGATGCCTGGAATAATATGGAGGAGGCGGCAGTAGGGATTGGAGGAGGCGGCAGTAGGGATTGGAGGAGGCGGCAGTAGGGATTGGAGGAGGCGGCAGTAGGGATTGGAGGAGGCGGCAGTAGGGACTGGAGGAGGCGGCAGTTGGAGGAGGCGGCAGTAGGGACTGGAGGAGCCGGCAATTGGAGGAGGCGGCAGTAGGGATTGGAGGAGGCGGCAGTAGGGATTGGAGGAGGCGGCAGTAGGGACTGGAGGAGGCGGCAGTAGGGACTGGAGGAGCCGGCAGTTGGAGGAGGCGGCAGTAGGGATTGGAGGAGGCGGCAGTAGGGATTGGAGGAGGCGGCAGTAGGGACTGGAGGAGGCGGCAGTAGGGACTGGAGGAGGCGGCAGTAGGGACTGGAGGAGGCGGCAGTAGGGACTGGAGGAGCCGGCAGTTGGAGGAGGCGGCAGTAGGGATTGGAGGAGGCGGCAGTAGGGATTGGAGGAGGCGGCAGTAGGGATTTAAGGACTTGTGTGGAGGTTGCATGTTCTGTGTGTTCTCCGCTGGACACGCTGTGCAGACGCAGAGGAACCAGACCGCTGACTGACCCAGACTCTCGTTCTATGGTTTAGGATCGGACATCACAGTACCAGTGATGACAGCTCGGCCTACCGCTCCGTGGACGAGGTGAACTATTGGGACAAACAGGACCACCCCATCTCCCGGCTCCGGCATTACATGTTACACAAGGGCTGGTGGGACGACGAACAGGAGAAAATATGGAGGAAAAAGTCACGCAAGATGGTGAGCCTGCCGCTGTCTGAGAGGGGGAGGCTGGCACTGCGGCTGTCTGAGAGGGGGAGGCTGGCACTGCGGCTGTCTGAGAGAGGGAGGGAGGCACTGCCGCTGTCTGAGAGGGGGAGGCTGGCACTGCGGCTGTCTGTGAGGGGGAGGCTGGCACTGCGGCTGTCTGTGAGGGGGAGGCTGGCACTGCGGCTCTCTGTGAGGGGGAGGCTGGCACTGCGGCTCTCTGTGAGGGGGAGGCTGGCACTGCGGCTCTCTGTGAGGGGGAGACTGGCACTGCCGCTGTCTGTGAGGGGGAGGCTGGCACTGCCGCTGTCTGTGAGGGGGAGGCTGGCACTGCGGCTGTCTGTGAGGGGGAGGCTGGCACTGCCGCTGTCTGTGAGGGGGAGGCTGGCACTGCCGCTTTCTGTGCTGTGAGAGGGAGGCTGGCACTGCGGCTGTCTGTGCTGTGAGGGGGAGGCTGGCACTGCCGCTGTCTGTGCTGCGAGGGGGAGGCTGGCACTGCCGCTGTCTGTGCTGCGAGGGGGAGGCTGGCACTGCCGCAGTCTGTGCTGCGAGGGGGAGGCTGGCACTGCCGCAGTCTGTGCTGCGAGGGGGAGGCTGGCACTGCCGCAGTCTGTGCTGCGAGGGGGAGGCTGGCACTGCCGCAGTCTGTGCTGCGAGGGGGAGGCTGGCACTGCCGCAGTCTGTGCTGCGAGGGAGAGGCTGGCACTGCCGCAGTCTGTGCTGCGAGGGGGAGGCTGGCACTGCCGCAGTCTGTGCTGCGAGGGGGAGGCTGGCACTGCCGCAGTCTGCGAGGGGGAGGCTGGCACTGCCGCAGTCTGCGAGGGGGAGGCTGGCACTGCCGCAGTCTGCGAGGGGGAGGCTGGCACTGCCGCAGTCTGCGAGGGGGAGGCTGGCACTGCCGCAGTCTGCGAGGGGGAGGCTGGCACTGCCGCTGACTGCGAGGGGGAGGCTGGCACTGCCGCAGTCTGCGAGGGGGAGGCTGGCACTGCCGCTGTCTGTGCTGCGAGGGGAAGGCTGGCACTGCCGCTGTCTGCGAGGGGGAGGCTGGCACTGCCGCTGTCTGTGCTGTGAGGGGGAGGCTGGCACTGTGTGTACACGTCAGGATTAATAACACTGTCATTTCAGGTAATGGAGGCGTTTGAAGAGGCCGAGCGTAAGCGGAAACCTAAGATCGAGCACATGTTTACTGACGTCTACTCTGAGATGCCTCTAAACCTAAAGAGACAGGAAGAATCTCTAAAGAAACACCTGAAGGTGTATGGTGAGCATTACCCATTGGACTCCTTCGAGAAGTGACCCTGGAGCAAACACGCTACATAGCGCATGGATATCCCTGTTACAGGCCTCGCGCAGACTCCCACAGCAAACGTGACGTTAATGATTGGGGTTTAAATGAAAATTAGGGAGAGGTGTTTGGTTTTTGTTTTTTTAAGGCCCACACTTTAGAAATAGTGTTCAGTCCGGGGGGAAACGTTCTCGGTGCGCCTTGTTATATCTGAGAATGGAAGTAGAGAACCGGTGATCTAGAACATGTGGTTCTGTGAACACAGAGCGTTGTCTTAGATTTAATCAATATGTCTTCTGTTGGTGGAGCAGCATTAAAGGAATCAATCTCTTATTTTGTGAGTTTACTTTTAAATTCAGTCTCCCCCATCCCCCTTTAGGCTACCTGGACATGTATCCGGAACCTCACTCTCAGATCTCTAACCTGCTACAACTAGGCTGACGTGTTCTATCCTGCTCACATCTAGAACTGGCCAGTGTTATTCCACTCTGACAATCTAGAACTGGACCATTCTATTCCACCCTAATAATCTCGAACTGGACCATTCTATTCCACCCTAATAATCTAGAACTGGACCATTCTATTACACGCTAATAATCTAGAACTGGACCATTCTATTACACGCTAATAATCTCGAACTGGACCATTCTATTCCACCCTAATAATCTCGAACTGGACCATTCTATTCCACCCTAATAATCTCGAACTGGACCATTCTATTCCACCCTAATAATCTAGAACTGGACCATTCTATTCCACCCTAATAATCTAGAACTGGACCATTCTATTCCACCCTAATAATCTCGAACTGGACCATTCTATTCCACCCTAATAATCTCGAACTGGACCATTCTATTCCACCCTAATAATCTAGAACTGGACCATTCTATTACACGCTAATAATCTAGAACTGGACCATTCTATTACACGCTAATAATCTAGAACTGGACCATTCTATTACACGCGAATAATCTAGAACTGGACCATTCTATTACACGCTAATAATCTAGAACTGGACCATTCTATTACACTCTAATAATCTAGAACTGGACCATTCTATTACACGCTAATAATCTAGAACTGGACCATTCTATTCCACACTAATAATCTAGAACTGGACCATTCTAGTCCAGTACATGTTCTGTGACAGTCTCAGTCTGGTATTCTAGTTCCAGCCCAGTGGTCTGTCACATTCCAGATCATGCGTGTATTGTGGTTTCTAGTCACGTGTGTGTAGACGGTCTTTGTGGATAGGAGGCTCCACAGATCACCACTGCGCAGAACTTTGCCCAATATTCTGGTCCATGATTAATGAATAAAATGCAGCAAAAAATAGAAATGTCTTTGTATATGAAGAATCTCCGAAATAATGGGACACAGCCGCAATCTGCAGCACGTGGGGTCCACGCTGGGTCAGGACCACGGTTAGATAATGATACGTGGGGTCCACGCTGGGTCAGGACCACGGTTAGATAATGATACGTGGGGTCCACGCTGGGTCAGGACCACGGTTAGATAATAATACGCGAGGTCCACGCTGGGTCAGGACCACGTTTAGATAATGATGCGTGGGGTCCACGCTGGGTCAGGACCACGGTTAGATAATGATGCGTGGGGTCCACGCTGGGTCAGGACCACGGTTAGATAATGATATGTGGGGTCCACGCTGGGTCAGGACCACGGTTAGATAATGATACGTGGGGTCCACACTGGGTCAGGATGGTTAGATAATGATACGCGGGGTCCACGCTGGGTCAGGGTCATGGTTAGATAATGATACGCGGGGTCCGCGCTGGGTCAGGATCACGGTTAGATGATGCGTGGGGTCCACGCTGGGTCAGGACCACGGTTAGATAATGATATGTGGGGTCCACGCTGGGTCAGGACCACGGTTAGATAATGATACGTGGGGTCCACGCTGGGTCAGGATGGTTAGATAATGATACGCGGGGTCCACGCTGGGTCAGGGTCATGGTTAGGTAATGATACGCGGGGTCCGCGCTGGGTCAGGATCACGGTTAGATAATGATACGTGGGGTCAGTAATCAGCATGGGGGGTCCACGCTGGGTCAGGACCATGGATAGATAATGATACGTGGGGTCAGTAATTAGCATGGGGGGTCCACGCTGGGTCAGGACCATGGATAGATAATGATACGCTGGGTCAGGACCATGGATAGATAATGATACGCTGGGTCAGGACCGGGTCAGGGTCACGGTTAGATAATGATACGTGGGGTCAGTAATCAGCATGGGGGGGTCCACGCTGGGTCAGGACCATGGTTCGATAATGATACGCGGGGTCAGTATGGGTCCACCCCAGGTATCCTTGATGTTACTTCTATTTAATCACAGGCTCAGCTGGGTGCTTAGTGCACTGGCTAATGGATGACTAATTACTCTACACATTACTGTTATCAGACTGCCCCCACGCTGACCCACTGCTCCCCCACAGACCCCCTGCTGACACTGATCCACAGACCCACGCTGACCCACAGACCCCCCCCCCGCTGACCCACAGACCCCCCCCCCGCTGACCCACAGACCCCCCCCCCGCTGACCCACAGACCCCCCCCCCCGCTGACCCACAGACCCCCCCCCGCTGACCCACAGACCCCCCGCTGACCCACAGACCCACCCACTGCCTCCCCGCTGACCCACTTCCCCCCTGCTGACCCACTGCCCTGCCACTGACACAGACCCCCCGCTGACCCACAGACCCCCCGCTGATCTACTGCCCCCACGCTGACCGACTGCGCCCCCCACGCTGACCCACTGACTCACTGCCTCCCCGCTGACCCACTGCCCCGACACTGACACAGACCCCAATCTGACCCATTGCCCCCACGCTGACCCACAGACCCCACGCTGACCCAGAGACCCGCTACCCCGACACTGACACTGCCCCCACACAGACCCAGTGCTTTTCACCGCAGACATTAGAAACTGTTTAATGGATTCAATGCTGGGAGCGTAGCTCTGCCAAAGAGAGAATGAATGGAATAGCAGAGAGGTGCATGTACTGAGAATGAATGGAATAGCAGAGAGATGCATGTACTGAGGGTGAGTGGAATAGCAGAGAGATGCATGTACTGAGAATGAATGGAATAGCAGAGAGGTGCATGTAGTGAGAATGAATGGAATAGCAGAGAGGTGCATGTACTGAGAATGAATGGAATAGCCGAGAGATGCATGTACTGAGAGTGAATGGAATAGCAGAGAGATGCATGTACTGAGAACGAATGGAATAGCAGAGAGGTGCATGTACTGAGAATGAATGGAATAGCAGAGAGGTGCATGTAGTGAGAATGAATGGAATAGCAGAGAGGTGCATGTACTGAGAGTGAGTGGAATAGCAGAGAGATGCATGTACTGAGAATGAATGGATTAGCAGAGAGGTGCATGTAGTGAGAATGAATGGAATAGCAGGAGGTGCATGTACTGAGAATGAATGGAATAGCAGAGAGATGCATGTACTGAGAATGAATGGTATAGCAGAGAGGTGCATGTACTGAGAGTGAATGGAATAGCAGAGAGATGCATGTACTGAGGGTGAGTGGAATAGCAGAGAGATGCATGTACTGAGAATGAATGGAATAGCAGAGAGGTGCATGTACTGAGAATGAATGGAATAGCAGAGAGGTGCATGTACTGAGAATGAATGGAATAGCAGAGAGATGCATGTACTGAGAATGAATGGAATAGCAGAGAGATGCATGTACTGAGAATGAATGGAATAGCAGAGAGATGCATGTACTGAGAATGAATGGAATAGCCGAGAGATGCATGTACTGAGAATGAATGGAATAGCAGAGAGATGCATGTACTGAGAATGAATGGAATAGCAGAGAGGTGCATGTACTGAGAATGAATGGAATAGCCGAGAGATGCATGTACTGAGAATGAATGGAATAGCAGAGAGGTGCATGTACTGAGGGTGAGTGGAATAGCAGAGAGATGCATGTACTGAGAATGAATGGAATAGCAGAGAGGTGCATGTACTGAGAATGAATGGAATAGCAGAGAGGTGCATGTACTGAGAATGAATGGAATAGCAGAGAGGTGCATGTACTGAGAATGAATGGAATAGCAGAGAGGTTCATGTACTGAGAATGAATGGAATAGCAGAGAGATGCATTTACTGAGAATGAATGGAATAGCAGAGAGGTGCATGTACTGAGAATGAATGGATTAGCAGAGAGTTGCATGTACTGAGAATGAATGGAATAGCAGAGAGATGCATTTACTGAGAATGAATGGAAAAGCAGAGATGTGCATGTACTGAGAATGAATGGAATAGCAGAGAGGTGCATGTACTTAGAATGAATGGAATAGCAGAGAGGTGCATGTACTGAGAATGAATGGAATAGCAGAGAGGTGCATGTACTGAGAATGAATGGAATAGCAGAGAGGTGCATGTACTGAGAATGAATGGAATAGCAGAGAGGTGCATGTAGTGAGAGTGAGTGGAATAGCAGAGAGGTGCATGTAGTGAGAGTGAGTGGGTGTAGGGGAGAAGGCACTCAGTGAGAGAGAACTCAGAGTAAAGAAGGCTACAGGTCATGAGAGAGTGATATACAGAGGGATGTAGTGGTATCTGCACAGCAGAGAGTAGGGTGGGGAATTCATGCAGTGTAATGGAGTAGCAGGAGTTGCAGGCAGGTCTGTCTGCGCAGGAATAGTACATAAGGTCTGTCTGCGCAGGAATAGTATATAAGGTCTGTCTGCTCAGCATTCATCCCTCTCCTCCACCCACATCTTCAGCATTTCCTGGGGGGTTTTGCGATGCACAAGGAGGAGTTGCCTTTCGGGGGACTTTGCAACCTGTTTCCCTCCGGCAATCTCAAATGTTCGAAACCCTGCATGTTTCAGTGGACTCACTCCCAGGGCCATGAAGCACATCCCGGTGTAGACATCATCGATGGGGAACGGAGTCACAAACTGGGACACCAAATAAAGCCAGGGGATAAAAACACCCGAAAACACGTAGCCCCCTCCACCGGCATAGGGGGGGTAGGACCCCAGGAAGTAGGATGAGGGAATGTAGTACTTGCTGCGGGGGTCTCTGTAAGGGTTGGCAGACATTACCACGTCCCCCATGTAAAGCGCTCGGGGCTTGCGTCCGCTCATTGAGGACAGTTGGCGTACAAGATCTGGCATCCGGATGTAAACATCGTCGTCCCCCTTCAGGATGTAACTGGCTCCCGGGCATCTTGTCCGAGCCCAGCCCAGGAACAGCTGGTCCTTTAATGTCAGGTTGAAGAAAGTGTCCGCGAAATCCCACTGGAGAAGATCGCGGGAACGACTGTTCTCGTACCACAAGAGGGAGGAGAGATCGGGCCCCGGCACGACTCCCAGAAGGAAGACAAGTTTCACTGATCGCCCATCATAGTCTCTTTCTCTCCCCCAGCTGTCCCTTACAGCCTGCCGCTGGGCAAAGTTTTGAGGAGAAGACTTGATGGCCAGGAGGAGGAAGGTCGCGTTGAGTGGACACTTGTTTGGCTGATCTATCAGCATGCGCTGGTTCCTGCAGCCACCATGCAAGAGAAAGTCCTGCAAGCTGTCTGGATAGGCGGCGGATTCCGCGATGGGCTTCCTCGCTCCCTCACAGGTCCATGCCCTCACTTGCCTGGAGTTTAGCAGCTCCATTTCTCTGCTGTTCCAGAGCGCGTCGGACTTGGCCACCATCTTACGCAGTTGCTGAGCCAGGTTGTGAAGAGCAAACATAGACTCGTTCTCTGGGCCGCGCAGGGACTGGAGCAGGGCCAGCTGGTTTCTCGAGGATATAATGGTGCTAAGCGCTGGCTCCATATTGTTCTGGAATGAATAGGTGATGTCCAAGTAGATCTTGAGGGCAACAAGCGTGAGAAGGGCAGTGACAGAGATGGTAAGCTTCCTAAAGCCCACCATGGTCCTTGGCTGCAAGAGATGGATAGACGTAGTATTAACGCACACCTTCCAAACCCTCCCCAAAAACATCCAGGGACTTCTACAATTCCACTCGGTAACTACCCTTCAACCAATGAAACGCTTGCCTTTCCAAAATGTCAAACAACAAAAAAACACTTCTAGCAATCCCACTGATCTGTACCCCTCCCCTTATTCGATAATACATCATGATCCCACCTCCCCTTATCTGATAATACATCATAATCCCACCTCCCCTTATCTGATAATACATCATAATCCCACCTCCGCTTATCCGATAATACATCATAATCCCACCTCCCCTTATCCGATAATACATCATAATCCCAACTCCCCTTATCTGATAATACATCATAATCCCACCTCCCCTTATCTGATAATACATCATAATCCCACCTCCCCTTATCCGATAATACAAAATAATCCCACCTCCCCTTATCCGATAATACATAATAATCCCACCTCCCCTTATCCGATAATACATAATAATCCCACCTCCCCTTATTCGATAATACTTCATGATCCCACCTCCCCTTATCCGATAATACATAATAATCCCACCTCCCCTTATCCGATAATACATAATAATACCACCTCCCCTTATCCGATAATACATCATAATCTCACCTCTCCTTATCCGATAATGCATCATAATCCCACCTCCCCTTATCCGATAATACATAATAATCCCACCTCCCCTTATCCGATAATACTTAATAATCCCACCTCCCCTTATTCGATAATACATCATGATCCCACCTCCCCTTATCCGATAATACATAATAATCCCACCTCCCCTTATCCGATAATACATAATAATACCACCTCCCCTTATCCGATAATACATCATAATCTCACCTCTCCTTATCCGATAATACATCATAATCCCACCTCCCCTTATCCGATAATACATAATAATCTCACCTCTCCTTATCCGATAATACATCATAATCCCACCTCCCTTTATCTGATAATACATCATAATCCCACCTCCCCTTATCCGATAATACATAATAATCCCACCTCTCCTTATCCGATAATGCATCATAATCCCACCTCCCTTTATCCGATAATACATAATAATCCCACCTCCCCTTATCCGATAATACTTAATAATCCCACCTCCCCTTATCCGATAATACATAATAATCCCACCTCTCCTTATCCGATAATACATCATAATCCCACCTCCCCTTATCCGATAATACATAATAATCTCACCTCTCCTTATCCGATAATACATCATAATCCCACCTCCCCTTATCCGATAATACATAATAATCTCACCTCTCCTTATCCGATAATACATCATAATCCCACCTCCCCTTATCCGATAATACATAATAATCCCACCTCCCCTTATTCGATAATACATCATGATCCCACCTCCCCTTATCCGATAATACATAATAATCCCACCTCCCCTTATTCGATAATACATCATGATCCCACCTCCCCTTATCCGATAATACATAATAATCCCACCTCCCCTTATCCGATAATACATAATAATCCCACCTCCCCTTATCCGATAATACATAATAATCCCACCTCCCCTTATCCGATAATGCATCATAATCCCACCTCCCCTTATCCGATAATACATAATAATCTCACCTCTCCTTATCCGATAATACATCATAATCCCACCTCCCCTTATCCGATAATACATAATAATCTCACCTCTCCTTATCCGATAATACATCATAATCCCACCTCCCCTTATCTGATAATACATAATAATCCCACCTCCCCTTATCCGATAATACATAATAATACCACCTCCCCTTATCCGATAATGCATCATAATCCCACCTCCCCTTATCCGATAATACATAATAATCCCACCTCCCCTTATCCGATAATACATCATAATCCCAACTCCCCTTATCTGATAATACATCATAATCCCACCTCCCCTTATCTGATAATACATCATAATCCCACCTCCCCTTATCCGATAATGCATCATAATCCCACCTCCCCTTATCTGATAATACATCATAATCCCACCTCCCCTTATCCGATAATACAAAATAATCCCACCTCCCCTTATCCGATAATACATAATTATCCCACCTCCCCTTATCCGATAATACATAATAATCCCACCTCCCCTTATCCGATAATACAAAATAATCCCACCTCCCCTTATCCGATAATACATAATTATCCCACCTCCCCTTATCCGATAATACATAATAATCTCACCTCTCCTTATCCGATAATACATCATAATCCCACCTCCCCTTATCCGATAATACATAATAATCTCACCTCTCCTTATCCGATAATACATAATAATCTCACCTCTCCTTATCCGATAATACATAATAATCCCACCTCCCCTTATCCGATAATACATAATAATCTCACCTCTCCTTATCCGATAATACATCATAATCCCACCTCCCCTTATCCGATAATACATAATAATCCCACCTCCCCTTATCCGATAATGCATCATAATCCCACCTCCCCTTATCTAAAAAACCCTGGAAACCCACCTGCTCCTTGTCAAATTAAATTTCAGCACTACCATGTGGTCCTTTTTCCCAAATATTAAATGGAATTCAGTGGCCCCTGTAACCCTGCCAGACGTGCAGTGAGAGCTGCAAGAAGCCCCCCAGCTGGAGACCCACCTTCCAAGGGAGATGTAGAGATAATTCCAGCATTAATGGAGCTTTCTCCGACAGCCACTCCCTGCAGATTCCTCCCCCTGATCCTCCGTCTCGCCTCTCAGAATCAGGGAAATAGAGCAGAGGCTGCGGATGATGCAGGGATCTGGTCCACTGGGATGCAGAGCCCTGTACACCATCCCAAGACACAATACACACCAGCTGCTGCCTGCAGGAAAGGGTTAAATAAAAGGGAACTGCATAGACCTGGCCAAGCTGGACTGACTAAGCATTATGGGAGTGGGAGTCCGCAGGACCTCTCGCATATTTACAGATCTCTGGAGAGGAACATGTGACATCCTGGCACTAAAAACAAACAGCAGGGAATTGAGAAGGGAATTTCAAACTCAAGGCCAAAGTAGCAGAGATGGAAAAATACTCCCAATTATCTGAGGACAATAACTGGAATTACAGCATTTTCCTGATGACGAGGTTGTTTTTTGTAGATTACTTTGGGCTTGATTCATGAACGAGAATTGCTGGGGGTTGAGAAGGGAAGTAGCCAATTCAGTTGAATGGGAGAATGTTTCCAACTCCGCTACTTTGGCCTTAGGTTTAACATTAGCCAACAAACAAAGATATATTTCTGACAATGATGTAATTCCAGTAATTTCCCACAATCCACTAAGTGATACGGTATCTAACCCCCCCAGCGGGTATATAGAAAATACAAATGGAATTTATTAAAAAGGGTCTTTATACAGCAGACGCTGGCGAATGCCCCTTTTATCATTAAATACCTGATACTGTCACATGCAGGACGTTTATCAAAAAAACACTAATTACATGATAAGAGAGCACAGAATTACACACAACCAGCTCTGCACTGCCCCCTATCAGACTGACACAGTATGCACAGACATGTTGTTTAGAATCTTTGCTCTGTATAGCTCTATCAGGGGTGGACAAGTTTAGAATCATTGCTCTGTATAGCTCTATCAGGGGGTGGAGATGTTGATTAGAATCTTTTCTCTATATAGTTCTATCAGTGGGTGGACATGTTGTTTAGAATCTTTGCTCTGTATAGCTCTATCAGGGGGCGGACATGTTGTTTAGAATCTTTGCTCTGTATATCTCTATCAGCGGCAGACATGTTGTTTATAATCTTTGCTCTATATAGCTCTATCAGGGGCGGACATGTTGTTTAGAATCTTTGCTCAGTATAGCTCTATCAGGGGCAGACATGTTGTTTAGAAACTTTGCTTTGTATAGCTCTATCAGGAGGTGGACATGTTGTTTAGTATTTTTGCCTTGTTTAGCTCTATCAGGGAGAGGACATGTTGTATAGAATCTTTCGCTCTGTATAGCTCTATCAGGGGGTAGACATGTTGGTTAGAATCTTTGCTCTGTATAGCTCTATCAGGGGGCGGACATGTTGTTTAGTATCTTTGCTCTGTATAGCTCTATCAGGGGGCAGCCATGTTGTTTAGCATCTTTGCTCTGTATAGCTCTATCAGCGGGCGGACATGTTGTTTAGAATCTTTGCTCTGTATAGCTCTATCAGGGATGGACATGTTGTTTAGAATCTTTGCTCTGTATAGCTCTATCAGTAGGTGGACATGAGGTGCTTTATTCATTAATGTATTTCTATATAAAATGCCTAAATTTGATTCAATCTTTCAGTGAAGCAGGACTTCGTTTTTTGCTGACATTCCTTCTTTAACTCATCCTCCGCGAATGCTTTTAATATTGGCTCAGCGCTCGGAGGTATATAATATTGGAAGTCGAACTTCCCCTATAAAAAGTAAGCATCGCAAAAACAGATTACAGAAATCTGACTGTATATGTTTTATCACTCGTGTTTAATATACATTATTTCTTGCCATGATTCTTAGCACTGCAGTGTCCCTTTAACTCGTAATGCATAATGTCCGCACACCGAGGGACGCTGATTAATCCACATCAGTGCGATGTTTAGGATGGAATACGTGCCACGTGGAAATGCCACGTATTCTCAGTCCCACTGAAGCTGTGAAATTTGTATTTTTAGAAACAGACAATGTTTTGTTGAATGGTTCTGTGGATTCAGGTTTATTGTGTTCAGTCCGAGGGACCCTCGGGGTCACGTGGAATGAGCCTTGGTTTGGAAGAACTGACCTAGAAAAAATGTGAAAGATAAACAATGAAAGACAACTGTTATATAAAATACAAATAAAGCACCTTTTCGAGCCTCCAGTGCTCTGTATAGCTCTATCAGGGGGCGGACATGTTGTTTAGAATCTTTGCACTGTATAGCTCTATCAGGGGTGGACATGTTGATTAGAATCTTTGCTCTGTATAGCTCTATCAGGGGGCGGACATGTTGTTTAGAATCTTTGCTCTGCATAGCTCTATCAGGGGGCAGACATGTTGTTTAGAATCTTTGCTCTGTATAGCTCTATCAGGGGGCAGACATGTTGTTTAGAATCTTTGCTCTGTATAGCTCTATCAGGGGGCAGACGTGTTGTTTAGAATCTTTGCTCTGTATAGCTCTATCGGGGGCGGACATGGTGTTTAGAATCTTCTCTCTGTATAGCTCTATCAGGGGCGGACATGGTGTTTAGAATTTTTGCTCAGTATAGCTCTATCGGGGCGGAGATGTCTACTTTCTGATAGAGCTATAAGGCATAAAGAGGGCTCAATAAGGTATTTTATTTGTTTTTTTTTCCATTAAATCATTGCTAATTAAAATGCCTACACTTGATGCAATCGTTCAATTACATAGTTCAGTAAAATGCGTCAGGCACTGCTCAGTGATGGAGTCACAGTAACTAACATCATATTATGACCGGCCCAGGCTGGCACAATACATTGGGAGTATTCACTAAAAGGTGAGAAAACAATCCATCAAAGCGACTTAACTATACAGGGTGAGGGACCTGGTGAGGCAGCTGAGTCACGGTGATGAATTGTTTAATAGATCCTTAAAGAGTCCCCCAAAACACACACCCCACCAGCAACAGAACACCCCAGTCATAACCAGAAACCCGGCTGCAGGGGTAATATACCAAGACCCCAGTGAAATATAGGCATTGAAAGAAAGCCCAGTATATACGGTTAACCATAACACAAACCCCCTCTAATCAAGGCGGCCCCCTCTAATCATGGCGGCCCCCTCTAAGCATGGCGGCCCCCTCTAAGCATGGCGGCCCCCTCTAAGCATGGCGGCCCCCTCTAATCATGGCACTCCCCTCTAATCATTGCGCCCCCCGCTAATCATGGCACTCCCCTATAATCATAGAGGCCCCCTCTAATCATGGCGGCCCCCTCTAATCATGGCACTCCCCTCTAATCATGGCGGCCCCCTCTAATCACGGCGCCCAGATCACATGATCACTGCATTGCATGGCAACCAAGCACAACCACTGTGTACAACTCCCACTCACCGGGTCACATGCGCTGATCGGATGTGGGCGAAGCGTTCCCCACTTCCGTTAGCCCGTCAGTGTAATCCATTCCCACTATCCGACACTCCGGAAGCATCTCTTCCAAAAGGATCCGGACCAGCCCTTTGTTCTGTACCAGTGGGAGGTTAGAGACGTCCAGATGCCGGAGCTTCCTAGTTTGTAACGAGAGATGAGTTTGAGGTCTCTCTGACTCATCACTATCACTCCCAACGCATTCTGCAGAAACTGACACCTAGCAAGGCTTCTAACTGACCGGAGCCAATGAATTAAACAGCAGGGCACAGACAGGGGTAAAACAAACATATCACAGTAAGGGAGGAGAGGATATATAAATGAAGAAAAACTACTACAACTAGAGGACATAGTCTGACATTAGAGGGGCAAAGATTTAAAAGTAATTTCACTGTTAATACAGTGAAGGAGTTTAAGCATGCATGGGATAGGTATAAGGCTATCCTAGATATAAGATAAGGTCAGAGACTAATGAAAGTATTACATTACTGAGAGGGTAGTGGATGCATGGAATAGCCTTCCAGTAGAAGTGGTAGAGGTTAATACAGTGAAGGAGTTTAAGCATGCATGGGATAGGTATAAGGCTATCCTAGATATAAGATAAGGCCAGGGACTAATGAAAGTATTACATTACTGAGAGGGTAGTGGATGTATGGAATAGTCTTCCAGTAGAAGTGGTAGAGGGTAATACAGTGGAGTTTAAGCATGCGTGGGATAGGTATAAGGCTATCCTAGATATAAGATAAGGCCAGGGACTAATGAAAGTATTACATTACTGAGAGGGTAGTGGATGCATGGAATAGTCTTCCAGTAGAAGTGGTAGAGGTTAATACAGTGAAGGAGTTTAAGCATGCATGGGATAGGTATAAGGCTATCCTAGATATAAGATAAGGCCAGGGACTAATGAAAGTATTACATTACTGAGAGGGTAGTGGATGTATGGAATAGTCTTCCAGTAGAAGTGGTAGAGGTTAATACAGTGAAGGAGTTTAAGCATGCATGGGATAGGTATAAGGCTATCCTAGATATAAGATAAGGCCAGGGACTAATGAAAGTATTACTTTACTGAGAGGGTAGTGGATGTATGGAATAGTCTTCCAGTAGAAGTGGTCGAAGGTTAATACAGTGAAGGAGTTTAAGCATGCATGGGATAGGTATAAGGCTATCCTAGATATAAGATAAGGCCAGGGACTAATGAAAGTATTACTTTACTGAGAGGGTAGTGGATGCATGGAATAGCCTTCCAGTAGAAGTGGTAGAGGTTAATACAGTGAAGCAGTTTAAGCATGCATGGGATAGGTATAAGGCTATCCTAGATATAAGATAAGGCCAGGGACTAATGAAAGTATTACTTTACTGAGAGGGTAGTGGATGCATGGAATAGCCTTCCAGTAGAAGTGGTAGAGGTTAATACAGTGAAGGAGTTTAAGCATACATGGGATAGGTATAAGGCTATCCTAGATATAAGATAAGGCAAGAGCCTAATGAAAGGATTACATTACTGAGAGGGTAGTGGATGCATGGAATAGTCTTCCAGTAGAAGTGGTAGAGGTTAATACAGTGAGGGAGTTTAAGCATGCATGGGATAGGTATAAGGCTATCCTAGATATAAGATAAGGTCAGGAACTAATGAAAGTATAAC
Organism: Pelodytes ibericus; assembly: GCA_036172795.1. Classification (NCBI taxonomy): domain Eukaryota; kingdom Metazoa; phylum Chordata; class Amphibia; order Anura; family Pelodytidae; genus Pelodytes; species Pelodytes ibericus. The sequence goes on along the minus strand of CM069861.1, from coordinate 3,708,530 downwards.
ATTACTGAGAGGGTAGTGGATGTATGGAATAGTCTTCCAGTAGAAGTGGTAGAGGTTAATACAGTAAAGAAGTTTAAGCATGCATGGGATAGGTATAAGGCTATCCTAGATTTAAGATAAGGCTAGGGAATAATGAAAGTATTACTTTACTGAGAGGGTAGTGGATGTATGAAATAGTCTTACAGTAGAAGTGGTAGAGGTTAATACAGTGAAGGAGTTTAAGCATGCATGGGATAGGTATAAGTCTATCCTAGATATAAGATAAGGCCAGGGACTAATGAAAGTATTACATTACTGAGAGGGTAGTGGATGCATGGAATAGTCTTCCAGTAGAAGTGGTAAAGGTTAATACAGTGAAGGAGTTTAAGCATGCATGGGATAGGTATAAGTCTATCCTAGATATAAGATAAGGCCACGGACTAATGAGAGTATTACATTACTGAGAGGGTAGTGGATGTATGGAATAGTCTTCCAGTAGAAGTGGTAGAGATTAATACAGTGAAGGAGTTTAAGCATGCATGGGATAGGTATAAGGCTATCCTAGATATAAGATAAGGCCAGGGACTAATGAAAGTATTACTTTACTGAGAGGGTAGTGGATGCATGGAATAGTCTTCCAGTAGCAGTGGTAGAGGTTAATACAGTGAAGGAGTTTAAGCATACATGGGATAGGTATAAGGCTATCCTAGATATAAGATAAGGTCAGGGACTAATGACAGTATTACATTACTGAGAGGGTAGTGGATGCATGGAATAGTCTTCCAGTAGAAGTGGTAGAGGTTAATACAGTGAAGGAGTTTAAGCATGCATGGGATAGGTATAAGGCTATCCTAGATATAAGATAAGCCCAGGGACTAATGAAAGTATTACTTTACTGAGAGGGTAGTGGAGGCATGGAATAGACTTCCAGTAGAAGTGGTAGAGGTTAATACAGTGAAGGAGTTTAAGCATGCATGGGATAGGTATAAGGCTATCATAGATATAAGATAAGGCAAGAGCCTAATGAAAGGATTACATTACTGAGAGGGTAGTGGATGCATGGAATAGTCTTCCAGTAGAAGTGGTAGAGGTTAATACAGTGAAGGTGTTAAGCATGCATGGGATAGGTATAAGGCTATCCTAGATATAAGATAAGGTCAGGAACTAATGAAAGTATAACATTACTGAGAGGGTAGTGGATGTATGGAATAGTCTTCCAGTAGAAGTGGTAGAGGTTAATACAGTGAAGAAGTTTAAGCATGCATGGGATAGGTATAAGGCTATCCTAGATTTAAGATAAGGCTAGGGAATAATGAAAGTATTACTTTACTGAGAGGGTAGTGGATGTATGAAATAGTCTTACAGTAGAAGTGGTAGAGGTTAATACAGTGAAGGAGTTTAAGCATGCATGGGATAGGTATAAGGCTATCCTAGATATAAGATAAGGCCAGGGACTAATGAAAGTATTACTTTACTGAGAGGGTAGTGGATGCATGGAATAGTCTTCCAGTAGCAGTGGTAGAGGTTAATACAGTGAAGGAGTTTAAGCATACATGGGATAGGTATAAGGCTATCCTAGATATAAGATAAGGTCAGGGACTAATGACAGTATTACATTACTGAGAGGGTAGTGGATGCATGGAATAGTCTTCCAGTAGAAGTGGTAGAGGTTAATACAGTGAAGGAGTTTAAGCATGCATGGGATAGGTATAAGGCTATCCTAGATATAAGATAAGCCCAGGGACTAATGAAAGTATTACTTTACTGAGAGGGTAGTGGAGGCATGGAATAGACTTCCAGTAGAAGTGGTAGAGGTTAATACAGTGAAGGAGTTTAAGCATGCATGGGATAGGTATAAGGCTATCATAGATATAAGATAAGGCAAGAGCCTAATGAAAGGATTACATTACTGAGAGGGTAGTGGATGCATGGAATAGTCTTCCAGTAGAAGTGGTAGAGGTTAATACAGTGAAGGTGTTAAGCATGCATGGGATAGGTATAAGGCTATCCTAGATATAAGATAAGGTCAGGAACTAATGAAAGTATAACATTACTGAGAGGGTAGTGGATGTATGGAATAGTCTTCCAGTAGAAGTGGTAGAGGTTAATACAGTGAAGAAGTTTAAGCATGCATGGGATAGGTATAAGGCTATCCTAGATTTAAGATAAGGCTAGGGAATAATGAAAGTATTACTTTACTGAGAGGGTAGTGGATGTATGAAATAGTCTTACAGTAGAAGTGGTAGAGGTTAATACAGTGAAGGAGTTTAAGCATGCATGGGATAGGTATAAGGCTATCCTAGATATAAGACCAGGGACTAATGAAAGTATTACATTACTGAGAGGGTAGAGGATGCATGGAATAGTCTTCCAGTAGAAGTGGTAGAGGTTAATACAGTGAAGGAGTTTAAGCATGCATGGGATAGGTATAAGGCTATCCTAGATATAAGATAAGGCCAGGGACTAATGAAAGTATTACGTTACTGAGAGGGTAGTGGATGCATGGAATAGTCTTCCAGTAGAAGTGGTAGATGTTAATACAGTGAAGAAGTTTAAGCCTTGCATGGGATAGGTATAAGGCTATACTAGATATAAGATAAGGCCAGGGACTAATGAAAGTATTCAGATTATTTGTAGGTATTATTAGGCAGACTAGATGAGCCAAATGGTTCTTTTTTACAGTTGACACAGTCTATGTTTTTATATATTTATTTGTATTAAGATTAAAGGGGTCAATATGGCGAAAACTGTATTATACTATTTAAATGTAATATGTTGCAAATTGGTTTGTAGAATAATAATGTGTAATTAATTCATAAAACTACAAACTAACTAATGGATTTGCCAGTAACCCGTGTATCAGGAAAGTCAATGTACATCTAACCTTCTGCTGTATGTAATAGTGTAATCAGTAAGATCCCTTCGCTAACCCGTTGAACCTTACCAACCCCCTCTCTGACATCTGCAGAATGATGCATTATGATTTCAATATACTTTTTTAGCACCTTGGGAAAAACAAACACATTACATTACACACTGCTTTTAAAGAGGATATTTATATTCATGTGAGAGCTGGATCTGGAGCACTTCTGACTGTTATAAACAGAGCCTGCAGAATATATCATAATATACTTCATAAACATTCCCACCGACCGCACCTATCACCCCCAGGTCTCCTTACACAAAAAACAAAAGGGTCTACTCAATAAAAAGAGCACTGCAGAGAATTGAGATGCGAATTTCAAACTTTAGGCCAAAGTAGTCAAGTTGGAACAATTCTTCAATGCAGCTGAATGGGAGAAATTGTCCAGCTCGGCTACTTTGGCCTTAAGGTTGAAATTCCCTGTAATTCTCTGTTCATTGAATACACACTCAAGTATTTAAACAGTAAGGTGAGAGCACTAAAAAAAATAAATCCCCTAGATATGTACCATCATCGCTCAAACGTGAAACTCACTGTAAGTGGTGCAGAGAAGCCAGACCTCTCTCAGTCACACCGGTACAGCCAGCCAGGGACAGGGCCTCCAAGCAATCCTTGAACACGTGCAGACGGGTCAGACCCCAGTCATCCAGGTGATGACACTCCCGCAGGTACAACTCTCTCAGCTCTCTCAGGGGCACTAGTAAGAGAAGAGACCAGAATCAGAAATGCCCCAGTGGGGGAGGTCTGGGCACCTGGCGCTAAACTACGTGTTGATTCTCAGAAGCCGCTAGCCCAGAGTAAACCCAGCATGCATCTTCCCAGATACTTTCCTCTGAGCTCCACCTCTCAGCTGAGGCAGAGCATGTGTGATGCTGACGCACGCCGATACTGAGCATGTGCTCAGCCAATCACACAGAGTGGGGGCTTGCCCCGTCCATCTGATCAGGGTCTGTCACTGATAGCACAGAGCGAGACCTTCATTTTTCAATGCCATCTATAGAGGGGCCTAGTTAAGGTTCTAGTTATGCTGCCCTCTGCTGGTGACATGTGAGAACAGAACAGTGTGAGACTGCGGGCAGCAGCCGCAACCCTGGAGCTTACTAGAAAAGCATCATGGCTGCCGATCAGAGGTTAATCTGTACCTTTATAGCTACCTGGCGGTTTATCCTCATACAAAAGCCACTCATTTCTTCACTTGTGCTTCTGCATGACAAGTACCTCACAAGATGGGTCTGAGGACCTCACGAGATGGGTCTGTGTCCGCTCCACTCACCTATGTTGTCCAACCCTCTGTAGGTCAGTGGGGAATTGCTAATGTCAACGCATTCCACCGGCAAGTGCTTCAGCTCAAGAATTTGCCAGCTAAACCGACCCTTGCTGTCCGCCCGGTACCAGTCTGTGTGACCCTGAAACCTGGGGTGAGAGGGAGAGCTGCTAACAGACTGAGCTGTAACAAACCAGCCTCTTACAGCTTTAATAGTATTATTAAACAGAATTTAGGCATGGCTCATTGTGATTGGGTACGTACCTGACTCCTCCCCCCTGGCAGAGTGTGTAATATGCAGCCGCCACGTATTTTCCGTACTCGCGTTCGGTGTAAGCGTAATGCCTGTAAGAAAGCTCGGTGAGATTTGTGATCCATGTGCAAATGAACAGGTAGGAGTCAGTACAGGATCTGCTGTGAGGGAGGTTAAGGCAGATTGCAATAGATCAGAATTAGAACAGATTGCACTTGTTTTATATATCCTGACATTTTTTTGAGCCTGTTTTAGGCAGCGATTAGAGTCCTATTTCCCTGGCTCCTATAAATAACTAGGCTGGCTCCTGAAGCCTACAAATATTTGTCAAGCCCTGCACTATAGTAATATATACAAGATATAAGATAAATCAGTTGCAGACTGCCAGCTTTGGTTATACATCACAGGGTTATTCAGCTGTGCACCACCTTCATAAGTATTCACCAAAGATCCACCAAATTATTTTAAACTCAGTGCGAAATATAGGATTTATTCTTACGCATTTTTCCTGCGCAGGTTCCAATGCTTCAGTTGGATGCTCCAGTTTGTCAAAACTTCAATATCATAGAAATACTTGTCCAATGAATGCAGGATCCGTTGTCTGAAAAAGGACAGTGCTGAGGAGGAGGAGGTCTGTCGATAGTGTGCCCACCCGACGTGAGGCAGAAGTCTAGGGGTCCGGAGCTGCAGAGATATGAGAACAAGGGTTTAACTGGGCAAAACCTCCGTACAATGGCAGTAACTGGGATCTGAGCACAACAAGCTTCTGTAAAACACTAATATCACATTCATCACCCTGTGTAATATTTTCCCAAACATCTCGGCTCCTGATATGTCAGTTATTATTCATTTCCCATCGAAAGGAGTACGGACACAGGGCTTTATTCCTGAGACTTGACGGGAATTTCAAGGCCAAAGTAGGAAACTTTCTCAAATTTAACAAAACTCGGCTAATTTGGCCTTAATTCTGCAATTCCCTTTTTCATAAATAAAGCCCTACATGTTTATAAATTCCAAGAGGGATACATTTTTTAAATAATTTTCTATTTCTTAATAAAGAATGAGGCAGAATGTTTATTACTGAACAAGGGGAGGAGGCAGATCTGAATAACGAGGAAGGGGGGGGGGGGGAGGAAAAATCTGAATAAAATGTTATGATGGGATAAGGGGAACATTTAAAGGAAAAAGTAAATAAGACACAAGGATGAACTAAATAAAAAAACCTAGGGATTTATAATCCCATTACAAAAATTGAACTGAGTGTCTAGAAAATACATAAATAAAAAAAGAATGAGGCAGAATGGGATGAATTAATATTTCCATTTATTTTGTAAGGTTAAAGCATGAATTCTATGTTACACATGTTGTTATTAATGCAGTCTGATGTAAGTAAGATGTTGTCATCCAGTAAATGATGCAGTAATTGTATATATAGCTCTCTGGCTGGATGCAGATCCCTGCTCTGGCACTGACAGGGTTAATGTCATTATTAATAATCAGATTGCGAGCTCTGTGCACACATCTAATAATCACACATGGTGACCTACCAGCCAGGGCGCCGCCATCTTGGATGGCAGTCATGTGACTGGCAGAGGCGGGGCTAACCCTCCGTGCTCAGTGAATGCCGCCAGCATGAGGGCGTGGCCTGTCGCTACTCACTGACATCACATAGCAACGGGGTGCGGGGGGGGAGGGGGTAACTCAGTGACTGAGAATGGGGTATATAAGGGGAGGGGTAACTCAGTGACTGGGAATGGGGTATATATGGGGAGGGGGTAACTCAGTGACTGGGAATGGGGTATATATGGAGAGGGGGTAACTCAGTGACTGGGAATGGGGTATATATGGGGAGGGGGTAACTCAGTGACTGGGAATGGGGTATATATGGGGAGGGGGTAACTCAGTGACTGGGAATGGGGTATATATGGGGAGGGGGTAACTCAGTGACTGGGAATGGGGTATATATGGAGAGGGGGTAACTCAGTGACTGGGAATGGGGTATATATGGGGAGGGGGTAACTCAGTGACTGGGAATGGGGTATATATGGGGAGGGGGTAACTCAGTGACTGGGAATGGGGTATATATGGGGAGGGGGTAACTCAGTGACTGGGAATGGGGTATATATGGGGAGGGGGTAACTCAGTGACTGGGAATGGGGTATATATGGGGAGGGGGTAACTCAGTGACTGGGAATGGGGTATATATGGGGACTGGGTAACTCAGTGACTGGGAATGGGGTATATATGGAGAGGGGGTAACTCAGTGACTGGGAATGGGGTATATAAGGGGAGGGGTAACTCAGTGACTGAGAATGGGGTATATATGGGGAGGGGGTAACTCAGTGACTGGGAATGGGGTATATATGGGAAGGGGGTAACTCAGTGACTGGGAATGGGGTATATATGGGGAGGGGGTAACTCAGTGACTGACAATGGGGTATATATGGGGAGGGGGTAACTCAGTGACTGAGAATGGGGTATATTGGGGAGGGGGTATCTGAAAATGGGGTATATTGGGGAGGGGGTAACTCAGTGACTGGGAATGGGGTATATAAGGGGAGGGGGTAACTCAGTGACTGAGAATGGGGTATATATGGGGAGGGGGTAACTCAGTGACTGAGAATGGGGTATATATGGGGAGGGGGTAACTCAGTGACTGGGAATGGGGTATATTGGGGAGGGGGTAACTCAGTGACTGAGAATGGGGTATATTGGGGAGGGGGTATCTGAAAATGGGGTATATTGGGGAGGGGGTAACTCAGTGACTGACAATAGGGTATATTGGGGAGGGGTAACTTAGTGACTGGGAATGGGGTATATTGGGGAGGGGTTATCTAATAATGGGGTATATTGGGGAGGGGTTATCTAATAATGGGGTATATTGGGGAGGGGGTATCTAATAATGGGGTATATTGGGGAGGGGGTAACTCAGTGACTGACAATAGGGTATATTGGGGAGGGGTAACTTAGTGACTGGGAATGGGGTATATTGGGGAGGGGGTATCTGAGAATGGGGTATATTGGGGAGGGGTTATCTAATAATGGGGTATATTGGGGAGGGGGTTTCTAATAATGGGGTATATTGGGGAGGGGTAACTCAGTGACTGACAGTGGGGTATATTATAAAGCAGTGTCTGTTTCTTTCCAGTTGAGGGGATACCCCGTGACCCGGAGACCCTGTATCCAGAGAGGTGGGTATGGCGCAGCGCGTGTGTCAGGAGGAATGAGTAGGGGGGGATTCTAAACAGAGTTTTATTTGTAACCCCTTGTTTGCCGTCTCCTCGTCCAGTACAGACAGTAATCAGCATTGTATGAACTTCGTTTTATTTACACTGTAGAAATCGCAAACAAACAAACATTTATTAAAACATAAGGCAACGGATCAATATTATTATTATTCATTTAAGCTCCTGATTTCAGTATGAAATGCACAATGTGTAGAACATTAGATATATGTAGGGAAGCTGACTCATTGACCCTTTAATCTGCAGGACACGGGTAAAGGGGCTGCGCAGTGGGCGGGGCCAGAATATCTCTGCTGTCATCGCACCATTGGCTCATGGCTAGTCTGATTTGTTTAAAAACAGCTGTTAAAAAATATTTAGCAATAACTGTAAACGTTTTGTAGATATAAAAAGCGGTGGAGCAGGAGGTTTAAAAACTGCATTCAGCTGCCGTATGGGGAGGTTTGGCTTGTTCTCACGGCCGCTTGCACAGCACCGAGTATGAGGTCAATGGCCGCTGGGCTTCATGGTCTGTGCAGATCTCAGCCATGTGGCAACCTGAGCGGTGATTTCCTGGGAAAGAGAGACAGAGGTTAGGCCAGTGATGGCGAACGTGTTTGGTCCCAATTTTTGACCAACACAAATTTGCAGACCACAAAGTGCCAGCACCACATACTCACACATGCACCTATACTCACACACACGCACACTCATACACACATTTATACTCGCACACTCATACACACATTTATACTCATACACGCACACTCACTCATACACACGCATACTCATACACACATTTTTTACTCACACACACACACTCACACATGCACTTATACCAGGGCTTGACAAATTTATCTGAGTTTTAGGAGCCAGCTAAAAAATCTAGGAGCCAGACAACGGCACATAAACACAAACACAAGCAGTCACACACAGACACATAATCTGTCCCATATACATACAGGATCCTTTATTTCACTAGGGTGAAAGTCCTCTCCTTGCACCCTCCACTTCTAAGTGCGAAACCTGTTACACCTTGTTTTTCTACAAATACATTCAAACACACACACAAACACACAGTCAGTCACATATATACACACACACACAAACACATCCAGTCAGTCACATACATACACACAAACACATCCAGTCAGACACATACATACACACAAACACATCCAGTCAGACACATACATACACACAAACACATCCAGACACATATATACACACAAACACATCCAGTCAGACACTTATATACACACACAAACACATCCAGTCAGACACGTATATATACACACAAACACATCCAGTCACACACATATATACACACAAACACATCCAGTCATACACATATATACACACAAACACATCCAGTCACACACATATATACACACAAACACATCCAGTCACATACATACACACACACACACAAGTCAGACACATACATACACAAACACATCCAGCCAGACACATATATACACACACACACAAGCACATCCAGTCAGACACATATATACACACACACAAACACATCCAGTCAGACACATATATACACACAAACAAATCCAGTCACACACATATATATACACACACAAACAAATCCAGTCACACACACATATATATATACACACACACACAGACACAAAGACATCCAGGCAGACACATATATACACACAAACACATCCAGGCTGACACATATATACACACAAACACATCCAGGCAGACACATATATACACACAAACACATCCAGGCAGACACATATATACACACAAACACATCCAGGCTGACACATATATACACACAAACACATCCAGGCAGACACATATATACACACAAACACATCCAGGCAGACACATATATACACACAAACACAGCCAGACAGACACATACACAAGACTTTAAGAAGAAAAGAAAAAAAAAGTTCACCTATCAATGTCCCCCCTCCCTGCCATTACACCTTCCCTGCTATGCTCCCGGGTGATAACGCGGTGCGCGAGGGGGCGGAGCAGGAAGTCTGTGCACTCACTCTGCTCCCTCGCACACCGCTGCTGCAAAAAAGAAAAGGTAAAAAAACGATCCCATTACCGAGGGCACCACGCGGGGGCTCATGTTACCCGGGCGCCAGGTCTGATTTCCTGGTCGCCATGGCGACCTGGCGCCCGGGGTTTGTCGAGCCCTGACTTATACTCACTCATACACACGCACACACACACACACACGCACTGTGTATACTCATACACACATTTATACTCACTCATACACACGCACTGTGTATACTCATACACACATTTATACTCATACACGCACACTCACTCATACACACGCATACTCACACATGCACTTATACTCACTCACACACACGCACACTCACACACGCACTTATACTCACACACACGCACACTCATACACACATTTATACTCACTCATACACACGCACTGTGTATACTCATACACACATTTATACTCATACACGCACACTCACTCATACACACGCATACTCATACTCACGCACATGCACACACTTATCATACTCATACTCGCGCGCACACACACACACTTATCATACTAATACTCGCACACACACACACTTATCATACTAATACTCGCGCACACACACACTTATCATACTAATACTCGCACACACACACACTTATCATACTAATACTCGCACACACACACACACACACACACACACTTATACTCGCACACACACACACTTATACTCATACTCGCACACACTTATCATACTCACGCACACACACACTTATCATACTCATACACACTTATCAACAGTTATTTGCTTTCCGACTTGAACGCTTCTTCACATAACGCACATGCGCCGATCATCTGTAGAAGAAGCAGGTGACCGGCAGCGCCCGTCTATTACACTGATGCCTGCACCTCCAGGACAACGGAGCAGATTACCGGTGAGAGCTGAACCTGGCCGCGTGCCACAGCTGAGGGCTCAGCGTGCCAGTAGTGGCACACGTGCCATAGGTTCACCACTGCTGGGTTAGGCTGATCTGCTGGGGGCTCTATCACCTAAACCGTATTTATACAGTGAATGTAGAGAACGAAAGGATCTATACCTTGCGTTCGCAGAATTGGTGTCTCACTTTGATGACATCATCTACGGCTTCATATGTAAATTAACTACTTTTCAATAGGACACATGTAAAACCCATTGTGCTCTCAATCCATGCTGAAAATCTCCTAATACAATGTATAGATCAATTTGCATTATTTTGTTTAATCTTTACATTCGTTGTATAAACAGCGTCTCAGTGACAGAGTCCCATTAATACAATCAAAACAGGTTAAAGATAGTCTATACATTGAGCAGCATCCTGATCAGACTGCAGGCGTCGGTGTAACGTATACATTGAGCAGCATCCTGATCAGACTGCAGGCGTCGGTGTAACGTATACATTGAGCAGCATCCTGATCAGACTGCAGGCGTCGGTGTACCGTATACATTGAGCAGCATCCTGATCAGACTGCAGGCGTCGGTGTACCGTATACATTGAGCAGCATCCTGATCAGACTGCAGGCGTCGGTGTACCGTATACATTGAGCAGCATCCTGATCAGACTGCAGGCGTTGGTGTACCGTATACATTGAGCAGCATCCTGATCAGACTGCAGGCGTCGGTGTACCGTATACATTGAGCAGCATCCTGATCAGACTGCAGGCGTCGGTGTACCGTATACATTGAGCAGCATCCTGATCAGACTGCAGGCGTCGGTGTACCGTATACATTGAGCAGCATCCTGATCAGACTGCAGGCGTCGGTGTACCGTATACATTGAGCAGCATCCTGATCAGACTGCAGGCGTCGGTGTAACGTATACATTGAGCAGCATCCTGATCAGACTGCAGGCGTCGGTGTAACGTATACATTGAGCAGCATCCTGATCAGACTGCAGGCGTCGGTGTACCGTATACAGGGAGCAGCATCCTGATCAGACTGCAGGCGTCGGTGTAACGTATACATTGAGCAGCATCCTGATCAGACTGCAGGCGTCGGTGTAACGTATACATTGAGCAGCATCCTGATCAGACTGCAGGCGTCGGTGTAACGTATACATTGAGCAGCATCCTGATCAGACTGCAGGCGTCGGTGTAACGTATACATTGAGCAGCATCCTGATCAGACTGCAGGCGTCGGTGTACCGTATACATTGAGCAGCATCCTGATCAGACTGCAGGCGTCGGTGTACCGTATACATTGAGCAGCATCCTGATCAGACTGCAGGCGTCGGTGTAACGTATACATTGAGCAGCATCCTGATCAGACTGCAGGCGTCGGTGTACCGTATACATTGAGCAGCATCCTGATCAGACTGCAGGCGTCGGTGTACCGTATACAGGGAGCAGCATCCTGATCAGACTGCAGGCGTCGGTGTACCGTATACATTGAGCAGCATCCTGATCAGACTGCAGGCGTCGGTGTAACGTATACATTGAGCAGCATCCTGATCAGACTGCAGGCGTCGGTGTAACGTATACAGGGAGCAGCATCCTGATCAGACTGCAGGCGTCGGTGTACCGTATACATTGAGCAGCATCCTGATCAGACTGCAGGCGTCGGTGTAACGTATACAGGGAGCAGCATCCTGATCAGACTGCAGGCGTCGGTGTAACGTATACATTGAGCAGCATCCTGATCAGACTGCAGGCGTCGGTGTAACGTATACATTGAGCAGCATCCTGATCAGACTGCAGGCGTCGGTGTAACGTATACAGGGAGCAGCATCCTGATCAGACTGCAGGCGTCGGTGTAACGTATACATTGAGCAGCATCCTGATCAGACTGCAGGCGTCGGTGTAACGTATACATTGAGCAGCATCCTGATCAGACTGCAGGCGTCGGTGTAACGTATACATTGAGCAGCATCCTGATCAGACTGCAGGCGTCGGTGTAACGTATACATTGAGCAGCATCCTGATCAGACTGCAGGCGTCGGTGTAACGTATACAGGGAGCAGCATCCTGATCAGACTGCAGGCGTCGGTGTAACGTATACATTGAGCAGCATCCTGATCAGACTGCAGGCGTCGGTGTAACGTATACATTGAGCAGCATCCTGATCAGACTGCAGGCGTCGGTGTAACGTATACATTGAGCAGCATCCTGATCAGACTGCAGGCGTCGGTGTACCGTATACATTGAGCAGCATCCTGATCAGACTGCAGGCGTCGGTGTACCGTATACATTGAGCAGCATCCTGATCAGACTGCAGGCGTCGGTGTAACGTATACAGGGAGCAGCATCCTGATCAGACTGCAGGCGTCGGTGTACCGTATACAGGGAGCAGCATCCTGATCAGACTGCAGGCGTCGGTGTACCGTATACATTGAGCAGCATCCTGATCAGACTGCAGGCGTCGGTGTAACGTATACATTGAGCAGCATCCTGATCAGACTGCAGGCGTCGGTGTAACGTATACATTGAGCAGCATCCTGATCAGACTGCAGGCGTCGGTGTAACGTATACATTGAGCAGCATCCTGATCAGACTGCAGGCGTCGGTGTAACGTATACATTGAGCAGCATCCTGATCAGACTGCAGGCGTCGGTGTAACGTATACAGGGAGCAGCATCCTGATCAGACTGCAGGCGTCGGTGTAACGTATACATTGAGCAGCATCCTGATCAGACTGCAGGCGTCGGTGTACCGTATACATTGAGCAGCATCCTGATCAGACTGCAGGCGTCGGTGTAACGTATACATTGAGCAGCATCCTGATCAGACTGCAGGCGTCGGTGTAACGTATACATTGAGCAGCATCCTGATCAGACTGCAGGCGTCGGTGTAACGTATACATTGAGCAGCATCCTGATCAGACTGCAGGCGTCGGTGTAACGTATACATTGAGCAGCATCCTGATCAGACTGCAGGCGTCGGTGTAACGTATACATTGAGCAGCATCCTGATCAGACTGCAGGCGTCGGTGTACCGTATACAGGGAGCAGCATCCTGATCAGACTGCAGGCGTCGGTGTACCGTATACATTGAGCAGCATCCTGATCAGACTGCAGGCGTCGGTGTAACGTATACATTGAGCAGCATCCTGATCAGACTGCAGGCGTCGGTGTAACGTATACAGGGAGCAGCATCCTGATCAGACTGCAGGCGTCGGTGTAACGTATACATTGAGCAGCATCCTGATCAGACTGCAGGCGTCGGTGTAACGTATACAGGGAGCAGCATCCTGATCAGACTGCAGGCGTCGGTGTAACGTATACAGGGAGCAGCATCCTGATCAGACTGCAGGCGTCGGTGTAACGTATACAGGGAGCAGCATCCTGATCAGACTGCAGGCGTCGGTGTAACGTATACATTGAGCAGCATCCTGATCAGACTGCAGGCGTCGGTGTAACGTATACATTGAGCAGCATCCTGATCAGACTGCAGGCGTCGGTGTAACGTATACATTGAGCAGCATCCTGATCAGACTGCAGGCGTCGGTGTAACGTATACATTGAGCAGCATCCTGATCAGACTGCAGGCGTCGGTGTAACGTATACATTGAGCAGCATCCTGATCAGACTGCAGGCGTCGGTGTACCGTATACATTGAGCAGCATCCTGATCAGACTGCAGGCGTCGGTGTACCGTATACAGGGAGCAGCATCCTGATCAGACTGCAGGCGTCGGTGTAACGTATACATTGAGCAGCATCCTGATCAGACTGCAGGCGTCGGTGTAACGTATACATTGAGCAGCATCCTGATCAGACTGCAGGCGTCGGTGTAACGTATACATTGAGCAGCATCCTGATCAGACTGCAGGCGTCGGTGTAACGTATACAGGGAGCAGCATCCTGATCAGACTGCAGGCGTCGGTGTAACGTATACATTGAGCAGCATCCTGATCAGACTGCAGGCGTCGGTGTAACGTATACATTGAGCAGCATCCTGATCAGACTGCAGGCGTCGGTGTAACGTATACATTGAGCAGCATCCTGATCAGACTGCAGGCGTCGGTGTAACGTATACAGGGAGCAGCATCCTGATCAGACTGCAGGCGTCGGTGTAACGTATACATTGAGCAGCATCCTGATCAGACTGCAGGCGTCGGTGTAACGTATACATTGAGCAGCATCCTGATCAGACTGCAGGCGTCGGTGTAATGTATACAGTATAATCAGACATTTTGCGCACACTGTAGACTCCATGGAAAATAACCTCTTTAAAGGAAACTAAACTGTTTTGTCCGTTTCTTAGTTAGGGTTGAAATGCAAAACGTTCCTTATATTTAGTAAACCCAACTCGTATGTTGAGAGAGGTGAGGCAGAGCCGGTCAGGAGGCTGCACACTGACCTGTTTATCCTCATACTGGGGGGCTCAAGGCTACTTTTATACTAGAAGCACAAGTGAGAAAATAATAAAGTATAGTATCTCTGTGTACAAGTAATTATTTTATAGTTGGTTAAAACATTAATTCCCTTCTACCGTTTTACAATATATATATAGAACATTCCTACCTCTCTTGCTTTCTGTAGGGATGGAGGGTCGCTGGGCCGAGAAGGACTCATATTGGCGCAGTGGGCGGTCCCGTTGATAAAGATGGCAATTTCGGAGCGAGATTGATTCTTCAATACACTGAGAGCGTGCCACGGATCTATATCTCCTGCAGGTGATACATGGTCATTAGTATGTTTTGGGTATTCACAGATTGTTTCAACGTGTCTCCTACTTATGACATCACCTGGTGGCTTGATATGCAAAGGACACATTTTCCCGTAGAACATGAATTTTCAGATCTCTTTAATGCGTTTTTACACCCGTGTGCTTTGTATAACACTCTCTGAATGAGTTTTACACACATAACTAAAGGGGGACAAAAATTGCTATTATATATATGTATATATATATATATATACACACTCACACACACACACTCTAACACACACACACTCTAACACACACACACTCTAACACACACACACTCTAACACACACACATCCTGCTGTGGCTGAATATACATGAATTTAGAAGCCCCAGTGGAGATCTGTATATTGTATTAAAGTGCATTTCACATCATTTGGACACATAGTACAGGAGGTATACTGCGTGCAGCTGCCTTGTTCATGTTTCCTGTTAGATTCAGGTATAGTGTTTCATGGGGGGCTGGCCGTATATTCGGATTGATTAGTACAATTTGTTTCTAGGAGGGATTAGCCAATAAATGTGTCCGTACCATTCACGAAGATGATCCTGCTAGATTTGGGGTGGTCGGCACCATAGAACTCATTGGTGAAGGTCACGGACTTCTGTACAGATTCGGGTGGGATCTGGAAGACCTGGGTGCAGAGAGACAGCTGGGACTGGAGGGTGATGAGTAGGGAGAAGGGACAGGACCGGTCCTCACAAGTCTGATCTGCAAGAGGGAAAATAAAATGCCACACATGTATGTACGCCCCCCTCCAGCCTGCCCACATGTCCCCGGTACTCACAATATCCAAACTCCGTGCAGGTCTGGTAATACCACTGGCGCTCTCCCACCCCCAGCGGATCGAATGTGGTTCTTCTCAGATCGGCTACAGCTTTCTGGTAGGAGTTTTCCACACACGTCAGCCCCATGGACTCCATGTAGACCTGTTACAGAGGCCGTGGTTTGAGTTACATGTCCATGAGCCCCCCGGTCTCCTTCCCACCACACTCACCTGGTTGGCTTTTCTCAGTCCCTCGTAGGGCGATGTGACGCCGTCCGTGGTCATAATCTCGCAGAGTTTTTTCACATTGTTTCCCTGGATCTCCCCATTATACTGCACGGCTCCCATGAATATATCGGCCAGATTACTGACGAACTGGGAGTCATCCTCCGGGGGGTGGAGGGGTCCGCAGGACGCAAAGTCTTTCTCCAGCTGGGAGGCATTTCCCGACTGAAGCAGGCCATCCACAGCTCGGAAACCAAGTCTCACCAGATCCAAACACTAAGGAAACCACAGAAAGCTGAGCGTTTAAAGGGCCAGGACTCTAGAAACCACCGACAGGTGGCATGTTTAATGGGTTAAAGAAACGATCCTGTGTAAAGTGACATGTTTAATGGGTTAAAGGGACAGTCCCATGTAACGTGACCTAATGACAGTGACATGTTTAATGGGGTAAAGGGACAGTCCCGTGTAACGTAACCTAGTGACAGTGACATGTTTAATGGGTTAAAGGGACAGTCCCATGTAACGTGACCTAATGACAGTGACATGTTTAATGGGTTAAAGGGACAGTCCCATGTAACGTGACCTAATGACAGTGACATGTTTAATGGGTTAAAGGGACAGTCCCATGTAACGTGACCTAATGACAGTGACATGTTTAATGGGTTAAAGGGACAGTCCCATGTAAGGTGACCTAATGACAGTGACATGTTTAATGGGTTAAAGGGACAGTCCCATGTAACGTGACCTAATGACAGTGACATGTTTAATGGGTTAAAGGGACAGTCCCATGTAACGTGACCTAATGACAGTGACATGTTTAATGGGGTAAAGGGACAGTCCCGTGTAACGTAACCTAGTGACAGTGACATGTTTAATGGGTTAAAGGGACAGTCCCATGTAACGTGACCTAATGACAGTGACATGTTTAATGGGTTAAAGAGACGATCCTGTGTAAAGTGACACGTTTAATGGGTTAAAGGGACAGTCCCGTGTAACGTAACCTAGTGACAGTGACATGTTTAATGGGTTAAAGGGACAGTCCCATGTAACATGACCTAATGACAGTGACATGTTTAATGGGTTAAAGGGACAGTCCCATGTAACGTGACCTAATGACAGTGACATGTTTAATGGGTTAAAGGGACAGTCCCATGTAACGTGACCTAATGACAGTGACATGTTTAATGGGTTAAAGGGACAGTCCCGTGTACCGTGACCTAATGACAGTGACATGTTTAATGGGTTAAAGGGACAGTCCCATGTAACGTGACCTAATGACAGTGACATGTTTAATGGGTTAAAGGGACAGTCCCATGTAACGTGACCTAATGACAGTGACATGTTTAATGGGTTAAAGGGACAGTCCCGTGTACCGTGACCTAATGACAGTGACATGTTTAATGGGTTAAAGGGACAGTCCCATGTAACGTGACCTAATGACAGTGACATGTTTAATGGGGTAAAGGGACAGTCCCATGTAACGTGACCTAATGACAGTGACATGTTTAATGGGTTAAAGGGACAGTCCCATGTAACGTGACCTAATGACAGTGACATGTTTAATGGGGTAAAGGGACAGTCCCGTGTAACGTAACCTAGTGACAGTGACATGTTTAATGGGTTAAAGGGACAGTCCCATGTAACGTAACCTAGTGACAGTGACATGTTTAATGGGTTAAAGGGACAGTCCCATGTAACGTGACCTAATGACAGTGACATGTTTAATGGGGTAAAGGGACAGTCCCGTGTAACGTAACCTAGCGACAGTGACATGTTTAATGGGTTAAAGGGACAGTCCCATGTAACGTGACCTAATGACAGTGACATGTTTAATGGGTAAAGGGACAGTCCCGTGTAACGTAACCTAGTGACAGTGACATGTTTAATGGGTTAAAGAGACGATCCTGTGTAAAGTGACACGTTTAATGGGTTAAAGGGACAGTCCCGTGTAACGTAACCTAGTGACAGTGACATGTTTAATGGGTTAAAGGGACAGTCCCATGTAACATGACCTAATGACAGTGACATGTTTAATGGGTTAAAGGGACAGTCCCATGTAACGTGACCTAATGACAGTGACATGTTTAATGGGTTAAAGGGACAGTCCCATGTAACGTGGCCTAATGACAGTGACATGTTTAATGGGTTAAAGGGACAGTCCCGTGTACCGTGACCTAATGACAGTGACATGTTTAATGGGTTAAAGGGACAGTCCCATGTAAAGTGACCTAATGACAGTGACGTGTGATGGGTTAAAGGGACAGTCCCGTGTACCGTGACCTAATGACAGTGACATGTTTAATGGGTTAAAGGGACAGTCCCATGTAACGTGACCTAATGACAGTGACATGTTTAATGGTTTAAAGGGACAGTCCCGTGTAACGTAACCTAGTGACAGTGACATGTTTAATGGGTTAAAGGGACAGTCCCATGTAACGTGACCTAGTGACAGTGACATGTTTAATGGGTTAAAGGGACAGTCCCATGTAACGTGACCTAATGACAGTGACATGTTTAATGGGTTAAAGAGACGATCCTGTGTAAAGTGACACGTTTAATGGGTTAAAGGGACAGTCCCATGTAACGTGACCTAATGACAGTGACATGTTTAATGGGTTAAAGGGACAGTCCCATGTAACGTGACCTAGTGACAGTGACATGTTTAATGGGTTAAAGGGACAGTCCCATGTAACGTGACCTAGTGACAGTGACATGTTTAATGGGTTAAAGGGACAGTCCCATGTAACGTGACCTAATGACAGTGATATGTTTGATGGGTTAAAGGGACAGTCCCATGTAACGTGACCTAATGACAGTGACATGTTTAATGAGTTAAAGGGACAGTCCCATGTAACGTGACCTAATGACAGTGACATGTTTAATGGGTTAAAGGGACAGTCCCATGTAACGTGACCTAATGAGTTACATTTTCTCACTTACTTTTTCAGATCCTCCGATCACTGGGTCTGACAGACTCTGCGCCACGACCTGAAGATACAGACACAGGAATGAGGTAATATCTCTCCCCAGTATATACCACACGGGGCGACAGACAGACAGACAGACGGGTCACCTTGTTATAGTCCGTGAAGTCCAGCTTGGCCCTGACTGGGGCGGATGAAGCCACAGCACCAAACACCAAATGTGGGAACTGTAAGAAGAGGCTCTTGAAATAACCTGCAGAGCTCACAATCCGTGTGCAGTGAAGAACACGTAATGTTCATACTGTGAAGCTTTAGATATGAGACTTTTCCATGCATTCCTGCTCACACTGCGACTGTGTCACTCAAACACTGCTCACACTGCGACTGTGTCACCCAAACACTGCTCACACTGCGACTGTATCACCCAAACACTGCTCACACTGCGACTGTGTCACCCAAACACTGCTCACACTGCGACTGTGTCACCCAAACACTGCTCACACTGCGACTGTGTCACCCAAACACTGCTCACACTGCGACTGTGTCACCCAAACACTGCTCACACTGCGACTGTGTCACCCAAACACTGCTCACACTTCGACTGTGTCACCCAAACACTGCTCACACTTCGACTGTGTCACCCAAACACTGCTCACACTGTGACTGTGTCACCCAAACACTGCTCACACTGTGACTGTGTCACCCAAACACTGCTCATACTGTGACTGTGTCACCCAAACACTGCTCATACTGTGACTGTATCACCCAAACACTGCTCATACTGTGACTGTATCACCCAAACACTGCATATACTGTGACTGTATCACCCAAACACTGCTTATACTGTGACTGTATCACCTAAACACTGCTTATACTGTGACTGTATCACCCAAACACTGCTTATACTGTGACTGTATCACCCAAACACTGCTTATACTGTGACTGTATCACCCAAACACTGCTTATACTGTGACTGTATCACCCAAACACTGCTTATACTGTGACTGTATTACCCAAACACTGCTTATACTGTGACTGTATTACCCAAACACTGCTCATACTGTGACTGTATCACCCAAACACTGCTTATACTGTGACTGTGTCACCTAAACACTGCTTATACTGTGACTGTATCACCCAAACACTGCTTATACTGTGACTGTATCACCTAAACACTGCTTATACTGTGACTGTATCACCTAAACACTGCTTATACTGTCACTGTATCACCTAAAGACTGCTTATACTGTGAGTGTATCACCCAAACACTGCTTATACTGTCACTGTATCACCCAAACACTGCTTATACTGTGACTGTATCACCCAAACACTGCTCATACTGTGACTGTATCACCTAAACACTGCTTATACTGTGACTGTGGAGAACACAACATGATCCATACACTGTGTTGGCAGAACTGCAGCAAATGTATAAAATATATGGTTTCAATGACTGTGTGTCTCCTGCTTATGACATCACCTTTGGCTTTATATGCAAATGAACTGATTTGTGTAAAATCACCTTGAGTCTGAACCAGGCGGAGAGGGAACCGGGGTATGACCCCCCAAAGCAGATCCAGGTGTTGCCAGGGGTGAGATTGTATTTCTGGGAGATAAAGAGGTGGAAAGACGCGAGATCTGCAAGACTGAGAATAATTACTGATTACTGACCCCGTGTCTGAGGCAGGAGGTGTCTGCCAGGCGGCTCTTTTGGGGTGTGTGGTTTTTTATTGGGGGGGGGGGGTCTGGGTGTAGCAGCACGGTTGGTGGGGTGTTTTAGGGTCTCCATGTACTTACGCTTGTTGACTGGACAGGAAGCGTATGGCTTCCAGTGTCAGCCCATCAGGGTTAATGCTGGTCCCATAGTATCGATGCTCCAGGGATACTAACAGTGCTCCATGCTGCTCTGCCAACTCCACATGCTCCCCTGAGAGACACAGAGACCATGTGATATATATATACCCACTATTACGCCATTTACCATCTCACCGCTCCCCCTCCGTTACACTGCACCCCCCCGCCTCCCTCTGTCACACCGCTCCCCCACCCTCTGTCACACCGCTCCCCCTCCGTCTCACTGCCCCTCCCTCCGTCACAGCGCCCCCCTCCCTCCGTCAAAGCACCCCCTCCCTCCGTCAAAGCGCCCCCTCCTCCTCCCTCCGCCTCCCTCCGTCACACCGCTCCCCCTCCCTCCGTCACACCGCTCCCCCTCCCTCCGTCACACCGCACCCCCTCCCTCCGTCACACCGCACCCCCTCCCTCCGTCACACCGCTCCCCCTCCCTCCGTCACACCGCTCCCCCTCCCTCCGTCACACCGCACCCCTTCCCTCCGTCACACCGCACCCCCTCCCTCCGTCACACCGCTCCCCCTCCCTCCGTCACACCGCTCCCCCTCCCTCCGTCACACCGCTCCCCCCCCTCCGTCACACCGCTCCCCCCCCTCCGTCACACCGCTCCCCCTCCCTCCGTCACACCGCTCCCCCCCCCTCCGTCACACCGCACCCCCCCCCTCCGTCACACCGCTCCCCCCCCCCTCCGTCACACCGCTCCCCCCCCCCTCCGTCACACCGCTCCCCCTCCCTCCGTCACACCGCTCCCCCTCCCTCCGTCACACCGCTCCCCCTCCCTCCGTCACACCGCACCCCCTCCCTCCGTCACACCGCACCCCCTCCCTCCGTCACACCGCTCCCCCCCCTTCCGTCACACCGCTCCCCCTCCCTCCGTCACACCGCTCCCCCTCCTTCCGTCACACCGCTCCCCCTCCCTCCGTCACACCGCTCCCCCTCCCTCCGTCACAGGGGTGTTTGGGTGTAACTGGGAGCCCCTCACACTTACCAGACAGGACGGAGAATTCAGACAGTGAGCTCTCTCCCCCAATGTACAGAAACACAGGACCACCGGGTCTCTGCCAGAAAGCCTCATTTATCCAGTATCTCTGAGGGGGTAGGAGACAGTATGAGAATTATACACACACAGCACAGATCACAAGCAGGATCTCACACACTGACCTGCCGGTACGTGGCATTGTTACCCCGGTTAAAGTGGTCCAATGGCTGGGTGATGTAATCCTCGATTGGAGAGGTGTAGGAGGACGCGCCCTTAGGGAACCCAAAACGGGTGGAAAAAGATTTAACGTTCTCTGCCTGCCGCAGCCGGAATAGTTTGTCTCTGATCTGTCGGATATTCCAGGCTGGAGGGAGAGGTTATCATGTTAGGGTACCGGACAGGGGGGTGAGATTAGGGGAGCTGTGGGCAGGCTGCTCACTCTCTAAAAGTTACTATCATTAAGTTGTATCCAAAAGAAGCACAAGTTACAGCCTGGGGCGGAGTGCGGCGGGGCAGTGTGCGGCCGGCCTTGGGCGGAGCGCGGCGGGGCAGTGTGCGGCCGGCCTTGGGCGGAGCGCAGCGGGGCAGTGTGCGGCCGGCCTTGGGCGGAGCGCAGCGGGGCAGTGTGCGGCCGGCCTTGGGCGGAGCGCGGCGGGGCAGTGTGCGGCCGGCCTTGGGCGGAGCGCAGCGGGGCAGTGTGCGGCCGGCCTTGGGCGGAGCGCGGCGGGGCAGTGTGCGGCCGGACTGGGCGGAGCGAGGCAGAGCATTGCGTGGGGCTGCCCGGGGGCGGAGCGAGGCAGAGCATTGCGTGGGGCTGCCCGGGGGCGGAGCGAGGCAGAGCATTGCGTGGGGCTGCCCGGGGGCGGAGCGAGGCAGAGCATTGCGTGGGGCTGCCCGGGGGCGGAGCGAGGCAGAGCATTGCGTGGGGCTGCCCGGGGGCGGAGCGAGGCAGAGCATTGCGTGGGGCTGCCCGGGGGCGGAGCGAGGCAGAGCATTGCGTGGGGCAGAGTGAGGCAGAGCATTGCGTGGGGCAGAGTGAGGCAGAGCATTGCGTGGGGCAGAGTGAGGCAGAGCATTGCGTGGGGCAGAGTGAGGCAGAGCATTGCGTGGGGCGGAGCGAGGCAGAGCATTGCGTGGGGCAGAGTGAGGCAGAGCATTGCGTGGGGCAGAGTGAGGCAGAGCATTGCGTGGGGCAGAGTGAGGCAGAGCATTGCGTGGGGCAGAGTGAGGCAGAGCATTGCGTGGGGCAGAGTGAGGCAGAGCATTGTGTTACACAGGGTGGATGTTTAGTGATATTGTTGTGGAGTCTGGACGCCCAGTGTAAGTTTGTATTGTCACGTTTGGTTACAGAGCATCAAGTTACTGATAATCTCATCTGACAAGGATCCAAACGCTCGGATACAAAGCCTGCGCCTGGAGATATACAGCTAACATTCACCGCTTTATTCATCAAAGTGGGAATTACACAGAATTGAGAAGTTCAAACCTAAGACCAAAGTAACCAGGTTGGAAAAATTATCCAGTTCAACTGAATTTAAGTCTGCCTAATTTCTTATTCAAAAAGCACATCTTAAAAACAATTAGGGTTTCTACCCCTGACCAATATCCACAAATTACTATCTCATATGCTTTGTACAGTGTCAGCCTTTACTGCTTCCTCTGGGAGGTTATTCCAGGTATCTACTACTCCTTACAGTGTCAGCCTTTACTGCTTCCTCTGGGAGGTTATTCCAGGTATCTACTACTCCTTACAGTGTCAGCCTTTACTGCTTCTGCTGGAAGGTTATTCCAGGTATCTACTACTCTTTACAGTGTCAGTCTTTACTGCTTCCGCTGGAAGGTTATTCCAGGTATCTACTACTCTTTACAGTGTCAGTCTTTACTGCTTCCGCTGGAAGGTTATTCCAGGTATCTACTACTCCTTACAGTGTCAGCCTTTACTGCTTCCTCTGGGAGGTTATTCCAGGTATCTACTACTCCTTATAGTGTCAGTCTTTACTGCTTCCTCTGGGAGGTTATTCCAGGTATCTACTACTCCTTATAGTGTCGGCCTTTACTGCTTCCTCTGGGAGGTTATTCCAGGTATCTACTACTCCTTATAGTGTTGGCCTTTACTGCTTCCTCTGGGAGGTTATTCCAGGTATCTACTACTCCTTACAGTGTCAGCCTTTACTGCTTCCTCTGGGGGGTTATTCCCTGGTGCTTCGCAGTATCTGCCGGTAGTTTATCCTCAGACTTGGTTAGAAGTGATAAATAATGTAATGACCCTGTAACCCCCCCAATGATAAATAAATGTATTAAAATGTTATTCTCACCTCCTTGAGTAACCCCCAGGAGGGGCAGCAGGAGCAGGCAGAGAGGCAGACAGGAGGCAGCCATAGTGTATAGAGACTGAAAGGGAAACTGTGCAGTAAGTTAGTGTCACATGACAGGACAAGGAGTCACATGACCCATGGAACTTGTGATTGGCTCGTTTTACAGTCTGCTCAGCGTCTGTTTCTGCTAAGTAAGGAGCTGTCATGTGACCACAGCATTAACCCTTTTCCTGAGCTCTTATATATTACAGCTGCATTGGTGCAATATGGAGGGAAGGAAGTATAGATATAAATCAGCAGCAGCACTTCCGTGACACATGCATGATGCTCTCCATTTACATGTAACATGTACATGGAAGTTACATGATGCATGCTACGTTTGCTTCCATTTCCCTGGCAATCTTATAACAACTGCATAGTTGCCAACATTGGCCATGTTTCCAGGGACCATATTGGCTCCATATACTGCAGACAGAACATGTAAAGTGCAGCCCGGCAATATGTAGGATGTATATACACAGACACAATCCAATTCATGTAAAGTGCAGCCTGGCAGTATGTAGGATGGATATACACACACACACAATCCAATTCATGTAAAGTGCAGCCCGGCAGTATGTAGGATGTATATACACACACACACAATCCAATTCATGTAAAGTGCAGCCCGGCAGTATGTAGGATGTATATACAAACACACACAATCCAATTCATGTAAAGTGCAGCCCGGCAGTATGTAGGATGTATATACACACACACACAATCCAATTCATGTAAAGTGCAGCCCGGCAGTATGTAGGATGTATATACACACACACACACAATCCAATTCATGTAAAGTGCAGCCTGGCAGTATGTAGGATGTATATACACACACACACAATCCAATTCATGTAAAGTGCAGCCCAGCAGTATGTAGGATGTATATACACACATACACAATCCAATTCATGTAAAGTGCAGCCCGGCAGTATGTAGGATGTATATACACACACAATCCAATTCATGTAAAGTGCAGCCCGGCAGTATGTAGGATGTATATACACACACACACAATCCAATTCATGTAAAGTGCAGCCCGGCAGTATGTAGGATGGATATACACACACACACAATCCAATTCATGTAAAGTGCAGCCTGGCAGTATGTAGGATGGATATACACACACACACAATCCAATTCATGTAAAGTGCAGCCTGGCAGTATGTAGGATGTATATATACACACACACACACAATCCAATTCATGTAAAGTCCAGCCCGGCAGTATGTAGGATGTATATACACACACACACACAATCCAATTCATGTAAAGTGCAGCCCGGCAGTATGTAGGATGTATATACACACATACACAATCCAATTCATGTAAAGTGCAGCCTGGCAGTATGTAGGATGTATATATACACACACACAATCCAATTCATGTAAAGTGCAGCCTGGCAGTATGTAGGATGTATATACACACACACACAATCCAATTCATGTAAAGTGCAGCCCGGCAGTATGTAGGATGTATATACACACACACAATCCAATTCATGTAAAGTGCAGCCCAGCAGTATGTAGGATGTATATACACACACACACACAATCTAATTCATGTAAAGTGCAGCCTGGCAGTATGTAGGATGTATATACACACACACAATCCAATTCATGTAAAGTGCAGCCTGGCAGTATGTAGGATGTATATACACACACACACAATCCAATTCATGTAAAGTGCAGCCCGGCAGTATGTAGGATGTATATACACACACACAATCCAATTCATGTAAAGTGCAGCCCGGCAGTATGTAGGATGGATATACACACACACACACAATCCAATTCATGTAAAGTGCAGCCCGGCAGTATGTAGGATGTATATACACACACAGACACAATCCAATTCATGTAAAGTCCAGCCCGGCAGTATGAAGGATGTATATATATACACACACACAATCCAATTCATGTAAAGTGCAGCCTGGCAGTATGTAGGATGTATATACACACACACACACACACAATCCAATTCAAATAAAGTGCAGCCTGGCAGTATGTAGGATGTATACACACACACACAATCCAATTCATGTAAAGTGCAGCCCGGCAGTATGTAGGATGTATATACACACAGACACAATCCAATTCATGTAAAGTGCAGCCCGGCATTATGTAGGATGTATATACACACAGACACAGACAATCCAATTCATGTAAAGTGCAGCCCGGCAGTATGTAGGATGTATATACACACACACACAATCCAATTCATGTAAAGTGCAGCCTGGCAGTATGTAGGATGTATATACACACACACACACACACAATCCAATTCATATAAAGTGCAGCCTGGCAGTATGTAGGATGTATACACACACACACACAATCCAATTCATGTAAAGTGCAGCCTGGCAGTATGTAGGATGTATATACACACACACACACACACACACAATCCAATTCATGTAAAGTGCAGCCCGGCAGTATGTAGGATGTATATACACACAGACACAATCCAATTCATGTAAAGTGCAGCCCGGCAGTATGTAGGATGTATATACACACACACACACAATCCAATTCATGTAAAGTGCAGCCCGGCAGTATGTAGAATGTATATACACACAGACACAATCCAATTCATGTAAAGTGCAGCCCGGCAGTATGTAGGATGTATATACACACACACACACAATCCAATTCATGTAAAGTGCAGCCCTGCAGTATGTAGGATGTATATACACACACAATCCAATTCATGTAAAGTGCAGCCCGGCAGTATGTAGGATGTATATACACACACACAATCCAATTCATGTAAAGTGCAGCCCGGCAGTATGTAGGATGTATATACACACACACAATCCAATTCATGTAAAGTGCAGCCTGGCAGTATGTAGGATGTATATACAGACACAATCCAATTCATGTAAAGTGCAGCCCGGCAGTATGTAGGATGTATATACACACACAATCCAATTCATGTAAAGTGCAGCCCGGCAGTATGTACAATGTATATACACACACACACACAATCCAATTCATGTAAAGTGCAGCCCGGCAGTATGTAGGATGTATATACACACACACAATCCAATTCATGTAAAGTGCAGCCCGGCAGTATGTAGGATGTATATACACACACACACACACACACAGACAATCCAATTCATGCAAAGTGCAGCCCGGCAGTATGTAGGATGTATATACACACAGACACACAATCCAATTCATGTAAAGTGCAGCCTGGCAGTATGTAGGATGTATATACACACAGACACACAATCCAATTCATGTAAAGTGCATCCTGGCAGTATGTAGGATGTATATACACACACACACAATCCAATTCATGTAAAGTGCAGCCCGGCATTATGTAGGATGTATATACACACACACACAATCCAATTCATGTAAAGTGCAGCCCGGCAGTATGTAGGATGTATATACACACACACACAATCCAATTCATGTAAAGTGCAGCCCGGCAGTATGTAGGATGTATATAAACACACAATCCAATTCATGTAAAGTGCAGCCCGGCAGTATGTAGGATGTATACACACACACACACAATCCAATTCATGTAAAGTGCAGTCCGGCAGTATGTAGGATGTATATACACACACACAATCCAATTCATGTAAAGTGCAGCCCGGCAGTATGTAGGATGTATACACACACACACACAATCCAATTCATGTAAAGTGCAGTCCGGCAGTATGTAGGATGTATATACACACACACACACTCCAATTCATGTAAAGCGCAGCCCGGCAGTATGTAGGATGGATATACACACACACACAATCCAATTCATGTAAAGTCCAGCCCGGCAGTATGTAGGATGGATATACACACACACACAATCCAATTCATGTAAAGTGCAGCCTGGCAGTATGTAGGATGTATATACACACACAGACACAATCCAATTCATGTAAAGTGCAGCCCAGCAGTATGTAGGATGTATATACACACACACACAATCCAATTCATGTAAAGTGCAGCCCAGCAGTATGTACAATGTATATACACACACACACACACAATCCAATTCATGTAAAGCTCAGCCCGGCAGTATGTAGGATGTATATACACACACACAATCCAATTCATGTAAAGTGCAGCCCGGCAATATGTAGGATGTATATACACACACACACACACACACACAATCCAATTCATGTAAAGTGCAGCCCGGCAGTATGTAGGATGTATATACACACACACACACACACACACAATCCAATTCATGTAAAGTGCAGCCTGGCAGTATGTAGGATGTATATACACACACACACAATCCAATTCATGTAAAGTGCAGCCCGGCAGTATGTAGGATGTATATACACACACACACACAATCCAATTCATGTAAAGTGCAGCCTGGCAGTATGTAAGATGTATATACACACACACACACACACACAATCCAATTCATGTAAAGTGCAGCCCGGCAGTATGTAGGATGTATATACACACACACACAATCCAATTCATGTAAAGTGCAGCCCGGCAGTATGTAGGATGTATATACACACACACACAATCCAATTCATGTAAAGTGCAGCCCGGCAGTATGTAGGATGTATATACACACACACACAATCCAATACATGTAAAGTGCAGCCTGGCAGTATGTAGGATGTATATACACACACAGACACAATCCAATTAATGTAAAGTGCAGCCCAGCAGTATGTAGGATGTATATACACACACACACAATCCAATTAATGTAAAGTGCAGCCTGGCAGTATGTAGGATGTGTATATACACAGACACAATCCATTTCATGTAAAGTGCAGCCCTGCAGTATGTAAGATGTATATACACACACACACAATCCAATTCATGTAAAGTGCAGCCCGGCAGTATGTAGGATGTATATACACACACACACAATCCAATTCATGTAAAGTGCAGCCCGGCAGTATGTAGGATGTATATACACACACACAATCCAATTAATGTAAAGTGCAGCCTGGCAGTATGTAGGATGTGTATATACACAGACACAATCCATTTCATGTAAAGTGCAGCCCTGCAGTATGTAAGATGTATATACACACACACAATCCAATTCATGTAAAGTGCAGCCCGGCAGTATGTAGGATGTATACACACACACACAATCCAATTCATGTAAAGTGCAGCCTTGCAGTATGTAGGATGTATATACACAGACACACACACAATCCAATTCATGTAACGTGCAGCCCGGCAGTATGTAGGATGTATATACACACACACACACAATCCAAATCATGTAAAGTGCAGCCCGGCAGTATGTAGGATGTATATACACACAGACACAATCCAATTCATGTAAAGTGCAGCCCAGCAGTATGTATGATGTATATACACACACACACAATCCAATTCATGTAAAGTGCAGCCCGGCAGTATGTAGGATGTATATACACACACACCGTCCAATTCATGTAAAGTGCAGCCTGGCAGTATGTAGGATGTATATAACCCCAGGACATACTTGAAAACGAGAGAAATCTCAATTTATTTTTCCTGGTAAAACACTTTCTAAATAAAAATAAAAATATACACACACACACAATCCAATTCATGTAAAGTGCAGCCTTGCAGTATGTAGGATGTATATACACAGACACACACACAATCCAATTAATGTAAAGTCCAGCCCGGCAGTATGTAGGATGTATATACACACACACACAATCCAATTCATGTAAAGTGCAGCCTGGCAGTATGTAGGATGTATATACACACACACACACACACACAATCCAATTCATATAAAGTGCAGCCTGGCAGTATGTAGGATGTATATACACACACACAATCCAATTCATGTAAATGCAGCCCGGCAGTATGTAGGATGTATATACACACACACACACACAATCCAATTCATGTAAAGTGCAGCCCGGCAGTATGTAGGATGTATATACACACAGACACAATCCAATTCATGTAAAGTGCAGCCCGGCAGTATGTAGGATGTATATACACACAGACACAATCCAATTCATGTAAAGTGCAGCCCGGCAGTATGTAGGATGTATATACACACAGACACAATCCAATTCATGTAAAGTGCAGCCCGGCATTATGTAGGATGTATATACACACAGACACAGACAATCGAATTCATGTAAAGTGCAGCCCGGCAGTATGTAGGATGTATATACACACACACAATCCAATTCATGTAAAGTGCAGCCTGGCAGTATGTAGGATGTATACACACACACACAATCCAATTCATGTAAAGTGCAGCCTGGCAGTATGTAGGATGTATATACACACACACACACACACAATCCAATTCATATAAAGTGCAGCCTTGCAGTATGTAGGATGTATATACACAGACACACACACAATCCAATTCATGTAAAGTGCAGCCCGGCAGTATGTAGGATGTATATACACACACACACAATCCAATTCATGTAAAGTGCAGCCTGGCAGTATATAGGATGTATATACACACACACACAATCCAATTCATGTAAAGTGCAGCCCGGCAGTATGTAGGATGTATATACACACACACACACACACAATCCAATTCATGTAAAGTGCAGCCCGGCAGTATGTAGGATGTATACACACACACACAATCCAATTCATGTAAAGTGCAGCCTGGCAGTATGTAGGATGTATATACACACACACACACAATCCAATTCATATAAAGTGCAGCCTTGCAGTATGTAGGATGTATATACACAGACACACACACAATCCAATTCATGTAAAGTGCAGCCCGGCAGTATGTAGGATGTATATACACACACACACACAATCCAATTCATGTAAAGTGCAGCCTGGCAGTATATAGGATGTATATACACACACACACAATCCAATTCATGTAAAGTGCAGCCCGGCAGTATGTAGGATGTATATACACACACACACACACACAATCCAATTCATGTAAAGTGCAGCCCGGCAGTATGTAGGATGTATATATCCCCAGGACATACTTGAAAACGAGAGAAATCTCAATTTATTTTTCCTGGTAAAACACTTTCTAAATAAAAATAAAAATATACACACACACACAATCCAATTCATGTAAAGTGCAGCCTAACAGTATGTAGGATGTATATACACACACACACACACACAATCCAATTCATGTAACGTGCAGCCCGGCAGTATGTAGGATGTATATACACACACAGACACAATCCAATTCATGTAAAGTGCAGCCCGGCAGTATGTAGGATGTATATACACACACACACACAATCCAAATCATGTAAAGTGCAGCCTAACAGTATGTAGGATGTATATACACACACACACAATCCAATTCATGTAAAGTGCAGCCTAACAGTATGTAGGATGTATATACACACACACACACAATCCAATTCATGTAACGTGCAGCCCAGCAGTATGTATGATGTATATACACACACACACAATCCAATTCATGTAAAGTGCAGCCTAACAGTATGTAGGATGTATATACACACACACACAATCCAATTCATGTAAAGTGCAGCCTAACAGTATGTAGGATGTATATACACACACACACACACACACAATCCAATTCATGTAACGTGCAGCCCAGCAGTATGTATGATGTATATACACACACACACAATCCAATTCATGTAAAGTGCAGCCCGGCAGTATGTAGGATGTATATACACACACACACAATCCAATTCATGTAAAGTGCAGCCTAACAGTATGTAGGATGTATATATACACACACACACACACAATCCAATTCATGTAACGTGCAGCCCAGCAGTATGTATGATGTATATACACACACACACAATCCAATTCATGTAAAGTGCAGCCTAACAGTATGTAGGATGTATATACACACACACACAATCCAATTCATGTAAAGTGCAGCCTAACAGTATGTAGGATGTATATACACACACACACACACACAATCCAATTCATGTAACGTGCAGCCCAGCAGTATGTATGATGTATATACACACACACACAATCCAATTCATGTAAAGTGCAGCCCGGCAGTATGTATGATGTATATACACACACACACAATCCAATTCATGTAAAGTGCAGCCCGGCAGTATGTAGGATGTATATACACACACACACAATCCAATTCATGTAAAGTGCAGCCCGGCAGTATGTTGGATGTATATACACACACACAGTCCAATTCATGTAAAGTGCAGCCTGGCAGTATGTAGGATGTATATAACCCCAGGACATACTTGAAAACGAGAGAAATCTCAATTTATTTTTCCTGGTAAAACACTTTCTAAATAAAAATAAAAATATACACACACACACAATCCATTTCATGTAAAGTGCAGCCTTGCAGTATGTAGGATGTATATACACAGACACACACACAATCCAATTCATGTAAAGTGCAGCCCGGCAGTATGTAGGATGTATATACACACACACACAATCCAATTCATGTAAAGTGCAGCCCGGCAGTATGAAGGATGTATATAACCCCAGGACATACTTGAAAACGAGAGAAATCTCAATTTATTTTTCCTGGTAAAACACTTTCTAAATAAAAATAAAAATATACACACACACACAATCCAATTCATGTAAAGTGCAGCCTTGCAGTATGTAGGATGTATATACACACACACACACACAATCCAATTCATATAAAGTGCAGCCTGGCAGTATGTAGGATGTATATACACACACAGACACACAATCCAATTCATGTAAAGTGCAGCCTGGCAGTATGTAGGATGTATATACACACACACACACAATCCAATTCATATAAAGTGCAGCCTGGCAGTATGTAGGATGTATATACACACACAGACACACAATCCAATTCATGTAAAGTGCAGCCCGGCAGTATGTAGGATGTATATACACACACAATCCAATTCATGTAAAGTGCAGCCCGGCAGTATGTAGGATGTATATACACACACACAATCCAATTCATGTAAAGTGCAGCCCGGCAGTATGTAGGATGTATATATACACACACACACACAATCCAATTCATGTAAAGTGCAGCCCGGCAGTATGTAGGATGTATATACACACACACACACACAATCCAATTCATGTAAAGTGCAGCCCGGCAGTATGTAGGATGTATATACACACAGACACAATTCAATTCATGTAAAGTGCAGCCCGGCAGTATGTAGGATGTATATACACACAGACACAATACAATTCATGTAAAGTGCAGCCCGGCAGTATGTAGGATGTATATACACACACACACACAATCCAATTCATGTAAAGTGCAGCCCTGCAGTATGTAGGATGTATATACACACACACACACAGACACAATCCAATTCATGTAAAGTGCAGCCCGGCATTATGTAGGATGTATATACACACAGACACAGACAATCCAATTCATGTAAAGTGCAGCCCGGCAGTATGTAGGATGTATATACACACACACACAATCCAATTCATGTAAAGTGCAGCCTGGCAGTATGTAGGATGTATATACACACACACACAATCCAATTCATGTAAAGTGCAGCCCGGCAGTATGTAGGATGTATATACACACACACACACACACACACACACACACACACAATCCAATTCATGTAAAGTGCAGCCTGGCAGTATGTAGGATGTATACACACACACACACAATCCAATTCATGTAAAGTGCAGCCTGGCAGTATGTAGGATGTATATACACACACACACACACACACACACACACAATCCAATTCATGTAAAGTGCAGCCCGGCAGTATGTAGGATGTATATACACACACACAATCCAATTCATGTAAAGTGCAGCCCGGCAGTATGTAGGATGTATATACACACACACAGTCCAATTCATGTAAAGTGCAGCCTGGCAGTATGTAGGATGTATATACACACACAATCCAATTCATGTAAAGTGCAGCCTGGCAGTATGTATGATGTATATACACACACACACAATCCAATTCATGTAAAGTGCAGCCCGGCAGTATGTAGGATGTATATACACACACACACAATCCAATTCATGTAAAGTGCAGCCCGGCAGTATGTTGGATGTATATACACACACACAGTCCAATTCATGTAAAGTGCAGCCTGGCAGTATGTAGGATGTATATAACCCCAGGACATACTTGAAAACGAGAGAAATCTCAATTTATTTTTCCTGGTAAAACACTTTCTAAATAAAAATAAAAATATACACACACACACAATCCAATTCATGTAAAGTGCAGCCCTGCAGTATGTAAGATGTATATACACACACACAATCCAATTCATGTAAAGTGCAGCCTTGCAGTATGTAGGATGTATATACACAGACACACACACAATCCAATTCATGTAACGTGCAGCCCGGCAGTATGTAGGATGTATATACACACACAGACACAATCCAATTCATGTAAAGTGCAGCCCAGCAGTATGTATGATGTATATACACACACACACAATCCAATTCATGTAAAGTGCAGCCCGGCAGTATGTAGGATGTATATACACACACACTCAATCCAATTCATGTAAAGTGCAGCCCTGCAGTATGTAGGATGTATATACACACACACAATCCAATTCATGTAAAGTGCAGCCCGGCAGTATGTAGGATGTATATACACACACACACAATCCAATTCATGTAAAGTGCAGCACGGCAGTATGTAGGATGTATATACACACACAGACACAATCCAATTCATGTAAAGTGCAGCCCGGCAGTATGTAGGATGTATATACACACACACACACAATCCAATTCATGTAAAGTGCAGCCTGGCAGTATGTAGGATGTATATACACACACACAATTCATGTAATGTGCAGCCTGGCAGTATGTAAGATGTATACACACACACACACAATCCAATTCATGTAAAGTGCAGCCCGGCAGTATGTAGGATGTATATACACACACAGACACACAATCCAATTCATGTAAAGTGCAGCCCGGCAGTATGTAGGATGTATATACACACACACACACACACACACACAATCCAATTCATGTAACATGCAGCCCGGCAGTATGTAGGATGTATATACACACACACACACACAATCCAATTCATGTAAAGTGCAGCCCGGCAGTATGTAGGATGTACACACACACACAATCCAATTCATGTAAAGTGCAGCCCGGCAGTATGTAGGATGTATATACACACACACACAATCCAATTCATGTAAAGTGCAGCCCGGCAGTATGTAGGATGTATATACACACACACACACACAATCCAATTCATGTAAAGTGCAGCCTGGCAGTATGTAGGATGTATATACACACACACAGACACAATCCAATTCATGTAAAGTGCAGCCTGGCAGTATGTAGGATGTATATACACACACACAGACACAATCCAATTCATGTAAAGTGCAGCCTGGCAGTATGTAGGATGTATATACACACACACAATCCAATTCATGTAAAGTGCAGCCCTGCAGTATGCAATTAATTAATCAGGGTGGATATCATGATTAATTAATGGAGAGATAAGAATGAGCTGGATATAAAGCTATAGGTATTTAATACAAATAACGTAGATGTATCTGCTTCATTATAAAGAACAGACTGCTCCTCTGAGATTCCGCTCACGTCGTACCCAGCTCCCATGGAAAGTCTCTAGTGTTTGTTCGTCCATGTTGTCCTCCAGACGTATCCTTCCCAGGCCGGTATGCATTGTGGATCTCTGCAGACATGGCACCATTAGACCGTAGAGATCTGTAGACTGTATACATTTTACATATGGCGCATGTTCATGTGGGGAATGCCTTTATTGAAGATGTAATACTTCCCAGGAGACACTAGGTGGCACTGCTGGTTAAGCTTTATTAATAGTTAATTCTCAATAACAGGCGTTATTCATATAATCCCCTTTTTATTTGGGATCTATAAATATCTATACCTCACGTTGTAATCAATTAACTGTCAACCGGTCTGCAGTATTTATTTTACCAACGCAGCCCAGTGAAACGCGTCTCTGAACAGCAACGTGATAACACAGATAATGTTTTTTGCATTTTTACATTTTTCCTGCTCTACTTTTCAGTATCACATAAACATCTCATATTTATTTAAAAGGGAAGTGTAGGCATTTTATACAGAAATGCTTTAAGCATACAAATAAAGCACATTATTGATCCCTCTATGCTCTGTATAGCCCTGTCAGGGGGCGTACATGTTGTTTAGAATCTTTGGTCTGTATAGCCCCATCAGCGGGCGGACATGTTGTTTAGAATCTTTGCTCTGTATAGCTCTATCAGGGGGTGGACATGTTGTTTATAATCTTTGCTCTGGATAGCTCTATCAGGGGGCGGATATGTTGTTTAGAATCTTTGCTCTGTATAGCTCTATCGGGGGGCGGACATGTTGTTTAGAATCTTTGCTATGTATAGGTCTATCAGGGGGCGGACATGTTGTTTAGAACCTTTGTTCTATATAGCTCTATCAGGGGGCAGAC
Source organism: Pelodytes ibericus (assembly GCA_036172795.1). Classification (NCBI taxonomy): domain Eukaryota; kingdom Metazoa; phylum Chordata; class Amphibia; order Anura; family Pelodytidae; genus Pelodytes; species Pelodytes ibericus. Next base: position 3,671,747 of record CM069861.1, on the reverse strand, counting down.
ATGTTGTTTAGAATCTTTGCTATGTATAGCTCTATCAGCGGGCTGACATGTTGTTTAGAATCTTTGCTCTGTATAGCTCTATCAGGGGGCGGACATGTTGTTTAGAATCTTTGCTCTGTATAGCTCTATCAGGGGACAGACATGTTGTTTAGAATCTTTGCTCTGTATAGCTGTATCAGGAGGTGGACATGTTTAGAATCTTTGCTCTGTATAGCTCTATCAGGAGGTGGACATGTTTAGAATCTTTGCTCTGTGTAGCTCTATCAGGGGGCAGACATGTTGTTTCAAATCTTTGCTCTGTATAGCTCTATCAGGAGGTGGACATGTTGTTTAGAATCTTTGCTCTGTATAGCTCTATCAGGGGGTGGATATGTTGTTTAGAATCTTTGCTCTGTATAGCTCTATCGGGGGGCGGACATGTTGTTTAGAATCTTTGCTATGTATAGGTCTATCAGGGGGCGGACATGTTGTTTAGAACCTTTGTTCTGTATAGCTCTATCAGGGGGCAGACATGTTGTTTAGAATCTTTGCTATGTATAGCTCTATCAGCGGGCTGACATGTTGTTTAGAATCTTTGCTCTGTATAGCTCTATCAGGGGGCGGACATGTTGTTTAGAATCTTTGCTCTGTATAGCTCTATCAGGGGACAGACATGTTGTTTAGAATCTTTGCTCTGTATAGCTCTATCAGGGTGCGGACATGTTGTTTAGAATCTTTGCTCTGTATAGCTCTATCAGGAGGTGGACATGTTTAGAATCTTTGCTCTGTGTAGCTCTATCAGGGGGCAGACATGTTGTTTCAAATCTTTGCTCTGTATAGCTCTATCAGGAGGTGGACATGTTGTTTAGAATCTTTGCTCTGTATAGCTCTATCAGGGGTGGACATGTTGTTTAGAATCCTTGCTATGTATAGCTCTATCAGGGGGCGGACATGTTGTTTAGAATCTTTGCTCTCTATAGCTCTATCAGGGAGAACGTGTTGTTTAGAATCTTTGCTATGTATAGCTCTATCAATGGGCAGACATGTTTAGAATCTTTGCTCTGTATGGCTCTATCAGGGGACGGACATGTTGTTTAGAATCTTTGCTCTGTATATCTCTATCAGGGGGAGGACATGTTGTTTGGAATCTTTGCTCTGTATAGCTCTATCAGGGGGCAGACATGTTGTTTAGAATCTTTGCTCTGTATAGCTCTATCAGGGGGCAGACATGTTTAGAATCTTTGCTCTGTATAGCTCTATCAGGGGGCAGACATGTTTAGAATCTTTGCTCTGTATGGCTCTATCAGGGGACGGACATGTTGTTTAGAATCTTTGCTCTGTATAGCTCTAACCGGCGGGAGGACATGTTGTTTAGAATCTTTGCTCTGTATATCTCTATCAGGGGGAGGACATGTTGTTTGGAATCTTTGCTCTGTATAGCTCTATCAGGGGGCAGACATGTTGTTTAGAATCTTTGCTCTGTATAGCTCTATCAGGGGGCAGACATGTTTAGAATCTTTGCTCTGTATAGCTCTATCAGGGGGCAGACATGTTTAGAATCTTTGCTCTGTATGGCTCTATCAGGGGACGGACATGTTGTTTAGAATCTTTGCTCTGTATAGCTCTATCAGTGGGCGGACATGTTGTTTGGAATCTTGGGTCAGATGAATGACAATGCCAGATCAGCCTCCTTACAGGCCATGTCAGCATACAGAGTGTAACTGTATTGTCTGTTTATCTTCCACTCTCCGTCTCTGTCTGGTGTATCAGTTTTGTACTGCGCATGCAGAGAGGGCTCAGTAATGTATTGGATCTCCCTGCATCTCCCAGTTGTACTTTAATCAGGTTAGCGTGGTCACATCCCCCATTATACAGGGACACTTATAATAAGTGCTTGTTCCCAGGCTGTAATCATGAGTTCACCCAATGAAGCCCTGTGTGATGTACTTTACATAAGTCAATAAAATGACAACATATTACGTCAATATTATAACTTTCCATAATTATCCTAAATCCCTCCCAATACCACACACACGTTACGCCTCCCGCCCCTCCAGGGGTCCAGCTGAATGGGGACAGATTATTTCCCATCATGCACCTTGGAAGGGATTGTGAACTTGCACTTGATTTAATCTGTGTGGGTTTGGACTTTTAGCAATACCTGATCTTGCCTAATACCTCGGGGTCACTGTGTTAAGGAGTTTAATGTTCAAACATCACTTTGCACATAATAAAGTCATTTATATTAATGCCGGAGCTGAGACATGGGCCCTGGTCTCCATTAGTGGGAGTTAGGTTTGAGGATAGAGCTATATAACTCACTCCCACCGTGACGAGATAATTAGCTGCTCTGCTGTCCCAGTCAGGTTATTGTAATGTTACTAATCCATTTGCATTGCTGTTTCAGGTCCCTGCTCTATTAGGTATTGATGTCCTGGAGGTCCTGACTTTATCATTCAAATTAGCATCTGGTGGTACCCAGAACAATATGTGGCTGCAGAATGGGTGACTGCCTGGCAGGTATTGTCATGCAAGTCATTAATATGCATTGTCACCTATACAATGTGTATAGCCATTATTAGCAGCTCATTAGCAGATCAGCACCTTACAATAAGCAGATCAGGCACTAGTTAAATGCTCTTTACAAGAAGTATTTCTAATAATAACAATTGGCCCATTTTTTTTTATCATTTTAAAGGACAACTGTGAGCAAAAAATATGAAAGATTTGCATCAAGTGTAGACATTATAAAATGGAAATAATCCAAATAAAGCACCGTATTGAGCCCTCTTTGCTCCGTATAGCTCTATCCCAGGGCACACATCTTGGGTTAGATCTTCATCCATCTAATATAAAGGTTGTGCACTCCACTCTCCAGACTGTTCTTTATTGAGTACATAAAAAACAGAGAAACGATCCAAGGAGAAAACACTGGGGTAAGGAAAGACCACCTTACGCGTTTCGCGTGTTGCCACGCTTCCTCCATCTACCCCAATGTTCTAATCAACATGTCTGCCCCCTGATAGAGTGACATGGAATTCAGTAAGGTGCTTTATCTGTATTACCGTATTTGCTTGAATATAAGACGAGGTTTTTTTCAGAGCAAATGCTCTGAGAAATCCCCCTCGTCTTACATTCGAGGTCGTTTTATAATCTGACCTCAAATTGAGGTCAGATTATAAGACATGGATCCAGGTCCCCAGCAGAGCTGCAGGGGACCTGGATCCCCCTCTCTAACAGCAGTGGGTGTCTGCGCGATGATCGCAGACCTCCCCTGCTGCCGCCCGGCACGACCGCCGGGGCTTCTGTGAAGAAGCCGGGTACTTCCACTTTCGTCACAGAAGTCCCGGCGAGCGTGCCGGGCGGCAGCAGGGGAGTCTGTGCTCATCGCACAGACATCCTCTGCTGCCCCACTAGCCACCAGGGAGAATCGGTCAGCTGGGGGATGTCTGCACGATACGTGCAGACATCCTCCATGCTGCCCGACACGGCAGTCTATTATGGACGGACCAGCTGTCCGTCATAATAGACTGCCGTGTCGGGCAGCATGGAGGATGTCTGCACGTATCCCCCGGCTGCCCACACTAGCCACCAGGGAGCGAGTTACAGGTGAGGGGGAGGGAGGAGGACAGAGATAAAAGGGGAGGGGGAGGGGGGGGAGGAGAGAAAAGGGGAGGGAGGATAGATAGAGACAAGGGGAAGGGGGAAGAGAGAAAAGTTTTGGGGGGGGGGGGGGGGGGAGACAGGCCGCATTGGCACATAAAAGGAAATAAAAACAAGAAATGCATTTGTATAATATACATTTTTTATTAAATATTAAAAAGCAATTTCCATATTTACAAGTTAAACTTTTTTTCCTATAGTGTAGTCTTACATTCAGGCTTTTAGTTTTTTTCCTAAAGGAATGTACAAATTTGGGCGGGGTCGTCTTATAATCAGGGTCGTCTTATAATCGAGCAAATACGGTATTTCCGTTAACGCATTTCTGTTCATGATGTCTACACTTGATGCAAATCTTTCAATTAAACACAACTGTATTGTTGCGGTTATTGTAATATTGCCCGTTAATATGTACCCTTCCAGGTGGTGGTGACATCCTGTGCTACCTGTCACATCCATGAGGCCGACTCTGTCACCAGTCATGGAGCTGCTTTTCAGCATGTTTAAGTCTGTTCAGCAGTTTGTTCTCCAGTTATGTGCCCAGCCAACCTGCATTACATCTGGTCCCGGGGGGCACATTGCATCATCTGCCAGTGATCCTTTATTTTCAGTAGTTAGTTGTATCCATTCATCTAAGTTTGGAGCTAACTCATTTTTGGAAAAACAAAGGCAATATGTAGACCCCAGGGAGTCTGTAGGTAGAAGTATAGACCCCTTCCTCTCCCACCTTAATCATTCATCAGTAGGGACATTGCTACAGACTGTGGGTGAGCTAGTCCGTGATCGGGAGCCAGAGTATAGAGAATAACATATGATCTATACATTGTGTTGGCAAAATTGCATCAAATACATAAAATAAGGACAGAAATATGTTTTAAATGTGTGACTTATCTGCAAGTAATGACATCACCTTGTGACCTGATATACAGTTAGAGATTTCTCAGTAAAAAGTATTTAATTTGCATATCAAGTCACTGGTGATGTCATAACTAGGAGACGACTCAGACACATTGAAAACACATTTTTCTCTTATTTGATACAGTCACAGTATAAGCAGTGAAAAAAGGAAGAGACCTCTCCCCCCCAAAAAAAGGGAAAAGTCTCAAGTTGAGAGTGAAAATTAGATCTTAAGTGGGCAGGAGTGTGTATAGGTATACTACACAATACCTAATTAGCGAACAAAATAGTGAACAACTAGGATAAACCTGGTATACACAAAAACACACAAAGAAAGAGCAAAGCAAAATATAGCAAAAAATATAAGCAATAGTAGATAAAAATTTCAGCACATGCAAAAACAATATTGTAAATGAAACCAATTTAGATATCAAATTAATACAGTTGAGCAATGGATTAAATGTAAACATAAAATATATGAAATGAAATGCACATAAACAGCAAGTATATATAGAAAAATTAGAAAAAATTATATATGTAAAAAAAAAAAAAAAATATATATATATATATATATATATAAATATATAAAAATAAATATAAAATGATGAAAATGCAGCCAAAGCAGGATGATCAAGCCGATAAAGCACAGAAATCTTCTTGCAATCTGTAAGAGAAATATAAAACCAAATAGTGTAGATTGTAAAAAATATAGATTTATTTGCGCTTTAAAATCTACATGTTTCAGTGAAATAATGTTAAATTGAATCGCTTTTGGATAAATTCTTAACGAGGTTTTTTTTCCAATTACAACAATCATTGGTGACAGCTGCATGAAGTTCTATTTAAACATGCTCCTGTTGCACGTGAACAACTAGGATAAACCTGGTATACACAAAAACACACAAAGAAAGAGCAAAGCAAAATATAGCAAAAAATATAAGCAATAGTAGATAAAAATTTCAGCACATGCAAAAACAATATTGTAAATGAAACCAATTTAGATATCAAATTAATACAGTTGAGCAATGGATTAAATGTAAACATAAAATATATGAAATGAAATGCACATAAACAGCAAGTATATATAGAAAAGTTAGAAAAAATTATATATGTAAAAAAAAAAAAAAAAAAAAAAAAAATATATATATAAAATGATGAAAATGCAGCCAAAGCAGGATGATCAAGCCGATAAAGCACAGAAATCTTCTTGCAATCTGTAAGAGAAATATAAAACCAAATAGTGTAGATTGTAAAAAAATATAGATTTATTTGCGCTTTAAAATCTACTTACAAGATTTAAAAACAGAACTGGCAAAGATCAAAAGGTATCAGATCTTGAAACAAACTTCAAACACTCGACTCAGTCCATGATACGGAGAATCCTATGATGGTATAGCCGGCAAGATAGTCTCCATATCCGGAAGTAGGTGAAAAAGTAAGTCGGGCGTTGTAGTTACACTGTGAATAAAAAAACTCTACGCGTTTCGTGACCGACAACGTCACTTCCACAGGAGCAATGAGGATGTGCAACAGGAGCATGTTTAAATAGAACTTCATGCAGCTGTCACCAATGATTGTTGTAATTGGAAAAAAAACCTCGTTAAGAATTTATCCAAAAGCGATTCAATTTAACATTATTTCACTGAAACATGTAGATTTTAAAGCGCAAATAAATCTATATTTTTTACAATCTACACTATTTGGTTTTATATTTCTCTTACAGATTGCAAGAAGATTTCTGTGCTTTATCGGCTTGATCATCCTGCTTTGGCTGCATTTTCATCATTTTATATTTATTTTTATATATATATATATATATATATATATATATATTTTTTTTTTTTTTTTACATATATAATTTTTTCTAATTTTTCTATATATACTTGCTGTTTATGTGCATTTCATTTCATATATTTTATGTTTACATTTAATCCATTGCTCAACTGTATTAATTTGATATCTAAATTGGTTTCATTTACAATATTGTTTTTGCATGTGCTGAAATTTTTATCTACTATTGCTTATATTTTTTGCTATATTTTGCTTTGCTCTTTCTTTGTGTGTTAGCTTGGGAGTGTGTTTTTGTGTATACCAGGTTTATCCTAGTTGTTCACTATTTTGTTCACAGTATAAGCAGTGTTTAGGTGATACAGTCACAGTATGAGCAGTGTTTAGGTGATACAGTCACAGTATAAGCAGTGTTTGGGTGATACAGTCACAGTATAAGCAGTGTTTAGGTGATACAGTCACAGTATAAGCAGTGTTTGGGTGATACAGTCACAGTATTAGCAGTGTTTAGGTGATAGTCACAGTATAAGCAGTGTTTGGGTGATAGTCACAGTATAAGCAGTGTTTGGGTGATACAGTCACAGTATAAGCAGTGTTTGGGTGATACAGTCACAGTATAAGCAGTGTTTGGGTGATACAGTCACGGTATAAGCAGTGTTTGGGTCATACAGTCACGGTATAAGCAGTGTTTGGGTCATACAGTCACGGTATAAGCAGTGTTTGGGTCATACAGTCACGGTATAAGCAGTGTTTGGGTCATACAGTCACTGTATAAGCAGTGTTTGGGTCATACAGTCACGGTATAAGCAGTGTTTGGGTCATACAGTCACAGTATAAGCAGTGTTTGGGTCATACAGTCACAGTATAAGCAGTGTTTGGGTCATACAGTCACAGTATAAGCAGTGTTTGGGTCATACAGTCACAGTATAAGCAGTGTTTGGGTCATACAGTCACAGTATAAGCAGTGTTTGGATGATACAGTCACAGTATAAGCAGTGTTTGGGTGATACAGTCACAGTATAAGCAGTGTTTGGGTGATACAGTGACAGTATAAGCAGTGTTTGGGTGATACAGTCACAGTATAAGCAGTGTTTGGGTGATACAGTCACAGTATAAGCAGTGTTTAGGTGATACAGTCACAGTATAAGCAGTGTTTAGGTGATACAGTCACAGTATAAGCAGTGTTTGGGTGATACAGTCACAGTATAAGCAGTGTTTGGGTGATACAGTCACAGTATAAGCAGTGTTTGGGTGACACAGTCACAGTATAAGCAGTGTTTGGGTGATACAGTCACAGTATAAGCAGTGTTTGGGTGATACAGTCACAGTATAAGCAGTGTTTGGGTGATACAGTCACAGTATAAGCAGTGTTTGGGTGATACAGTCACAGTATAAGCAGTGTTTGGGTGATACAGTCACAGTATGAGCAGTGTTTGGGTGATACAGTCACAGTATGAGCAGTGTTTGGGTGATACAGTCACAGTATGAGCAGTGTTTGGGTGACACAGTCACAGTATAAGCAGTGTTTGGGTGACACAGTCACTGTATAAGCAGTGTTTGGGTGACACAGTCACAGTATAAGCAGTGTTTGGGTGATACAGTCACAGTATAAGCAGTGTTTGGGTGATACAGTCACAGTATAAGCAGTGTTTGGGTGATACAGTCACAGTATAAGCAGTGTTTGGGTGATACAGTCACAGTAGAAGCAGTGTTTGGGTGATACAGTCACAGTACAAGCAGTGTTTGGATGATACAGTCACAGTACAAGCAGTGTTTGGGTGATACAGTCACAGTATAAGCAGTGTTTAGGTGATACAGTCACAGTATAAGCAGTGTTTGGTTGATACAGTCACAGTATAAGCAGTGTTTGGGTGATACCGTCACAGTATAACAGTGTTTGGGTGATACAGTCACAGTATAAGCAGTGTTTAGGTGATACAGTCACAGTATAAGCAGTGTTTGGGTGATACAGTCACAGTATAAGCAGTGTTTGGGTGATACAGTCACAGTATAAGCAGTGTTTGGGTGATACCGTCACAGTATAACAGTGTTTGGGTGACACAGTCACTGTATAAGCAGTGTTTGGGTGACACAGTCACAGTATAAGCAGTGTTTGGGTGATACAGTCACAGTATAAGCAGTGTTTGGGTGATACAGTCACAGTATAAGCAGTGTTTGGTTGATACAGTCACAGTATAAGCAGTGTTTGGGTGATACCGTCACAGTATAACAGTGTTTGGGTGATACAGTCACAGTATAAGCAGTGTTTAGGTGATACAGTCACAGTATAAGCAGTGTTTGGGTGATACAGTCACAGTATAAGCAGTGTTTGGGTGATACAGTCACAGTATAAGCAGTGTTTAGGTGACACAGTCACAGTATAAGCAGTGTTTGGGTGATACAGTCACAGTATAAGCAGTGTTTGGGTGATACAGTCACAGTATAAGCAGTGTTTGGGTGATACAGTCACAGTATAAGCAGTGTTTGGGTGATACCGTCACAGTATAACAGTGTTTGGGTGACACAGTCACTGTATAAGCAGTGTTTGGGTGACACAGTCACAGTATAAGCAGTGTTTGGGTGATACAGTCACAGTATAAGCAGTGTTTGGGTGATACAGTCACAGTATAAGCAGTGTTTGGTTGATACAGTCACAGTATAAGCAGTGTTTGGGTGATACCGTCACAGTATAACAGTGTTTGGGTGATACAGTCACAGTATAAGCAGTGTTTAGGTGATACAGTCACAGTATAAGCAGTGTTTGGGTGATACAGTCACAGTATAAGCAGTGTTTGGGTGATACAGTCACAGTATAAGCAGTGTTTAGGTGACACAGTCACAGTATAAGCAGTGTTTGGGTGATACAGTCACAGTATAAGCAGTGTTTGGGTGATACAGTCACAGTATAAGCAGTGTTTGGGTGATACAGTCACAGTATAAGCAGTGTTTGGGTGATACAGTCACAGTATAAGCAGTGTTTGGGTGATACAGTCACAGTATAAGCATTGTATAGGTGATACAGTCACAGTATAAGCAGTGTTTAGATGATACAGTCACAGTATAAGCAGTGTTTAGGTGATACAGTTCCAGTATAAGCAGTGTTTAGGTGATACAGTTCCAGTATAAGCAGTGTTTAGGTGATACAGTCACAGTATAAGCAGTGTTTGGGTGATACAGTCACAGTATAAGCAGTGTTTGGGTGATACAGTCACAGTATAAGCAGTGTCTGGGTGATACAGTCACAGTATAAGCAGTGTTTAGGTGACACAGTCACAGTATAAGCAGTGTTTAGGTGACACAGTCACAGTATAATTTGTGTTTGGGTGATACAGTCACAGTATAAGCAGTGTTTGGGTGATCCAGTCCCAGTATAAGCAGTGTTTGGGTGATCCAGTCCCAGTATAAGCAGTGTTTAGGTGATACAGCACAGTATAAGCAGTGTTTAGGTGATACAGTCACAGTATAAGCAGTGTTTGGGTGATACAGTCACAGTATAAGCAGTGTTTAGGTGATACAGTCACAGTATAAGCAGTGTTTAGGTGATACAGTCACAGTATAAGCAGTGTTTGGGTGATACAGTCACAGTATAAGCAGTGTTTGGGTGATACAGTCACAGTATAAGCAGTGTTTGGGTGATACACAGTATAAGCAGTGTTTAGGTGATACAGTCACAGTATAAGCAGTGTTTGGGTGATACAGTCACAGTATAAGCAGTGTTTGGGTGATACAGTCACAGTATAAGCAGTGTTTAGGTGATACAGTCACAGTATAAGCAGTGTTTAGGTGATACAGTCACAGTATAAGCAGTGTTTGGGTGATACAGTCACAGTATAAGCAGTGTTTGGGTGATACAGTCACAGTATAAGCAGTGTTTGAGTGACACAGTCACAGTATAAGCAGTGTTTGGGTGATACAGTCACAGTATAAGCAGTGTTTGGGTGATACAGTCACAGTATAGGCAGTGTTTGGGTGATACAGTCACAGTATAAGCAGTGTTTAGGTGATACAGTCACAGTATAAGCAGTGTTTAGGTGATACAGTCACAGTATAAGCAGTGTTTGGGTGATACAGTCACAGTATAAGCAGTGTTTGGGTGATACAGTCACAGTATAGGCAGTGTTTAGGTGATACAGTCACAGTATAAGCAGTGTTTAGGTGATACAGTCACAGTATAAGCAGTGTTTAGGTGATACAGTCACAGTATAAGCAGTGTTTGGGTGATACGGTCACAGTATAAGCAGTGTATAGGTGACACAGTCACAGTATAAGCAGTGTTTGGGTGATAAAGTCACAGTATAAGCAGTGTTTGGGTGACACAGTCACAGTATAAGCAGTGTTTGGGTGATACAGTCACAGTATAAGCAGTGTTTGGGTGATACAGTCACAGTACAAGCAGTGTTTGGGTGATACAGTCACAGTATAAGCAGTGTTTGGGTGATACAGTCACAGTATAAGCAGTGTTTGGGTGATACAGTCACAGTATAAGCAGTGTTTGGATGATACAGTCCCAGTATAAGCAGTGTTTGGGTGATACAGTCACAGTATAAGCAGTGTTTGGGTGATACAGTCACAGTATAAGCAGTGTTTGGGTGATACAGTCACAGTATAAGCAGTGTTTGGGTGATACAGTCACAGTATAAGCAGTGTTTGGGTGATACAGTCACAGTATAAGCAGTGTATAGGTGATACAGTCACAGTATAAGCAGTGTTTGGGTGATACAGTCACAGTATAAGCAGTGTATAGGTGATACAGTCACAGTATAAGCAGTGTTTGGGTGATACAGTCACAGTATAAGCAGTGTTTGGGTGACACAGTCACAGTATAAGCAGTGTTTGGGTGATACAGTCACAGTATAAGCAGTGTGTAGGTGATACAGTTACAGTATAAGCAGTGTTTGGGTGATACAGTCACAGTATAAGCAGTGTTTGGGTGATACAGTCACAGTATAAGCAGTGTTTGGGTGATACAGTCACAGTATGAGCAGTGTTTGGGTGATACAGTCACAGTATAAGCAGTGTTTGGGTGATACAGTCACAGTATAAGCAGTGTTTGGGTGATACAGTCACAGTATGAGCAGTGTTTGGGTGATACAGTCACAGTATAAGCAGTGTTTGGGTGATACAGTCACAGTATAAGCAGTGTTTGGGTGACACAGTCACAGTATAAGCAGTGTTTGGGTGACAATATAAGTGACTCTTAGTCCTATCATCCTTCTCCTGACAGGATGTAGACAGTCCCATCAGACGTAATGCTGGTATTATCTGTTGTATATGTTAGAGATTCCGTTTGGGAGGGAGAATGATTCCGTATCCTGGTGGGAATCAGTGAGGTAAAGAGATGCAAGGGGCCGCCTCCCTGCAGAGGTGGTAAGCACTCATTTAGTAAAGGAATGCCATGTGATGGTGATAATTGCTGCGTTGTGCATTGGGGGGGCTGCGCGCCCTCCTGCTCTCCATTTTACTTCCAATAACATCCTCTGGAGCAGGCTTAGCCTCTCTGCTCCGGATTATGGAGCCACGTCTTGCTACACCTCCTCAAGGTTCCCCTGTTCGCAGCTCCATCTGTCCCTGAGGATAATAAAAGATTACACATCCCAATCTGTCTGCGTGTCCTGCATTGCTTTAAAACTTGCTGACAGGTTGGAAGATTAGATGTACCCCCTGCTCGGCTGCCTCTCACCCCACCTGTTCACTCACTGCTTGTGCCCTGCAGCCAGTTATATATACCAGCTTCATGTAGTAATATCTCCCCCGCTATGTGCTTTAACTATACATTACATTCATTAATACAACATTTTATACACAGCATAAAGGAAATTACTGACTGAATTAAACAAACAGAACCATAGACAAGGGAGACAAGACATCTCTGCTCACAGAGCTTACAATCTAGAGGAAATGTGGAACAGGTGATACACAAGGTATAGAGAGGATCCTGCCCACAGAGCTTACAATCTAGAGGGAATGGGGGACAGGTGATACACAAGGTATAGTGAGGATCCTGCTCACAGAGCTTACAATCTAGAGGGAATGGGGGACAGGCGATACACAAGGTATAGAGAGGATCCTGCCCACAGAGCTTACAATCTAGAGGGAATGGGGGACAGTAGATACACAAGGTATAGAGAGGATCCTGCCCACAGAGCTTACAATCTAGAGGGAATGGGGGACAGGTGATACACAAGGTATAGAGAGGATCCTGCTCACAAGCTTACAATCTAGAGGGAATGGGGAACAGGTGATACACAAGGTATAGAGAGGATCCTGCTCACAGAGCTTACAATCTAGAGGAAATGTGGAACAGGTGATACACAAGGTATAGAGAGGATCCTGCCCACAGAGCTTACAATCTAGAGGAAATGTGGAACAGGTGATACACAAGGTATAGAGAGGATCCTGCCCACAGAGCTTAGAATCTAGAGGGAATGGGGAACAGGTGATACACAAGGTATAGAGAGGATCCTGCCCACAGAGCTTACAATCTAGAGGAAATGTGGAACAGGTGATACACAAGGTATAGAGAGGATCCTGCCCACAGAGCTTACAATCTAGAGGGAATGGGGGACAGGTGATACACAAGGTATAGAGAGGGTCCTGCTCACAGAGCTTACAATCTAGAGGGAATGGGGGACAGGTGATACACAAGGTATAGAGAGGATCCTGCTCACAAGCTTACAATCTAGAAGCTGCACTTTACATGAATTGGATTGTGTGTGTATATACATCCTACATACTGCGGGCTGCACTTTACATGATTTGGATTGTGTGTGTGTGTGTGTGTGTGTGTGTCTGTGTATATACATCCTACATACTGCGGGCTGCACTTTACATGAATTGGATTGTGTGTGTGTGTATATACATCCTACATACTGCGGGCTGCACTTTACATGATTTGGATTGTGTGTGTATATACATCCAACATACTTCCGGGCTGCACTTTACATGAATTGGATTGTGTGTGTGTGTGTGTGTGTATATACATCCTACATACTGCCGGGCTGCACTTTACATGATTTGGATTGTGTGTGTGTGTATATACATCCTACATACTGCCGGGCTGCACTTTACATGAATTGGATTGTGTGTGTGTGTGTGTATATACATCCTACATACTGCCGGGCTGCACTTTACATGAATTGGATTGTGTGTGTGTATGTGTGTATATACATCCTACATACTGCCGGGCTGCACTTTACATGAATTGGATCGTGTCTGTGTATATACATCCTACATACTGCCGGGCTGCACTTTACATGAATTGGAGTGTGTGTGTATATACATCCTACATACTGCCGGGCTGCACTTTACATGAATTGGATTGTGTGTGTGTGTATATACATTGTACATACTGCTGGGCTGCACTTTACATGAATTGGATTGTGTGTGTGTGTGTGTATATACATCCTACATACTGCCAGGCTGCACTTTACATGAATTGGATTGTGTGTGTGTATATACATCCTACATACTGCCGGGCTGCACTTTACATGAATTGGATTGTGTGTGTGTATATACATCCTACATACTGCTGGGCTGCACTTTACATGAATTGGATTGTGTGTGTATATACATCCTACATACTGCCGGGCTGCACTTCACATGAATTGGATTGTGTGTGTGTGTGTATATACATCCTACATACTGCCGGGCTGCACTTTACATGAATTGGATTGTGTGTGTGTGTATATACATCCTACATACTGCCGGGCTGCACTTTACATGAATTGGATTGTGTGTGTGTATATACATCCTACATACTGCCGGGCTGCACTTTACATTAATTGGATTGTGTGTGTGTGTGTATATACATCCTACATACTGCCGGGCTGCACTTTACATGAATTGGATTGTGTGTGTGTGTGTGTATATACATCCTACATACTGCCGGGCTGCACTTTACATGAATTGGATTGTGTGTGTGTGTATATACATCCTACATACTGCCGGGCTGCACTTTACATGAATTGGATTGTGTGTGTGTATATACATCCTACATACTGCCGGGCTGCACTTTACATTAATTGGATTGTGTGTGTGTGTGTGTATATACATCCTACATACTGCCGGGCTGCACTTTACATGAATTGGATTGTGTGTGTGTGTGTGTGTATATACATCCTACATACTGCCGGGCTGCACTTTACATGAATTGGATTGTGTGTGTGTGTATATACATCCTACATACTGCCGGGCTGCACTTTACATGAATTGGATCGTGTCTGTGTATATACATCCTACATACTGCCGGGCTGCACTTTACATGAATTGGATTGTGTGTGTGTGTATATACATCCAACATACTGCCGGGCTGCACTTTACATGAATTGGATTGTGTGTGTGTGTATATACATCCTACATACTGCCGGGCTGCACTTTACATGAATTGGATTGTGTGTGTGTGTATATACATCCTACATACTGCCGGGCTGCACTTTACATGAATTGGATTGTGTGTGTGTGTGTGTGTGTGTATATACATCATACATACTGCCGGGCTGCACTTTACATGAATTGGATTGTGTGTGTGTGTGTATATACATCCTACATACTGCCGGGCTGCACTTTACATGAATTGGATTGTGTGTGTGTGTGTATATACATTGTACATACTGCTGGGCTGCACTTTACATGAATTGGATTGTGTGTGTGTGTGTGTATATACATCCTACATACTGCCAGGCTGCACTTTACATGAATTGGATTGTGTGTGTGTATATACATCCTACATACTGCCGGGCTGCACTTTACATGAATTGGATTGTGTGTGTGTATATACATCCTACATACTGCCGGGCTGCACTTTACATGAATTGGATTGTGTGTGTGTATATACATCCTACATACTGCAGGGCTGCATTTTACATGAATTGGATTGTGTGTGTGTGTGTATATACATCCTACATACTGCCGGGCTGCACTTTACATGAATTGGATTGTGTCTGTGTGTGTGTATATACATCCTACATACTGCCGGGCTGCACTTTACATGAATTGGATTGTGTGTGTGTGTGTATATACATCCTACATACTGCCAGGCTGCACTTTACATGAATTGGATTGTGTGTGTGTGTGTGTATACATCCTACATACTGCCGGGCTGCACTTTACATGAATTGGATTGTGTGTGTGTGTGTGTATATATACATCCTACATACTGCCGGGCTGCACTTGACATGAATTGGATTGTGTGTGTGTGTGTGTGTGTGTGTGTGTGTGTGTGTATATACATCCTACATACTGCCGGGCTGCACTTTACATGAATTGGATTGTGTGTGTGTATATACATCCTACATACTGCCGGGCTGCACTTTACATGAATTGGATTGTGTGTGTGTGTATATACATCCTACATACTGCCGGGCTGCACTTTACATGAATTGGATTGTGTGTGTGTGTATACATTGTACATACTGCCGGGCTGCACTTTACATGAATTGGATTGTGTGTCTGTGTGTATATACATCCTACATACTGCTGGGCTGCACTTTACATGAATTGGATTGTGTGTGTGTGTGTATATACATCCTACATACTGCCAGGCTGCACTTTACATGAATTGGATTGTGTGTCTGTGTGTATATACATCCTACATAATGCCGGGCTACACTTTACATGAATTGGATTGTGTGTGTGTGTGTGTGTGTATATACATCCTTCATACTGCCAGGCTGCACTTTACATGAATTGGATTGTGTGTGTGTGTATATACATCCTACATACTGCCGGGCTGCACTTTACATGAATTGGATTGTCTGTGTGTATATACATCCTACATACTGCCAGGCTGCACTTTACATGAATTGGATTGTGTGTCTGTGTGTATATACATCCTACATACTGCCGGGCTGCACTTTACATGAATTGGATTGTGTGTGTGTATATACATCCTACATACTGCCAGGCTGCACTTTACATGAATTGGATTGTGTCTGTGTATATACATCCTACATACTGCTGGGCTGCACTTTACATGAATTGGATTGTGTGTGTGTGTGTGTATATACATCCTACATACTGCCGGGCTGCACTTTACATGAATTGGATTGTGTCTGTGTGTATATACATCCTACATACTGCCGGGCTGCACTTTACATGAATTGGATTGTGTGTGTGTGTATATACATCCTACATACTGCCGGGCTGCACTTTACATGAATTGGATTGTGTGTGTGTGTGTGTATATACATCCTACATACTGCCGGGCTGCACTTTACATGAATTGGATTGTGTGTGTGTGTATACATCCTACATACTGCCGGGCTGCACTTTACATGAATTGGATTGTGTGTGTGTGTGTATACATCCTACATACTGCCGGGCTGCACATTACATGAATTGGATTAGGTGTGTGTGTGTATATACATCCTACATACTGCCGGGCTGCACATTATATGAATTGGATTATGTGTGTGTGTGTGTGTATATACATCCTACATACTGCCGGGCTGCACTTGACATGGATTGTGTGTGTGTGTGTGTGTGTATACATCCTACATACTGCCGGGCTGCACTTGACATGAATTGGATTGTGTGTGTGTGTATATATACATCCTACATACTGCCGGGCTGCACTTGACATGAATTGGATTGTGTGTGTGTGTGTGTGTGTGTGTGTATGTGTGTATATACATCCTACATACTGCCGGGCTGCACTTTACATGAATTGGATTGTGTGTGTGTGTATATATACATCCTACATACTGCCGGGCTGCACTTGACATGAATTGGATTGTGTGTGTGTGTGTGTGTGTGTATGTGTGTATATACATCCTACATACTGCCGGGCTGCACTTTACATGAATTGGATTGTGTGTGTGTGTATATACATCCTACATACTGCCGGGCTGCACTTTACATGAATTGGATTGTGTGTGTGTGTATATACATTGTACATACTGCCGGGCTGCACTTTACATGAATTGGATTGTGTGTCTGTGTGTATATACATCCTACATACTGCTGGGCTGCACTTTACATGAATTGGATTGTGTGTGTGTGTGTGTGTATATACATCCTACATACTGCCAGGCTGCACTTTACATGAATTGGATTGTGTGTCTGTGTGTATATACATCCTACATAATGCCGGGCTGCACTTGACATGGATTGTGTGTGTGTGTGTGTGTATACATCCTACATACTGCCGGGCTGCACTTGACATGAATTGGATTGTGTGTGTGTGTATATATACATCCTACATACTGCCGGGCTGCACTTGACATGAATTGGATTGTGTGTGTGTGTGTGTATGTGTGTATATACATCCTACATACTGCCGGGCTGCACTTTACATGAATTGGATTGTGTGTGTGTGTATATATACATCCTACATACTGCCGGGCTGCACTTGACATGAATTGGATTGTGTGTGTGTGTGTGTGTGTATGTGTGTATATACATCCTACATACTGCCGGGCTGCACTTTACATGAATTGGATTGTGTGTGTGTGTATATACATCCTACATACTGCCGGGCTGCACTTTACATGAATTGGATTGTGTGTGTGTGTATATACATTGTACATACTGCCGGGCTGCACTTTACATGAATTGGATTGTGTGTCTGTGTGTATATACATCCTACATACTGCTGGGCTGCACTTTACATGAATTGGATTGTGTGTGTGTGTGTGTGTGTGTGTATATACATCCTACATACTGCCAGGCTGCACTTTACATGAATTGGATTGTGTGTCTGTGTGTATATACATCCTACATAATGCCGGGCTACACTTTACATGAATTGGATTGTGTGTGTGTGTGTGTGTGTGTATATACATCCTTCATACTGCCAGGCTGCACTTTACATGAATTGGATTGTGTGTGTGTGTATATACATCCTACATACTGCCGGGCTGCACTTTACATGAATTGGATTGTGTGTTTGTGTGTCTGTGTGTATATACATCCTACATAATGCCGGGCTACACTTTACATGAATTGGATTGTGTGTGTGTGTGTGTGTGTGTGTGTGTATATACATCCTTCATACTGCCAGGCTGCACTTTACATGAATTGGATTGTGTGTGTGTGTATATACATCCTACATACTGCCGGGCTGCACTTTACATGAATTGGATTGTCTGTGTGTATATACATCCTACATACTGCCAGGCTGCACTTTACATGAATTGGATTGTGTGTGTGTGTATATACATCCTACATACTGCCAGGCTGCACTTTACATGAATTGGATTGTGTCTGTGTATATACATCCTACATACTGCTGGGCTGCACTTTACATGAATTGGATTGTGTGTGTGTGTGTATATATACATCCTACATACTGCCGGGCTGCACTTTACATGAATTGGATTGTGTCTGTGTGTGTATATACATCCTACATACTGCCGGGCTGCACTTTACATGAATTGGATTGTGTGTGTGTATATACATCCTACATACTGCCAGGCTGCACTTTACATGAATTGGATTGTGTGTGTGTGTGTATATACATCCTACATACTGCCGGGCTGCACTTTACATGAATTGGATTGTGTGTGTGTGTATACATCCTACATACTGCCGGGCTGCACTTTACATGAATTGGATTGTGTGTGTGTGTGTGTATACATCCTACATACTGCCAGGCTGCACTTTACATGAATTGGATTGTGTGTGTGTGTGTGTGTATATCCATCCTACATACTGCTGGGCTGCACTTTATTTGAATTGGATTGTGTGTGTGTGTGTGTATATACATCCTACATACTGCCGGGCTGCACTTTACATGAATTGGATTGTGTGTGTGTGTGTGTATATACATCCTACATACTGCCGGGCTGCACTTGACATGAATTGGATTGTGTGTGTGTTTGTGTATATACATCCTACATACTGCCGGGCTGCACTTTACATGAATTGGATTGTGTGTGTGTGTATATACATCCTACATACTGCCGGGCTGCACTTTACATGAATTGGATTGTGTGTGTGTGTGTATATACATCCTACATACTGCCGGGCTGCACTTTACATGAATTGGATTGTGTGTGTGTGTGTATACATTGTACATATTGCCGGGCTGCACTTTATTTGAATTGGATTGTGTGTGTGTATATACATCCTACATACTGCCAGGCTGCACTTTATTTGAATTGGATTGTGTGTGTGTGTATATACATCCTACATACTGCCGGGCTGCACTTTATTTGAATTGGATTGTGTGTGTGTGTGTGTGTATATACATCCTACATACTGCCGGGCTGCACTTTACATGAATTGGATTGTGTGTGTCTGTGTGTATATACATCCTACATACTGCCGGGCTGCACTTTACATGAATTGGATTGTGTGTGTGTGTGTATATCCATCCTACATACTGCTGGGCTGCACTTTATTTGAATTGGATTGTGTGTGTGTGTATATTCATCCTACATACTGCCGGGCTGCACTTTACATGAATTGGATTGTGTGTGTGTGTGTGTGTGTGTGTGTGTGTGTGTGTGTGTGTGTGTATATACATCCTACATACTGCCGGGCTGCACTTTACATGAATTGGATTGTGTGTGTGTGTATATACATCCTACATACTGCCGGGCTGCACTTTACATGAATTGGATCGTGTCTGTGTATATACATCCTACATACTGCCGGGCTGCACTTTACATGAATTGGATTGTGTGTGTGTATATACATCCTACATACTGCCGGGCTGCACTTTACATGAATTGGATTGTGTGTGTGTGTATATACATCCTACATACTGCCGGGCTGCACTTTACATGAATTGGATTGTGTGTGTGTGTATATACATCCTACATACTGCCGGGCTGCACTTGACATGAATTGGATTGTGTGTGTGTGTATATACATCCTACATACTGCCAGGCTGCACTTTACATGTTCTTTCTACAGCATGTGGAACAAATATGTGTCCCTGGAAACATAGCTGATGTTGGCAACTATGGAAGGTATATAGAGGGTCCTCATCACAAGCTTACAATCTAGTGGCAACGGGGGAGATGGACAAGTTGAGCATAAAGGCAGAAAGAGAAGGTAGGGGCAGTGCTAGTGCATTGGGTCGGTCTGACCAGAGGTTATCTAGTTTCTTGAAGCCCTTTCCATTTACTCCACATATATATATATATATATCTTGACCTCTATCCAGATAATTCCCTGATTGCAGTCCTTGCCACCTCTGCTGGATAGCACTTCCATTAATCCACCCTCCACATGCCTCTCCTCTGCTCCTGTGATGAGATCCTGGTAAAAGGAATGAACTCAAATCTCCTTTCCGATCCCGTGACATAATCACTTACTGTAAAAGGTCAGTGATTATAATTACCTCCTACGTCCTCACAAACCATAATGGGGCAATAGTCTATGGCAAGGGTTAATGTGTGATCTGTTAGCCTGTCAGGCCGTCCCCAGCTTTCCTAATATCCATTATTCCATATAGTGTCATTTGTTTCCTATTAGTAATAGGTTTTGCAGGTAACCCCCTTGTACAGCTCAGAGGAACATGAAGCAGCTTTGTAATAATAATAATGATAATAATTAAGTCAGGATTTCACATTGGTTTTTATTCCAGGTCAGCCGCCTGGCAGATAAACTGTTAAATTAATTGTTTAGAAAGTGGATCTTTATAATAAACGCAATCACCGAATTGTAAGGGGAGAAAAACAAACAAACCTCAGTTTTGTCCCCGCTTAATTAAAAGTGGTTTCCCAGAATCCCTTGCTGCTCCGGGGCAGCTGTCACCCTGTATTTCCGAAGCTATTTGTCATGTTGCTGCATAGCGGTAATCCCTTCTAATTCAGTTACCAATCTGCTGGGGGAGCGCACAGCATAAGCGGATTGGAACATTTGCTAAATTAGATAAGTCAAAATAACGCATAGGGGCTGAGGGATGGTAATGGGGGTCTCTGGCATCATGATTGCCTCTGGGGGGAGTTGAACTCTGTCTAGCAACATTCTAAAAGGAACTTAGTAATCTGCAATTGGTCCTGACTTCATACAGAGCTGGCAGATTTCTGTACAATTAAATTGTGTTCAGCCTCTCAGCGGAGGTGGTAGTAAAATACGATCGATTCCTGAGCAACTTATTAGGCTGATGTAGTAACACTGGGCATTAGAAATGGTGCTGCGTGCGGTCAGTGTGCGGGAGTCAATACCTAGTCACAAAAATCAAATAAAGACTTAAATGTCAACGTTCTAGAAGTGATCTCATCAGCAGGAACATCTATTGGTTTCCATGGAATGCGGAATATTCCTTTGGTTCCGCACTGATTGTAGAATATTCCGTTGGTTTCCATGGTAATTTCAAAGCATTCTATTGGTTTCCATGGTGATGGAGAAACAGTCCATCATATTCATGGTGATTATGGTACATTCCATTGGTTTCCTTGGTGATTGCGGTACATTCCATTGGTTTCCATGGTGATTATGGTACATCCCATTGGTTTCCTTGGTGATTGCGGTACATTCCATTGGTTTCCTTGGTGATTGCGGTACATTCCATTGGTTTCCATGGTGATTATGGTACATTCCATTGGTTTCCATGGTGATTATGGTACATCCCATTGGTTTCCTTGGTGATTGCGGTACATTCCATTGGTTTCCATGGTGATTGCGGTACATTCCATTGGTTTCCTTGGTGATTGCGGTACATCCCATTGGTTTCCATGGTGATTATGGTACATCCCATTGGTTTCCATGGTGATTGCGGTACATTCCATTGGTTTCCATGGTGATTAGGGTACATTCCATGGTGATTGCGGTACATTCCATTGGTTTCCATGGTGATTGCGGTACATTCCATTGGTTTCCATGGTGATTGCGGGACATCCCATTGGTTTCCTTGGTGATTGCGGGACATCCCATTGGTTTCCATGGTGATTGCGGTACATTCCATTGGTTTCCTTGGTGATTGCGGTACATCCTATTGGTTTCCTTGGTGATTGCGGTACATCCTATTGGTTTCCTTGGTGATTGCGGTACATCCTATTGGTTTCCTTGGTGATTGCGGTACATCCCATTGGTTTCCTTGGTGATTGCGGTACATCCCATTGGTTTCCTTGGTGATTGCGCTACATCCCATTGGTTTCCTTGGTGATTGCGCTACATCCTATTGGTTTCCTTGGTGATTGCGCTACATCCTATTGGTTTCCTTGGTGATTGCGCTACATCCTATTGGTTTCCTTGGTGATTGCGGTACATCCCATTGGTTTCCTTGGTGATTGCGGTACATCCCATTGGTTTCCTTGGTGATTGCGGTACATCCTATTGGTTTCCTTGGTGATTGCGGTACATCCTATTGGTTTCCTTGGTGATTGCGGTACATCCTATTGGTTTCCTTGGTGATTGCGGTACATCCTATTGGTTTCCTTGGTGATTGCGGTACATCCCATTGGTTTCCTTGGTGATTGCGGTACATTCCATTGGTTTCCTTGGTGATTGCGGTACATCCTATTGGTTTCCTTGGTGATTGCGGTACATTCCTATTGGTTTCCTTGGTGATTGCGGTACATTCCTATTGGTTTCCTTGGTGATTGCGGTACATTCCATTGGTTTCCTTGGTGATTGCGGTACATTCCATTGGTTTCCATGGTGATTGCGGTACATCCTATTGGTTTCCATGGTGATTGCGGTACATCCCATTGGTTTCCTTGGTGATTGCGGTACATCCCATTGGTTTCCTTGGTGATTGCGGTACATTCCATTGGTTTCCTTGGTGATTGCGATACATTCCATTGGTTTCCTTGGTGATTGCGGTACATTCCATTGGTTTCCTTGGTGATTGCGGTACATTCCATTGGTTTCCTTGGTGATTGCGGTACATTCCATTGGTTTCCATGGTGATTGCGGTACATCCTATTGGTTTCCATGGTGATTGCGGTACATCCCATTGGTTTCCATGGTGATTGCGGTACATCCCATTGGTTTCCTTGGTGATTGCGGTACATCCCATTGGTTTCCTTGGTGATTGCGGTACATCCCATTGGTTTCCTTGGTGATTGCGGTACATTCCATTGGTTTCCTTGGTGGTTGCTGTACATTCCATTGGTTTCTATGGTGATTGCGGTACATCCCATTGGTTTCCTTGGTGATTGCGGTACATCCCATTGGTTTCCTTGGTGATTGCGGTACATCCCATTGGTTTCCTTGGTGGTTGCTGTACATTCCATTGGTTTCTATGGTGATTGCGGTACATCCCATTGGTTTCCTTGGTGATTGCGGTACATCCCATTGGTTTCTATGGTGATTGCGGTACATTCCATTGGTTTCCTTGGTGATTGCGGTACATCCCATTGGTTTCTATGGTGATTGCAGTACATTGCCACCCTGCTCAGAACGTTTAGTAATAACTTGTGTGTTTTGGGTAACGAGCTGAGGAGCAATGCATTGCTAAACACACCAAACTGTCTTCCCCAGTAGCATCCAGCTTTGCCCCCCTGCAGCAGGCTGGTAAAATAGAAATCAGTGGGCGAGAACGTGGCAGCCAGGATTGTTTGTGTCTCAGTTTTTATTGATCATATTGTTGCTGGTCTATACATTAAATAAAGCTATCAAGGTCTAATCTCGCTGCATAACATGGTACAATAGAAAGCCCAGCACATCCATTAATAACAGTCTCCCGCCCTCTCGCCCACTTATTCCATTTATTGAATACATGTTTCTACTAAATTATTTTTATTGTATACATATCAGCAAACAAATTTCATTTCAAAAGCCACGTAATTAAATGCGTGGGGGGAGGGGGGTATTAATCCTTTCTGTATAAATCCGCGCCTCCCCCCATATATCCTGCCCATGGTCTAGACTTAGAATACTGCAAACAGCCAATCAGGATGCAGGCAGCTCAGGGCTTCACCACTCATTGGTTGGACACTTCACCAAGTTACTGTCACTTTATAACACCAGTCATAATAATAATAATAATAATAATAATAATATAATATAAAGTATTGCTGCCTTTAAATCACAGTTTGTCACATGACTGGCTCCTAAATAAATCAGTTTGGCTTGTAAACCGGTCTGTCTGGCTCCTCATTCCTCAGTCTTTTGTCAGCCACTGGAGTAGACTTTCCATAATGAAGTGTTTGGTATTTGTTATCAGGTAGAAGGACGTATCATTATGTGATGGCAATCTCCTTAATTTGCACAGATAATGTGTTTATTACTAACAAACCTCCTTAATCTCTTATCCTAAAAATCTATCTACCTGTCAGTCTGGATCTGTCCGTGTTAATCAATATGTCATACGGACTTAATATATATATATATATATATATATATATATATATATATATATATATGTGACGAGACTCTATCCAATGAGGCTACTAATATTATATATTAATTATTTAATGCTGTTATCTGTGGCATTGTTATGTGCAAGGCTGCTATTCATTTATATATCAACAACTAATTCAATATCAGATGCTGATATTACGGTAATGTGTATATAAAATACTAGTAATGTAATGCTGTTATCTGTGGCATTGTTATGTGCACGACTGCAATTAATTTATATTTCAACAACTAATTTTATTTTAAATGCTGATATTAATTTGTATATAATATACTAATAATTAAATGCTGTTATTAATGTATATATCAATTAATTATTAAATGCTGAAATCAATTCTATATTAAATGCTGCTACTAATTTATATATTGACTACTAATTCTATATTAAATGCTGCTATTAATTCTATATTAAATGCTGCTATTCTATATTAAATGCTGCTATTAATTCTATATTACATGCTGCTATTGATTCTATATTACATGCTGCTATTGATTCTATATTACATGCTGCTATTAATGTGTATATAATATACTATTAATGTAATGTTATTATCTGTAGCATTATGTGCACGGCTACTATTACTTTATATATCAACAACTAATTCTATATTATCATATTAATTTGTATAGAAGATTTTACTAATTTACTAACATTTCAGCAATACTGCTAGCAATGTGTATCTTAACAACTAGTTCTACATTTAATTCATTTGTACATTATATATAAGTAATTGAATGATGTTCACTGCATGTATATTAAATGCAATATGGCTATTCAGTTATAATTAGGAGTAATGTATGTAATATTAGTGGTAATGTCATTAAACTGATCTGTAGTGAAATCACAAACAGTCTGGGGATAAATAGTCCCGTTTCAGCTCCCAAGTCCTGGGTTTGCTCCTTTAATACTTGGTGAACAGACCTGAGTATCTAACGAGGAATGAGGCAGGAATACATCATATATCTCCAAGCCGGAGCAGAACAAATCATCAAAGCTGGAACTGCAGGGAATTGAGAAGGAAAGTGCTAAGCAAAGGCCACATTTTGAAGTATAGCCGGATGGGAGAATTTTTCCAACTTTGGCCTCAAGTTTGAAATTCTCTTCTCAATTTCCTGAATCAGGCCCTTAGTGTTGCCACGCGGCCGGTAAATACGTGGCTTGTGGCCGATGTTAAGTCTGCCATTTATTTTAAGAAAGATGGCCGTCCTAACTCACAATATGTGAGTATGCGAGTACTCTGATCTGTTCACCTATATTCTCCCATAAATATATGCCTATAAATGACATAATATGTATTTTATAATGCAGACTGAAAGGAAGATGGTACAGTAAACTTAGTGCATTATATTATCCACCAAAAAAGACACTTTTATTATAGAGTTAAATGATTGGTTGTATAGGGAGAGATATTAGCAGAATGCTTGGCTGTATAGGGAGAGGTATTAGCACAATGCTTGGCTGTATAGGGAGAGGTATTAGCACAATGCTTGGCTGTATAGGGAGAGGTATTAGCACAATGCTTGGCTGTATAGGGAGAGGTATTAGCAGAATGCTTGGTTGTATAGGGAGAGGTGTTAGCAGAATGCTTGGTTGTATAGGGAGAGGTATTAGCAGAATGCTTGGCTGTATAGGGAGAGGTATTAGCAGAATGCTTGGTTGTATAGGGAGAGGTATTAGCACAATGCTTGGCTGTATAGGGAGAGGTATTAGCACAATGCTTGGCTGTATAGGGAGAGGTATTAGCACAATGCTTGGTTGTATAGGGAGAGGAATTAGCACAATGCTTGGTTGTATAGGGAAAGGTATTAGCAGAATGCTTGGCTGTATAGGGAGAGGTATTAGCAGAATGCTTATTTGTATAGGGAGAGGTATTAGCAGAATGCTTGGTTGTATAGGGAGAGGTATTAGCAGAATGCTTGGTTGTATAGGGAGAGGTATTAGCAGAATGCTTGGCTGTATAGGGAGAGGTATTAGCAGTAGAAAGAGTGAAGTGCTCATACCATTGTACAGAGCACTGGCACTTGGAGTATTGTACAGAGCGCTGGTGAGACCTCACTTGGAGTATTGTACAGAGCGCTGGTGAGACCTCACTTGGAGTATTGTACAGAGCGCTGGTGAGACCTCACTCGGAGTATTGTACAGAGCGCTGGTGAGACCTCACTCGGAGTATTGTACAGAGTGCTGGTGAGACCTCACTCGGAGTATTGTACAGAGCGCTGGTGAGACCTCACTCGGAGTATTGTACAGAGCGCTGGTGAGACCTCACTTGGAGTATTGTACAGAGCGCTGGTGAGACCTCACTCGGAGTATTGTACAGAGCGCTGGTGAGACCTCACTTGGAGTATTGTACAGAGCGCTGGTGAGACCTCACTTGGAGCATTGTACAGAGCGCTGGTGAGACCTCACTTGGAGTATTGTACAGAGCGCTGGTGAGACCTCACTTGGAGTATTGTACAGAGCGCTGGTGAGACCTCACTTGGAGTATTGTACAGAGTGCTGGTGAGACCTCACTTGGAGTATTGTACGCAGTACTGGAGACCTCACTTGGAGTATTGTACGCAGTACTGGAGACCTCACTTGGAGTATTGTACAGAGTGCTGGTGAGACCTCACTTGGAGTATTGTACGCAGTACTGGAGACCTCACTTGGAGTATTGTACAGAGCGCTGGTGAGACCTCACTTGGAGTATTGTACAGAGTGCTGGTGAGACCTCACTTGGAGTATTGTACAGAGTGCTGGTGAGACCTCACTTGGAGTATTGTACAGAGCGCTGGTGAGACCTCACTTGGAGTATTGTACAGAGCGCTGGTGAGACCTCACTCGGAGTATTGTACAGAGCGCTGGTGAGACCTCACTCGGAGTATTGTACAGAGTGCTGGTGAGACCTCACTCGGAGTATTGTACAGAGCGCTGGTGAGACCTCACTCGGAGTATTGTACAGAGTGCTGGTGAGACCTCACTTGGAGTATTGTACAGAGTGCTGGTGAGACCTCACTCGGAGTATTGTACAGAGCGCTGGTGAGACCTCACTTGGAGTATTGTACAGAGCGCTGGTGAGACCTCACTTGGAGCATTGTACAGAGCGCTGGTGAGACCTCACTTGGAGTATTGTACAGAGCGCTGGTGAGACCTCACTCGGAGTATTGTACAGAGCGCTGGTGAGACCTCACTTGGAGTATTGTACAGAGTGCTGGTGAGACCTCACTTGGAGTATTGTACGCAGTACTGGAGACCTCACTTGGAGTATTGTACAGAGCGCTGGTGAGACCTCACTTGGAGTATTGTACAGAGCGCTGGTGAGACCTCACTTGGAGTATTGTACAGAGCGCTGGTGAGACCTCACTTGGAGTATTGTACAGAGCGCTGGTGAGACCTCACTTGGAGTATTGTACAGAGTGCTGGTGAGACCTCACTTGGAGTATTGTACAGAGCGCTGGTGACCGTATCTCCAGAAGGATATTGATACTTTGATGAGATTTCAGAGAACTTTATTACCTTAACATTCCTTATAGCCTGAATGTAGAGAGTAAAAAATTTTTGAAAATGATCTCTGCATTGTGCAGCATAGGAGGAATATATGTTTTAAATTTATGGTTTATGACATCACCTGTGGCTTGATATGCAAATTACAACTTTTCTATCGAAAATCAGTTCATTTGCAGTATTGATGGTGAGTTTCTCCTGCTAGAAGAACAGAGTTGGCCCTGTATAATGCATTGTTATAAAGTGATAGTGTGTAAAGATGTAACTGTGCATTATCCATGGCCAGCTGAGCTCTTCTATATATTCTTCTATACATTGTGCAGGGTCTGGTGAGTTTCTCGAGCTAGAAGAACAGAGTTGGCCCTGTATAATGTATTGTTATAAAGTGACAGTGTGTAAAGATGTAACTCTGCATTATCCATGGCCAGCTGAGCTCTTCTATATATTCTTCTATACATTGTGCAGGATCTGGTGAGTTTCTCCTGCTAGAAGAACAGAGTTGGTCCTGTATAATGCATTGTTATAAAGTGACAGTGTGTAAAGATGTAACTCTGCATTATCCATGGCCAGCTGAGCTCTTCTATATATTCTTCTATACATTGTGCAGGGTCTGGTGAGTTTCTCCTGCTAGAAGAACAGAGTTGGCCCTGTATAATGCATTGTTATATAGTGACAGTGTGTAAAGATGTAACTCTGCATTATCCATGGCCAGCTGAGCTCTTCTATATATTCCTCTATACATTGTGCAGGGTCTGGTGAGTTTCTCCTGCTAGAAGAACAGAGTTGGTCCTGTATAATGCATTGTTATAAAGTGACAGTGTGTAAAGATGTAACTCTGCATTATCCATGGCCAGCTGAGCTCCTCTATATATTCTTCTATACATTGTGCAGGGCCTGGTGAGTTTATCCTGCTAGAAGAACAGAGTTGGCCCTGTATAATGCATTGTTATAAAGTGACAGTGTGTAAAGATGTAACTCTGCATTATCCATGGCCAGCTGAGCTCTTCTATATATTCTTCTATACATTGTGCAGGGTCTGGTGAGTTTCTCCTGCTAGAAGAACAGAGTTGGCCCTGTATAATGTATTGTTATAAAGTGACAGTGTGTAAAGATGTAACTCTGCATTATCCATGGCCAGCTGAGCTCTTCTATATATTCTTCTATACATTGTGCAGGTTCTGGTGAGTTTCTCCTGCTAGAAGAACAGAGTTGGTCCTGTATAATGCATTGTTATAAAGTGACAGTGTGTAAAGATGTAACTCTGCATTATCCATGGCCAGCTGAGCTCTTCTATATATTCTTCTATACATTGTGCAGGGTCTGGTGAGTTTCTCCTGCTAGAAGAACAGAGTTGGTCCTGTATAATGCATTGTTATAAAGTGACAGTGTGTAAAGATGTAACTCGGCATTATCCATGGCCAGCTGAGCTCTTCTAACAAGAGAAACTCACCAGGCCCTGCACGATGTATAGTATAACATATAGCAGACTTAACAAGGCCCTGCACAATGTTTAGTTAATTTCATGTTAAGTCAGCTGCATGTCACATTAGTGAGTAGCTGTCTGTGCTAAGTTAGAAATAAAAAATATATTAATGATTTACAGTGAAGTTTAATGTCGGCTTAGTGACTCAGGACCAAAAGTGGCAGAGATAAGTGAAAAACACAATGTAATAAGCATTCTGCGCAGCTTTTCTGCTATTTTGATAAGCCAGCCAGAGGTATTTAGTCCATGAATGTTTTACACGTGGTACTAAGGCTTTTATTGAATTCCAGACAAAACTTCCCAATAAGCAAAATAAGCTCTGGTTTAATGTAATATTTTAATGGTTTCCGCACATGTTTTGCAATAATAACAATACTTAATAATTAATATTACAAATCTAATGGAAAAAACAAGCTCCCCTCCCACCTTAGTTTGTTAAGACAATGTTATTGTCGCTCATACATAACACTACACTGAACAAGAACAGAAGAATAACACAAATAATAAGACAGTTTCTCGAAGACGTCGCAGGGGGTGATCAGCCCTTTCACGCTGGCTTCAGAAGTAAGATTATTAAATAAATTAACTCAATTTACACATATCAGGGGCCGTGTCTCTCGGTGCTAGGGGTTTGTGGGTAAAAGAGAACGAGTTTCTGGTCTATGATCTAGAAAGTGAGGTACAATTATTGCTGGACCCCCTACAACTGCTGGACCCCATACAACTGCTCCGATTGGGAAGAAAATATACTTTTGCCAGTGCAATTTGGGATGACATGAATTTAAAAGCACATATTCATTAAACTATCTGTGAGCATAGAAGCAATTCTAGCTATATCCCAGAGATGTGATTGACACTCCAATTATATATACTTTTTTTGGGGGGGGGAATGGAATCTGATAGCAAATCCTGGGGTCTGTAGTTTTATGATGGCATGTTTGGTAGCCAGGGTTACAGATAATGACTTGCCAGCAATACAATATAAATTATAATGATCAGCCATTTATGGACTCCTGTAAATAGGGGTCAAAAACCACAGGCCACTGTTAAGCCAGGGATATCAGGATCACGAGCTGGAGCCAAAGTGCTTACTATAAATGCCCAGCATGCAACTGACACGTCTAATTGCCCCAGATGACAAAACAAAACAACAAAATGGGGTCTGAACCATAAAAGACTGATTCCATCTCAGCCTGCAGTTTGGTGAGATTCTAGCGTTCCTCTCAGACGCTTCCTTCCCAGGCCTCCCCGGGTGCTGCTTCCTGTAGATTTGGTGATAATGTTTTCATGTGTGGCCTACAAGACTTGAAATTTCCAGGAACTCTGGTCTTTGTAATCAAGGCAGTCAGTGGCATTGAAATTAAGCTTCCAAGAGGCAGTTTGGTCCTTGTAGTCTAAGCAATCCACAGAGGTAAAGCCAAGGCTGGAAGCTCCATAACCTTGAGCAGAGAGAGATGCTGGTGACTGGCTTAGATGGCTACCCATGGTGGGGTTGGAGATTGGGCTCAGTGTTGCTCCAGGAGCTGAGAGCTGGGGATGCATGGGAGATAGGTAGGAACCACAGTCCAGGCCGGTGAAGTAGGATGAGGACCCACCATAGCTTTGAGTGTAGGCCGGGGCTTGGCTGTAGGTCATGGGGTACCCAGCCGATCTTTGCATACATGGGGTAGTGCCTGCAGAGAGGGGGTCTGGTATTGGGGAAATGGAGGCAGGACTCCATATGGAGACAGTGGCACTAGCTGAAGAGCTAGGAGTCACTGCCGTGCCAGGAGGTGGAGGGCTGTACTGGCCATTGGTGCTGGCTTCTGAATTAGTCTCCCGGGCAGGGGAGGTTTTCTTCTTTGCCGGGCGAGGCTTGGCTTGTCCGCTGTTCTGCTGCTGCTGCTGTCGACATTTGGCTCGTCTGTTCTTAAACCAAACCTGCAATGTCAGTGGGAAAGAAGAAAAGACGGACTGATAAATACGATCAAGAGAGAAAATGATAAAACATTAAAGGACAACTGTAGCAAGAAATGTACTTATGTTTAACTGAAAGGTTGCATCAACTGTAGATGGTTTATGTACAAAGTATTAAATGAAAGAATACAAATAATGTACCTAATTGAGGACTTCTCACTCCAAAGAGCTCTAACAGGAGGCAGACATGTTTAGAATCCTTCATCTGACCCAAGGTGACTGAAGATCTGACCCAGCATTCTAAACAACATGTCCGCCCCCCGATAGACAAGTGTGGAGCAAAGAGGACTGAATAATGCACTTTATTTGTTTTCTTTCATTAACAGATTTCTATTTAAAACACATATACTTGATGCAATCTTTCAATCAACCAGAAGTTGGTCCTTTATCTTGTACAACAGAAACATTAAACTGGATAACAATTATCTAGAGTATTGTGATCAGTTCTATAGAGCAGATCCCCAGGAGGACATAGAGAGGGAGTGATAGCACTTTATAGATCACTGGTAAGATCTCACCTAGAGTATTGTGATCAGTTCTATAGAGCAGATCCCCAGGACATAGAGAGGGAGTGATAGCACTTTATAGATCCCTGGTAAGATCTCACCTAGAGTATTGTGATCAGTTCTATAGAGCAGATCCCCAGGACATAGAGAGGGAGTGATAGCACTTTATAGATCCCTGGTAAGATCTCACCTAGAGTATTGTGATCAGTTCTATAGAGCAGATCCCCAGGACATACAGAGGGAGTGATAGCACTTTATAGATCACTGGTAAGATCTCACCTAGAGTATTGTGATCAGTTCTATAGAGCAGATCCCCAGGAGGACATAGAGAGGGAGTGATAGCACTTTATAGATCACTGGTAAGATCTCACCTAGAGTATTGTGATCAGTTCTATAGAGCAGATCCCCAGGAGGACATAGAGAGGGAGTGATAGCACTTTATGGATCACTGGTAAGATCTCACCTAGAGTATTGTGATCAGTTCTATAGAGCAGATCCCCAGGACATACAGAGGGAGTGATAGCACTTTATAGATCACTGGTAAGATCTCACCTAGAGTATTGTGATCAGCTCTATAGAGCAGATCCCCAGGAGGACATAGACAGGGAGTGATAGCACTTTATAGATCACTGGTAAGATCTCACCTAGAGTATTGTGATCAGTTCTATAGAGCAGATCCCCAGGAGGACATAGAGAGGGAGTGATAGCACTTTATAGATAACTGGTAAGATCTCAACTAGAGTATTGTGATCAGTTCTATAGAGCAGATCCCCAGGAGGACATAGAGAGGGGGTGATAGCACTTTATAGATCACTGGTAAGATCTCACCTAGAGTATTGTGATCAGTTCTATAGAGCAGATCCCCAGGAGGACATAGAGAGGGAGTGATAGCACTTTATAGATCACTGGTAAGATCTCACCTAGAGTATTGTGATCAGTTCTATAGAGCAGATCCCCAGGAGGACATAGAGAGGGAGTGATAGCACTTTATAGATCCCTGGTAAGATCTCACCTAGAGTATTGTGATCAGTTCTATAGAGCAGATCCCCAGGAGGACATAGAGAGGGAGTGATAGCACTGTATAGATCCCTGGTAAGATCTCACCTAGAGTATTGTGATCAGTTCTATAGAGCAGATCCCCAGGAGGACATAGAGAGGGAGTGATAGCACTTTATAGATCACTGGTAAGATCTCACCTAGAGTATTGTGATCAGTTCTATAGAGCAGATCCCCAGGAGGACATAGAGAGGGAGTGATAGCACTTTATAGATCCCTGGTAAGATCTCACCTAGAGTATTGTGATCAGTTCTATAGAGCAGATCCCCAGGAGGACATAGAGAGGGAGTGATAGCACTTTATAGATCACTGGTAAGATCTCACCTAGAGTATTGTGATCAGTTCTATAGAGCAGATCCCCAGGAGGACATAGAGAGGGAGTGATAGCACTTTATAGATCCCTGGTAAGATCTCACCTAGAGTATTGTGATCAGTTCTATAGAGCAGATCCCCAGGAGGACATAGAGAGGGAGTGATAGCACTTTATAGATCCCTGGTAAGAGCTCACCTAGAGTATTGTGATCAGTTCTATAGAGCAGATCCCCAGGAGGACATAGAGAGGGAGTGATAGCACTTTATAGATCACTGGTAAGATCTCACCTAGAGTATTGTGATCAGTTCTATAGAGCAGATCCCCAGGAGGACATAGAGAGGGAGTGATAGCACTTTGTTTTAGAGATACAGCCAGTGTGATCCTTATGATATAATATGTATCGGATACATGTGGGGCACATTAATGGAAGCCCCCCTAGCACGCTTTACCTGCACTCTTGACTCAGGCAAGTTTATCTTTAGAGCCACCTCCTCCCTCATGAAGATGTCAGGATACCGGGTCTTGGCAAAAAGGGCTTCTAGGATGTCCAGCTGAGCCCTGGTAAATGTGGTCCTTTCTCGTCTCTGCTTCCGAGGAGTAGCTGAAAGTCAGTAAGAAAAGGCAGAAAAACAAAGATAGAGAGAAGAAAAAATATTATTAGATTAGCATAAAAACAAGAACTGTTGAAATATCAGGAAGTATTAAATTACTGAGAGGGTAGTGGATGCATGGAATAGTCTTCCAGTAGAAGTGGTAGAGGTTAATACAGTGAAGGAGTTTAAGTATGCATGGGATAGGTATAAGGCTATCCTAGATATAAGATAAGGCCAGGGACTAATGAAAGTATTACATTACTGAGAGGGTAGTGGATGTATGGAATAGCCTTCCAGTAGAAGTGGTAGAGGTTAATACAGTGAAGGAGTTTAAGCATGCGTGGGATAGGTATAAGGCTATCCTAGATATAAGACAAGGCCAGGGACTAATGAAAGTATTACATTACTGAGAGGGTAGTGGATGCATGGAATAGTCTTCCAGTAGAAGTGGTAGAGGTTAATACAGTGAAGGAGTTTAAGCATGCATGGTATAGGTATAAGGCTATCCTAGATATAAGATAAGGCCAGGGACTAATGAAAGTATTACATTACTGAGAGGGTAGTGGATGTATGGAATAGTCTTCCAGTAGAAGTGGTAGAGGTTAATACAGTGAAGGAGTTTAAGCATGCGTGGGATAGGTATAAGGCTATCCTAGATATAAGATAAGGCCAGGGACTAATGAAAGTATTACATTACTGAGAGGGTAGTGGATGTATGGAATAGTCTTCCAGTAGAAGTGGTAGAGGTTAATACAGTGAAGGAGTTTAAGCATGCATGGGATAGGTATAAGGCTATCCTAGATATAAGATAAGGCCAGGGACTAATGAAAGTATTACATTACTGAGAGGGTAGTGGATGCATGGAATAGTCTTCCAGTAGAAGTGGTAGACGTTAATACAGTGAAGGAGTTTAAGCATGCGTGGGATAGGTATAAGGCTATCCTAGATATAAGATAAGGCCAGGGACTAATGAAAGTATTACTTTACTGAGAGGGTAGTGGATGCATGGAATAGTCTTTCAGTAGAAGTGGTAGAGGTTAATACAGTGAAGGAGTTTAAGCATGCGTGGGATAGGTATAAGGCTATCCTAGATATAAGATAAAGCCAGGCACTAATGAAAGGATTACATTACTGAGAGGGTAGTGGATGCATGGAATAGTCTTCCAGTAGAAGTGGTAGAGGTTAATACAGTGAAGGAGTTTAAGCATGCATGGGATAGGTATAAGGCTATCCTAGATATAAGATAAGGCCAGGGACTAATGAAAGTATTATATTACTGAGAGGGTAGTGGATGCATGGAATAGTCTTCCAGTAGAAGTGGTAGAGGTTAATACAGTGAAGGAGTTTAAGCATGCATGGGATAGGTATAAGGCTATCCTAGATATAAGATAAGGCCAGGGACTAATGAAAGTATGACATTACTGAGAGGGTAGTGGATGTATGGAATAGTCTTCCAGTAGAAGTGGTAGAGGTTAATACAGTGAAGGAGTTTAAGCATGCATGGGATAGGTATAAGGCTATCCTAGATATAAGATAAGGTCAGGGACTAATGAAAGTATTACATTACTGAGAGGGTAGTGGATGCATGGAATAGTCTTCCAGTAGAAGTGGTAGAGGTTAATACAGTGAAGGAGTTTAAGCATGCATGGGATAGGTATAAGGCTATCCTAGATATAAGATAAGGTCAGGGACTAATGAAAGTATTACATTACTGAGAGGGTAGTGGATGTATGGAATAGTCTTCCAGTAGAAGTGGTAGAGGTTAATACAGTGAAGGAGTTTAAGCATGCATGGGATAGGTATAAGGCTATCCTAGATATAAGATAAGGTCAGGGACTAATGAAAGTATTACATTACTGAGAGGGTAGTGGATGCATGGAATAGTCTTCCAGTAGAAGTGGTAGAGGTTAATACAGTGAAGGAGTTTAAGCATGCATGGGATAGGTATAAGGCTATCCTAGATATAAGATAAGGTCAGGGACTAATGAAAGTATTACATTACTGAGAGGGTAGTGGATGTATGGAATAGTCTTCCAGTAGAAGTGGTAGAGGGTAATACAGTGAAGGAGTTAAAGTATACGTGGGATAGGTATAAGGCTAGATATAGATATAATATCTAGTATTTCTAATATAGTAGAAATTGGGCAGACTAGATGGGCTGAATGGTGATTATTATATGCTTCAATGTATTTTTTATAATAATTATGTTGATATTTTGTAGCACTGAAGCTAATAACCTTTATCCATATCCATGTCAGAGGATTTAGAACGCCTCTGCAAATCAGTAAAGGACTCAAAGTTGAGGCACTCCACATATAGACCGAAACTCTATTTACAGCAACATTAGGTTAAACAAATCTGTATTTGCATTATTTGGTGCCGAATCCTCCTCACCTCCACCCCTTCAATCATGTTAATTAAACCTTTACATAATAACCCCCCTCCTCCTCCCCACCACCTCCTCCTCATTTTCAGTGAATGTAGAAAATTTCCCAAATTATCTCACATTACATTTCAAAGTTAGACAGATTTCTCGATACTGAAGACAAACTTAGTACAATGCAACAAAAACAAAATATGTATTTAGTTAATATAATTAACTGTGCAAATTAGTTTCAGAGAAACTCTAGCATTTTACTATTGACTGTTTAATTTAAATAAAATATTTTTAACAATTTAGATTTTCAGTAAAAAAATATAAACTGTTTTTTAAAAAAAAATGAATGACACGGTTTAAAGATCACAGTTCTCGTTAGTTTAAAACTGTCATATTATCATTTTAATTAAATAGTTACGCACGGTCACACTTTTAATAAAACCCTCAGGATTGAACATGTTTAAAGGCATATATTTCAGAGCTGTAAATAAAAAGATAATTTTTTTGGTGATGTTACATGGTTTTCAGATTAACTTTTTTCAGTTAGACGATGTGATGTTGGCTGTTCATTTTTTGGCAACTGTTTTTTTTCTCAAATGCAATGCATGTTTTTTCTTTCCAATTTACATTTTTAAGTACTAGAGTTAAAAGTCCTGCTTTGTGATCATAGTATTCATGCTATATTTTGTTTAAAAATGTTGCTGGGTTTTTTACGCTTTATTTTTTTTATTGCATAAACTTGCAAAGTTCAGTATGTGAATTGGGAAAAAAAAACCTCTATAAATATCCAAATCACTTTTTTTTATTTGTAAAATCTGCCTGTTAATAAAAAATAATTTTATCATTCAAATCCAAATAATAAGAAATTATCTCTGAATACATAAAACCGAAATTTCTAATTAACTAATCAGTTATTAAATATAACATTTAGTAAGAAACAAATATTGACATTTTTTTTATAATATATTGTATAGAATAAAAATTATATTTTGCTAATTTGTATATGTATTCTGCACAAAATATAATAATACCATCATTGTTACAATAAATCCCCAAATTAAAAGATTGACATAATAAAACATAATAATGAAGCACTTACTTGGGTACCCTACAGCTGAGTGCAGAAGGTCCATCCCAGTACCCGCTAAGGTCAGCCCGTTGACTGCGTAATGAGGTTGTTTGATATAGGACATCATTTCAAAATAGTGTGGCTCAATGGGTCCGGACTGGTTTATTTCTCTGGGAGTTTGGTAAGTTGTTTTTGTCTTCCAACCCTTGAGTCGGGCTTCTGCCTAAATTCTCTGTAGCCTGTAAATTATAGACCGCAATAGTCAAACACCATCACTCTCAACCAATGTCCCCAAAAGCAGAAGATCGCCTGTCCTTTATGTCCACCAATGTCAGAGAGTCCAGGAGTAGATACTGATTGCAGGTGAGAGCAAGGTTTGCTTTAAAAGCCCTCTTCCTCTGGTCTGTTGACTAATTAGAGGAGGGGCTACAAATACAGTTCCACCCTCTATACATGCTCCCCCCCCCCCCCCCCCTGCTATTCATTACCCCCCACCCCACTTGGCTTGAGGTGGAGGCCTTAATTAGAGACATGGTGGGTAAAGCACCACAGTCAAGAAACAATAAAGGTTGATGAGACTTTGGTCCTCTCTATGGTCACCACATCATCCGATAAGCCGTAGACACACGGCAAGGGCTACCGGGTCACATTCCAAGAGCCACCATAATTATTGTACCCAGAAAGAGCACGTCCACATTGGAATAATGGGACCAGGTAAAGGTGGATCCAGTGCCCATAGAGCTTTAATAGACAGGACCAGGTTTAAAACATTACAAAAAGATTCCCATTGTCTGAAATGCATTATTGGAGGGCAGAATGTAAAACGCACCCATCCTATGACCTTCCCCCACTCCCATGGCATTGATAGTCAAATCCCCTCCTTACATGGGGGGGTAATGACATAAGACAATAGTTACCCACAGGGATCCAACTGACACAAAAGGGTTTATTTAACATAGAGTAAAAGGGTAGTGAGTCCCCCTCTAGGATCCTATTACTGCTTTTTGTTTGGGTGTCATTGACAATCACCTAGGGTGTGTTAATACCTTGCTAATTGGGTAAACTTCATCAGGATAACATCTGGAAGAGAAGTTTTTATAATATCTCCCCATGGAATCCCTGGGGGCTACTTTCTCGTTTATCTAGTTAAGAGTAACTCACTCCAATCTTCCCAGAGTAAACTTGACTTGATATAGCTCTGAAACCTGATTTAACAGACCCTGTTACTGGGTTTACTTGCCCTAGGGGCACAAGACTGTGTGGGTAGCGTGACCTAGGGATAAGTTCCCCAAACCGGTGGAGACAATATAAGTATGAATGTATCTCTCTCTGTGTCTAGATATCTGCTCACTCACATGTATCGGAGTACAATATCAGCTGTACACATATATACAGCAATAGGTTGTGCATATATATTGCATAATATAGCATGGTTCATATGGGGCCCGGCTAACCAATTCCAGGGCCAGGGAGCCATGGCTCCTTAAATCCCCACAGCTGGCTAATAACTTTTTCGATAGTTTTTCATAGGACTCTACGGAAGGAGTATTTCCCTGAATCCTTCATATAACCCAACTAGCTCCTGTTTGGCTCTTGCCCTGATCTAGGGCAATGTTGTCTGACATTTTTAATATGGAGGGACTGATTTGTAGAAGCTTGGGCTGGTACATGATACAATTCCCGAATTCATACTATAACAAGGATTGTCATTTAGCATGCACATCTGTGAAATCAATTTAATCTAAATACGGATAACCGTCCATTGGTTATGTCTACTGTGTCTAGTGAGATTCTGGCTGGTATAATACACTTTATATTATCCATCTCCTTCCTCTTATCTCTCACACAAGTTCCCTTAGGGGCACGGCTTCGGTCTTATATGCTTGGTATAACAAGGCCGGGATTGGAAAATATCCCAAACATGGGGCAAATAGTGCATTAAACTCTGAAGATTTGCAAGAGTAAACACAGTGATTTGGGGTAATCAGAGCGCGGTTAGACAGGCAGATAATGGCATGCTCCCTTAAATGTGATTAGGAATTCATTAACACCTACACCAAGCTAATTACTTCCCCCTGTCTAGAGTATCTCACTGCCCCGGCGAGGGTGTCAGAGTCAGACAGAGAGGTGCATCGACCAACAAATGCAATTATCCACAATTACCAAGATCCAGGGCAGGGCTCTTATCTCCAATACATTGATTGCATTATCCCACACCTACAAATATCAAACCTACCATTAGCCGCTCAAACAGGTGTCCATTATCATCTACAATCCCCAATCTACCTAATAGCACCCATTTACACAGGACAACTGTCGGCAAACAAATACGTTTAACTGAAAGTGTGGGAATTTAACATTTTAATTATTTAATTTTAAAAAAAAGAAAAATCTTTTCTCTGTATAGGTCTATCAGGGGGCAGACATTTTATTTTTAATCTTGGGTCAGATAAAGAAAGATCTGACCCAACATGTCTGCCCCCTGATAGAGCTATACAGGCTGAGAGGTCTCAATACAATACTTAAGTTAAATTCTTTCATTTAAAAAATCCTATTTAGAAAGCCCACAATCGATGCAATCTTTCAGGACTTATTTTTTGCATTTCCATGTTGCATCAGATTATATCAGAACTCTGGACAGGTGCCCTGATGTGTAAGAGGTATTTTACAATGATTGTTAAGTAGGGAATTTTAAAAGCCAATTTGTAACAACCCCAAGTGTTGTATTCATGTCCAAGAATTGGGCTAATACGAAGTAATTACTTGCTCTTCCAAATGAATTTACACCAGAGTATCTTCTTCTAAGATTAAGCACTGAGCACTGTCATTGTCCCTTTCCTCTTTCTATATATATGTAAATGAATTCACATATAATATATTTTATTTCATCTTATTCCCACATATTCTCCTAGTGTTGTCATTATCACTAATTCTAATTTGGTAAAAGTAGCATAATTTCTTTTAAAATTATAATTTAATTTTAATTTATTTTTTGTTTTCAAATCACTTTTATCCAGGAAATCATTGTGACTCTCAGAAACCATTATCTACACAAATGATAACGATCCTAATTATTTGAGAAGCAGTAAACTATTGCAAAGTAGGTTGGAATGGGAATTAGATTTATATTTCTAAGTTGCTCATTGGTAGATTAATTCATGATGTTTTCAGTAA
This sequence comes from Pelodytes ibericus, assembly GCA_036172795.1. NCBI lineage: Eukaryota > Metazoa > Chordata > Amphibia > Anura > Pelodytidae > Pelodytes > Pelodytes ibericus. Next base: position 3,631,157 of record CM069861.1, on the reverse strand, counting down.
TACATTTAACCGTTATAAATAGTTATATTAATTGTGTGTTATCATTTTTCCAAATTCCTTTTCCTTAATTCACATAGTTGTTTTTACTAAAATACGTAACATTTGTTTTGGTTTCACAAAAATGGAAATTAGAAATCCTTTTTCAACAAATTAAGTGAAAAAAAAAAGAACTCGGGCCGAAATAAAATGATTTTCTCACTGTATATATAGTAACACAATCTCTGGTTTGACAGAAAGTTCAATTCTTTGTAGGAAATGGGCATTTTTTAATTGATTAAATAAGTAACTTTTCATACATAGAAATGTTGAACTAGGATTTTCATTGTATCTACAGGAGCAAACTGAATGCTTGTCAGGAAGCACTTTCCTAAAATCCAATACTCACAAGTCAAATTATATCCCCACATTACCCTGGGGTAAGTGATCTGACTGTGTATAGTGTGAGTCTATAGTCAGCATCCGTAGTGTGGGATAATAGGTGTGTGTCCAAGTTACTGCATAATATTGGATGTCACACTAGCAGGACAGGTGAAACCCTGCCTATCCGCTATATATATTTTTTACTTCCATAAAATCAGCCATTTTTTTTTAAATAGTTTCTGTTTTTTAGCAGGAATTCCACATCCAGTATCTTATTTTCTGGATATTTGTCCCAGACGATTCCAGCTGAACAGAGTATCCCGACAATTAGACATTACAAGGTGCACGACCCCCCCTCCCCCCTATAATAAAGTTCTTCAGCCCGCCAGACGCTATGGACTTTATTCATATGAGAGAATTACAAACTTAAGGCCAAGATAGCAGAGCTTGAAGTATAGCTGAATAATAGCTCGGTTACTTTGGCCTTTGGGATACCTTATTAATTCCTCGGAGTGGATACAGTGTGCTCTTACCTTTATAAAGCTGTGTCAGCGGCAGACAGATAAATATTCAGTACTGCTGGCTTCTGTAAAATAAAACAACCAAAACAGTCAGAGCGGGGCAGTGCGATATAGAAGGGATTAATTCCCAGAAACAGGAATCCTGTGACTGCCTGTGCCTGGGCCCTGCAAGGGTTAAAGGAATGTCTGGGGGGATGCCAATTAGTGTAAGACCACTAATCACACTGAGATTAATAATTCTATCAGCACAATAGAGCAATGTTTAAAGGGAATTAGGGGAGTTTAACTCTTTACTTTCTGATCACACGCTGTTTATTGATCTGCCCACCAAATATCTCTATTGATCTGTCTAAAGTACTTCTGTGTCTGTACCTAGACGTGGTCAATCTCCCAACATAACTGCCACTTTATCCCGTGTCTACCAGCGAAATAGTCTTTAACTAATACAATGTTTCATTGACTTCCTCCTCTTCGTACAGTATTCATCTGTTAGAGTGTGAGCTCTATGGGACAGGATTCCCTGCTTGCTGTACGATATTAATCTGTTAGCATTTAAATATACCGTATATATATAGGTAGATAAATAGATAGATATACAGGATTCATATACAAAAACAATAAGGAAATAACTCCTAGTTATTGTAATTATACAAATGTATCTAGTTTTCCACTTACATATATTAATAGGTGATAGTAGGCACTCAGTGTGAAAGACCCTTGGTACAGAGAAGTATGGAGCCCATTTGCCATGTTAAAAGAGCTGTGTCTGATTCCATAGCCAGGATACAATGAAGACATCGCAGTGGGCGGAGACTAAATGGCAGTTGCGCTAACAAGGACAATTTCTTCTTACAAAAGACACGAGATCTTTTGTTTGAGACAAGTTAGGGCCTCAGTGAAAATGATTTAAAAACAAAAAAATTCCCATAAAACTCACAACAGTAAAACGGGGCAAGTCTAAACGACAAAAACACTAATTACATTTTACATAATATACATCGCATCAGGTATACTTTCTCGGCTTCTTACTGTGTACGTATAGCTCAGGTCAAAACACAGACAACAGCTACACAAAAACATCACAGATATTTTATTTTACCAGGATATTCTGTCGCTCGATGGATAGAAAGGATAGTATTATGGGATTATTTTCATTTCAGGTCTTTGCAGAATATTTAGAAACAATGTTTTCTAAACATATTGATGTTTAAATCATTTTATTAATCTGCAGAGTCGGTTTACCAAGATGCATACACGGAGATCTCTCTCAGTTTCCCGTCTTTTTAATTCACGTCTTTTTTAAAAAAAATCTGTAGAGGTTTGTTGGTGAAATAGAAAACTGCAGGGAATTGAGAAGGGAAATTCAAATTTACGGCCAGATTAGCTAAGTTGGAAACATTCTCCAATTAAGCGAAATGGGATCATTTTTTTCTGACAACATTGGACTTAAGTTTGAAATAAATCCCATAGGTAAATTGTATTATTTATTTTTTTACTATATAACCTGTGGCTGTGAAAGTAAAGGTCCTAGCTGAGTTAGCTGCTAGCTTGTTTGTTCGTGACTTGCCGACAGTCTGAAGTTTTATGTGGATGAATGTATTAAATGCTCACTGCAGGGAACAAACTCATCCACACAGCAATTACACTACTGACAGACACCTGGCATCTGACGAAGTGTACATCTTTAGAATGATCTCTGTTGTCTGTCTGGTTTGTTAATTACATAAATGTATTCAAATTTCAAAAAATATTCCTTACCAACAAACCCCCCCAAAAATGCAAAACAATATTGAAAATGAAAATATCTTTAAACAATGTATATAGTGGTGTGAGTCTCATCTCTGTAAAAACCTAAATAAATAAACATGATTAACAGGAAACAAAATACCATTCAGTAAAACTAAACAAAAAATGATGGTAATTAAAAAAAAAAAAAAAAAATCTAAAAAATAACCTAAATATTTATTTAGCATTATTTAAATTTTTTTTTGCAAAAACCAAAAAAGAAAGGAGAAAAATATTGTAAATAAAAATCTATTTGTCTATCGATTTCTATCCATGGTGATTCCGCAAAGTCGGCTATGTCTTCTTGATGGACACTAAGAAATATCTGAGTGTTGGGTTCAGAGGGGATATCTGTGGATAAAGAGACCCTTGTGTTTCCTCTCTCTGACCCCAACAATAAAGACTTTAATCTAGATCAGAGCCGCAGAGCTGTATTATCGGGACTTTAAATCATTAGTCATAATTTTATCAGGATGGCTAAACCTCTCTGTTTGAAATCTGGATCAGATATCTTGTGGATAGAAAACTGAAAGGGAGTCTTACCTCGGAGAGCGAGGAGGAGCGCAGGTACAAGGTTGGGTGCTCAGGATGCCCGGGATGGAGGGCATGAAAAGAGAATAAGAATGGCCAAAGATAGCTGGGTGTCCATCTTTAAGCTGGAGGGGCAGTGATGTCATAGGACATTGTGAGAATTTCACTGGTTAATGTCAGGAATGGGGCAGTGGGCAGGGGGTGGTGGAGTTGGGGGGGGGGGCCTCCTGGATGGAGGTGACATTGTCAGGACGGCCACCCTGGCTCGTGTGTTGACTTAATCCCAAGATGATGTGCCGGGACCAATTAGTGTTTATCTCCCCAGACAGGGTGCTGACACCAAGGTCCATGCCCGGCCTTCAGGGGGACAGATGTCTCTGTGGACAGATCTGCTCCCATCCTGGGGAGACCTTGGGGGCCATCTGCCAGTGTTGGTGCAGTAAATAGTTTGTGTTAACAGGTGCTGTACACCCATCTTCCTGATGCCTGGAGTCTCCTACATGCAATGTCACCCATCGTCTGCATTACCACAGTATGCCCCCTATGTACTATATACCTCTCTTTACTATGTACCCCTCTGTACTATATACCCCTCTATGCTATGTACCCCTCTGTGCTATAGTATATAGTACTGTATACCCCTCTGTACTATGTATCCCTCTTTACTGTATACCCCTCTGTACTATGTACTCTTCTGTACTATATACCCCTTTGTACTATATACCCCTCTGTACTATATACCCCTATGTACTGTATACCCCACTGTACTATATACCCTTTTATGTAATATATACCTCTCTGTATGTACTATGTACCCCTCTGTACTACATACCCTTCTGTACTATATACCCCTCTTTATGTACTATATACCCCTCTGTACTACATACCCTTCTGTTCTATGTATCCCTCCTTATGTACTATGTACCCCTCTGTACTACATACCCCTCTGTACTATATACCCCTCTTTATGTACTATATACCCCTCTGTACTACATACCCCTCTGTTCTATGTATCCCTCCTTATGTACTATGTACCCCTCTGTATGTCTTATATACCCCTCTTTATGTCCTACATACCCATCTTTATGTACTATATGCCCCTCTGAACTACATACCCCTCTGTTCTATGAACCCCTAGTTATGTCCTATATACCCAGGGGAGGGCTGGCAAAAGGACACTTGCCCCTGGGCTGCACTCTAAGCTGTGGCTGAACGTGTTATGTAGAGGCCGCCATCTTCCCTGCGAGGCTGTGGCCGGGGATCAATAGATTTGGATAGAAACACCAATGTCAGGTGTGCTCATTCTGGATGACCATGCAGACCCCATGTATGTGAGAGTCCCTCGCTCTCACTATCTTCACAGCCTTTCTCCCCGCTGTATTTTGGGATCTGAGGTGGAGAATATTCAGTGGAAATGGTACATTCAGGCCAAACCACTGTCTGTTTATGTGTGTGTCTGTATATCTGTCTGTCTATGTGTGTGTCTGTATATATATATATCTGTCTGTCTATGTGTGTGTCTGTCTATGTGTGTGTCTGTATGTTTGTCTATGTGTGTGTCTGTATATCTGTCTGTCTATGTGTGTGTCTGTATATATATATATATCTGTCTGTCTATGTGTGTGTCTGTCTATGTGTGTGTCTGTCTATGTGTGTGTCTGTATATCTGTCTGTCTATGTGTGTGTCTGTATGTTTGTCTATGTGTGTGTCTGTATATATATATATATCTGTCTGTCTATGTGTGTGTCTGTCTATGTGTGTGTCTGTCTATGTGTGTGTCTGTATATCTGTCTGTCTATGTGTGTGTCTGTATATATATATATATCTGTCTGTCTATGTGTGTGTCTGTCTATGTGTGTGTCTGTATATCTGTCTGTCTATGTGTGTGTCTGTATATATATATATCTGTCTGTCTAAGTGTGTGTCTGTCTATGTGTGTGTCTGTCTATGTGTGTGTCTGTCTATATATCTGTCTGTCTATGTGTGTGTCTGTCTATGTGTGTGTCTGTCTATATATCTGTCTGTCTATGTGTGTGTCTGTCTATGTGTGTGTCTGTCTATGTGTGTGTCTGTCTATATATCTGTCTGTCTATGTGTGTGTCTGTCTATTTGTGTGTCTGTATGTGTGTCTGTCTATGTGTCTATCTGTCTATGTGTATGTCTGTATATGTGTCTGTATGTGTGTTTGTCTATGTGTCTTGTCTGTCTATGTGTCTTGTCTGTCTGTCTATGTGTCTTATCTGTCTTGCCTGTCTATTTAGTGTTTATCTCTGATAATAATGGGTTGGCTGATGAAATTGCACCTTGGACCACTAAATAGTTTATACCCCACAGTAAATACTATAGAACCCTCTTTCTGTACTATATTCAGCTCTGTGTGAGCTATATACCCCTCTTTATATGCTATATACCTCTCTGTACTATATACGTCTCTGTATGTAATATATACCTCTCTGTGTGTATATAAATCCCTCTGTATGTACTGTATATCCATTTGTGTGTATGTAACACCTACATACCCACTATACCATTAATATACTCTATGTAACCCCATACATACCCACTATACCATTAATATACTCTATGTAACCTCTACATACCCACTATACCATCAATATACTCTCTGTAACCCCCCCCACATACCCACTATACCATCAATATACTCTATATAACCCTTCCACATACTCACTATACCATAAATATTTCCTATGTAACGCCCCCACATACCCACTATACCATCAATATACTCTATGTAACCCCACAACATACCCACTATACCATCAATATACTCTCTGTAACCCCCACATACCCACTATACCATCAATATACTCTATATAACCCTTCCACATACTCACTATACCATAAATATTTCCTATGTAACGCCCCCACATACCCACTATACCATCAATATACTCTATGTAACCCCACAACATACCCACTATACCATCAATATACTCTATGTAACCCCCACATACACACTATACCATTAATATACTCTATGTAACCCCCACATACACACTATACCATTAATATACTCTATGTAACCCCCACATACACACTATACCATCAATATACTCTATGTAACCCCCACATACACACTATACCATCAATATACTCTATGTAACCCCCACATACACACTATACCATCAATATACTCTATGTAACCCCCACATACACACTATACCATTAATATACTCTCTGTAACCCCCCCCCCACATACCCACTATACCATCAATATACTCTATATAACCCTTCCACATACTCACTATACCATAAATATTTCCTATGTAACACCCCCACATACCCACTATACCATCAATATACTCTATGTAACCCCACAACATACCCACTATACCATCAATATACTCTATGTAACCCCCACATACACACTATACCATTAATATACTCTATGTAACCCCCACATACACACTATACCATTAATATACTCTATGTAACCCCCACATACACACTATACCATTAATACACTCTATGAACCCCCCCCCCACATACCCACTATACAGGTGTTGGTGAACCAGTTGACCCAATTGGCACTCAGAGACCTCTGAGATAGCACTCAGCATATACAGTATCATCATGAGTTATGAAGGAGCCAGTAAATGTTATGATCTAAGACTGACATGAGTGGAGACCAGGATCTTTAATGCTCAGCTTTTACTTGAACTCATTGGTGCAAGAGATATTATAGGGGAGGGTTGGGGGGGGGGGGGGGGGTGCAACCGTGAAACTGCACCTTTTCTCAGTGTTTATACCCCATCCCAATGCCATTTTTAAATTGAAATCATTCAAGTTATATATAATAATGGGCCCTTTCCATGTGCCATTCAGATATTCTCAATTTGTGACTTTTTATTCTCTCTTTCTATTACTGCCAGTATATACTTTGCAGAGAGTTGTAGGGTAATAAAGTGTTAGAAAGAATGATGCCTTTTTGTACTTTCTCTATACACTGAATACTAAACAGTATCCTGCAACCAACTTCCTGAAAGATAATTTGATTATTTTTCTATTTCGGCTATTGTCAGCCTGGAAAAAAATTACCTTCTGCTTAATAGAAAGATGAAATCAAGTGTTAGCATTTTAGATAGAAATGATTTAATGAAAGCTTACAAATAAAGTACCCCAATTGAGCTGTCTTTGCTCTGTATAGCTCTATCAGGAGGTGGACATGTTGTTTAGAATCTTTGCACTCTATAGCTCTATCAGGGGCAGACATGTTGTTTAGAATCTTTGCTCTGTATAGCTCTATCAGGGGGGCAGACATGTTGTTTAGAATCTTTGCTCTGTATAGCTCTATCAGGGGGCAGACATGTTGTTTAGAATCTTTGCTCTGTATAGCTCTATCAGGGGTTGGACATGTTGTTTAGAATCTTTGCTCAGTATAGTTCTATCAGGGGGCAGACATGTTGTTTAGAATCTTTGCTCTGTATAGCTCTATCAGGGGGCAGACATGTTGTTTAGAATCTTTGCTCTGTATAGCTCTATCAGGGGTGGACATGTTGTTTAGAATCTTTGCTCTGTATAGCTCTATCAGGGGTGGACATGTTGTTTAGAATCTTTGCTCTGTATAGTTCTATCAGGGGTGGACATGTTGTTTAGAATCTTTGCTCTGTATAGTTCTATCAGGGGGCAGACATGTTGTTTAGAATCTTTGCTCTGTATAGCTCTATCAGGGGGCAGACATGTTGTTTAGAATCTTTGCTCTGTATAGTTCTATCAGGGGGCAGACATGTTGTTTAGAATCTTTGCTCTGTATAGCTCTATCAGGGGGCAGACATGTTGTTTAGAATCTTTGCTCTGTATAGCTCTATCAGGGGGTGGACATGTTGTTTAGAATCTTTGATCTGTATAGCTCTATCAGGGGCGGACATGTTGTTTAGAATCTTTGCTCTGTTTAGCTGTATCAGGGGGCGGACATGTTGGTTAGAATCTTTGCTCTGTATAGTTCTATCAGGGGGCAGACATGTTGTTTAGAATCTTTGCTCTGTATAGCTCTATCAGGGGTGGACATGTTGTTTAGAATCTTTGCTCTGTATAGCTCTATCAGGGGGCAGACATGTTGTTTAGAATCTTTGCTCTGTATAGCTCTATCAGGGGGCAGACATGTTGTTTAGAATCTTTGCTCTGTATAGCTCTATCAGGGGGCAGACATGTTGTTTAGAATCTTTGCTCTGTATAGCTCTATCAGGGGCGGACATGTTGTTTAGAATCTTTGCTCTGTATAGTTCTATCAGGGGGCAGACATGTTGTTTAGAATCTTTGCTCTGTATAGTTCTATCAGGGGCAGACATGTTGTTTAGAATCTTTGCTCTGTATAGCTCTATCAGGGGGCAGACATGTTGTTTAGAATCTTTGCTCTGTATAGCTCTATCAGGGGGCAGACATGTTGTTTAGAATCTTTGCTCTGTATAGCTCTATCAGGGGTGGACATGTTGTTTAGAATCTTTGCTCTGTATAGCTCAATCAGGGGGTGGACATGTTGTTTAGAATCTTTGCTCTGTATAGCTCAATCAGGGGGTGGACATGTTGTTTAGAATCTTTGCTCTGTATAGCTCTATCAGGGGGAGGACATGTTGATTAGAATCTTTGCTTTGTATAGCTTTATCAGGGGGCAGTCATGTTGTTTACAATCTTTGCTCTGTATAGCTCTATCAGGGACAGACATGTTGTTTAGAATCTTTGCTCTACATAGCTATATCAGGGGGCGGACATGTTGGTTAGAATCTTTGCTCTGTATAGCTCTATCAGGGGCAGACATGTTGTTTAGAATCTTTGCTCTGTATAGCTCTATCAGGGGGTGGACATGTTGTTTAGAATCTTTGCTCTGTATAGCTCTATCAGGGGGCGGACATGTTGTTTAGAATCTTTGCTCTGTATAGCTCTATCTGAGGGCGGACATGTTGTTTAGAATCTTTGCTCTGTATAGCTCTATCAGGGGGCGGACATGTTGTTTAGAATCTTTGCTCTGTATAGCTCTATCTGAGGGCGGACATGTTGTTTAGAATCTTTGCTCTGTATAGCTCTATCAGGGGGCGGACATGTTTCTCTGTATAGCTCTATCAGGGGGCGGACATGTTGTTTAGAATCTTTGCTCTGTATAGCTCTATCTGAGGGCGGACATGTTGTTTAGAATCTTTGCTCTGTATAGCTCTATCAGGGGGCGGACATGTTTCTCTGTATAGCTCTATCAGGGGGCGGACATGTTTCTCTGTATAGCTCTATCAGGGGGTGGACATGTTGCTCTGTATAGCTCTATCAGGGGGTGGACATGTTGCTCTGTATAGCTCTATCAGGGAGGGGACAGGAGGATGTCGGGGTGTATAGTGTGCATTTAATCTCTGGTCAGGACCCTAGGGAAGCAGTCTCCTGGAGTAGGACACCATCACTCCTATATGCACAGTGCGGCCATACATCTTCTTTAGGTAGCAGCCTGGCGCTCAGTGAGTTAACTCTGGTGGCCCTGGCAGGGCTGGTGAAAGGAACTTGTTTCGTGGTCACTAATCCCAGGACGCAGTAGACCACGCGCTTTTAATTAAAGGAACAGATTAGCTCCATCTGTCCATCAGGATAAATTCCCCCTTAAACTGGGGCAGCAGCTAACAAGAGATCCCTTCATTAAGCAGCACACGTTGGCGTGGGAGACTTTCAATATGCCCACCGTGTGTGCCACCACCATCTGCAAGGCAAACCAGGGGCTGGAGGGTGTAAATTAATACCAGCACTAAGAACACATTGGAATCTGCACCAGTCACCAGTGAGCACTGCACCATGTCAGGATAACATCTAGGGACCACCGGCCCCCCGAACCACACGTAACACATATCATACCACAAGTGCAATACACCCCCACTCCCCACTCAACCAGCTTTACCACCGCACCACTTGCCACACTATCAGCGATTTGGTTCTAAGACATTGCTTGCAAGCTAGCCAGTGTTAATCTAATCACTACCAAAAACCTCTCTTATTCTGATATCTATTTTGCATTTATTACCTCCCTATAACTCCACCTATTACTCCATATAACCCTCCCTATAACTCCTCCTATTACTCCATATAACCCTCCCTATAACTCCTCCTATTACTCCATATAACCCTCCCTATAACTCCTATTACTCCATATAACCCTCCCTATAACTCCTCCTATTACTCCATATGACCCTCCCTATAACTCCTCCTATTACTCCATATAACCCTCCCTATAACTCCTCCTATTACTCCATATAACCCTCCCTATAACACCTCCTATTACTCCATATAACCCTCCCTATAACTCCACCTATTACTCCATATAACTCCTCCTATTACTCCATATAACCCTCCCTATAACTCCTCCTATTACTCCATATAACCCTCCCTATAACGCCTATTACTCCATATAACACCCCCTATAACTCCTCCTATTACTCCATATAACCCTCCCTATAACTCCTCCTGTTACTCCATATAACCCTCCCTATAACTCCTCCTATTACTCCATATAACCCTCCCTATAACTCCTCCTATTACTCCATATAACTCCTCCTATTACTCCATATAACCCTCCCTATAACTCCTCCTATTACTCCATATAACCCTCCCTATAACTCCTCCTATTACTCCATATAACCCTCCCTATAACTCCTCCTATTACTCCATATAACCCTCCATATAACTCCCCCTATTTCTCCATATAACCCTCCCTATAACTCCTCCCATTACTCCATATAACACTGCCTATAACTCCTCCTATTACTCCATATAACCCTCCCTATAACTCCTCCTATTACTCCATATAACCCTCCATATAACTCCTCCTATTACTCCATAAACCCTCCCTATTACTCCATATAACCCTCCCTATAAGTCCACCTATTACTCTATAAAACCCTCCCTATAACTCCTCCTATTACTCCATATAACCCTCCCTATAACTCCTCCTATTACTTCATATAACCCTCCCTATAACTCCTCCTATTACTCCATATAACCCTCCCTATAACTCCTCCTATTACTCCATATAACCCTCCCTATAAGTCCACCTATTACTCTATAAAACCCTCCCTATAACTCCTCCTATTACTCCATATAACCCTCCCTATAACTCCTCCTATTACTCCATATAACCCTCCCTATAACTCCTCCTATTACTCCATGTAACCCTCCCTATAACTCCTCCTATTACTCCATATAACCCTCCCTATAAGTCCACCTATTACTCTATAAAACCCTGCCTATAACTCCTCCTATTACTCCATATAACCCTCCCTATAACTCCTCCTATTACTCCATATAACCCTCCCTATAACTCCTCCTATTACTCCATATAACCTTCCCTATAACTCCTCCTATTACTCCATATAACCTTCCATATAACTCCTCCTATTACTCCATTTAACCCTCCCTATAAGTCCACCTATTACTCTATAAAACCCTCCCTATAACTCCTCCTATTACTCCATATAACCTTCCGTATAACTCCTCCTATTACTCCATATAACCCTCCCTATAAGTCCACCTATTACTCCATATAACCCTCCCTATAACTCCTCCTATTACTCCATATAACCCTCCCTATAACTCCTCCTTTTACTCCATATAACCCTCCCTATAACCCCTCCTATTACTCCATATAACTCCTCCTATTACTCCATATAACCCTCCCTATAACTCCTCCTATTACTCCATATAACCCTCCCTATAACCCCTCCTATTACTCCATATAACTCCTCCTATTACTCCATATAACCCTCCCTATAACTCCTCCTATTACTCCATATAACCCTCCCTATAACCCCTCCTATTACTCCATATAACTCCTCCTATTACTCCATATAACCCTCCCTATAACCCCTCCTATTACTCCCTATAACTCCCCTCATTACTCCATATAACTCCTCCTATTACTCCATATAACCCTCCCTATAACTCCTCCTTTTACTCCATATAACCCTCCCTATAACTCCACCTATTACTCCATAGAACCCTCCCTATAACTCCTCCTATTACTCCCTATAACTCCTCCTATTACTCTATATAACCCTCCCTATAACTCCTCCTATTACTCCATATAATCCTCATTATATCTCCTCCTATTACTCCATATAACCCTCCCTATAACTCCTCCTATTACGCCATATATCTCCTCCTATTACTCCCTGTAACTCCTCCTATTACTCCATATAACCCTCCCTATAACTCCTATTACTCCATATAATCCTCCCTATAACTCCTCCCATTACTCCATATAACTCCACCTATGACTCCATATACCCCTCCCTATAACTCCTCCTATTACTCCATATAACCCTCCCTATAACCCCATCTATTACTCCATATAACCCTCCCTATAACTCCTCCTATTACTCCATATAACCCTCCCTATAACTCCTCCTTTTACTCCATATAACCCTCCCTATAACTCCTCCTATTACTCCATATAACTCCTCCTATTACTCCATATAACCCTCCCTATAACTCCTCCTATTACTCCATATAACCCTCCCTATAACCCCTCCTATTACTCCATATAACTCCTCCTATTACTCCCTATAACTCCTCCTATTACTCCATATAACCCTCCCTATAACTCCTCCTATTACTCCATATAACTCCTCCTATTACTCCATATAACCCTCCCTATAACTCCTCCTTTTACTCCATATAACTCCACCTATGACTCCATATACCCCTCCCTATAACTCCTCCTATTACTCCATATAACCCTCCCTATAAGTCCACCTATTACTCCATATAACCCTCCCTATAACTCCTCCTATTACTCCATATAACCCTCCCTATAACTCCTCCTATTACTCCATATAACCCTCCCTATAACTCCTCCTTTTACTCCATATAACCCTCCCTATAACTCCTCCTATTACTCCATATAACTCCTCCTATTACTCCATATAACCCTCCCTATAACTCCTCCTATTACTCCATATAACCCTCCCTATAACCCCTCCTATTACTCCATATAACTCCTCCTATTACTCCATATAACCCTCCCTATAACTCCCCTCATTACTCCATATAACTCCTCCTATTACTCCATATAACCCTCCCTATAACTCCTCCTTTTACTCCATATAATCCTCCCTATAACTCCACCTATTACTCCATAGAACCCTCCCTATAACTCCTCCTATTACTCTATATAACCCTCCCTATAATTCCTCCTATTACTCCATATAACCCTCCCTATAACTCCTCCTATTACGCCATATATCTCCTCCTATTACTCCCTGTAACTCCTCCTATTACTCCATATAACCCTCCCTATAACTCCTCCTATTACTCCATATAATCCTCCCTATAACTCCTCCTATTACTCCATATATCTCCTCCTATTACTCCCTATAACTCCTCCTATTACTCCATATAACCTCTCCCTATAACTCCTCCTATTACTCCATATAACCCTCCCTATAACTCCTCCTATTACTCCATATAACCCTCCCTATAACTCCTCCTATTACTCCATATAACCCTCCCTATAACTCCTCCTATTACTCCATATAACCCACCCTATAACTCCTCCTATTACTCCATATAACCCTCCCTATAACTCCTCCTATTACTCCATATAACACCCCCTATAACTCCTCCCATTACTCCATATAACCCTCCCTATAACTCCTCCCATTACTCCATATAACCCTCCTAAAACTCCTCCTATTTCTCCATATAACTCTCCCTATAACTCCTCCTATTACTCCATATAACCCTCCCTATAACTCCTCCTATTACTCCATATAACACTGCCTATAACTCCTCCCATCACTTCATATAGCTCCTCCCATCATGCTGTATAACCAGTAAGTCTCCGGTGGTATCGGCGTCGCTGTTGTTTTCCATAAAAGGCTGTCGCTGTTTGAGATAAAAGGCTTGTGTTGTGTAATTGCTCGTGGGTTAAATGAATGCACAGATAGTTTGCTCGTTAATCCAGTACCAACAAACGCCACGTGCTTGTTAATTACAAGGCAGCCGATCCGAAAATAACAAGGGCTCTGTACTGCCCCCTCCTCTCCCCTCCATCCACCTTAATTATAATACAGGAGGGGATTAGAGACTGGTCCCACCAGGACATTTCATTTATGGTTGTTCTCTGCTCATTAGGAAAATGGGGAGAGCGAGAGCATGTAAGTATCGGTAATTGGACAGGAGACAGATTGAATGCCGTATGGTCTACACAAGTAGCGTTACTCCAGAGAAACCCAAAATATGGGGGGCCCCATTACTGCCCCCTTATATTGTCCATACAATGACACACAAATATGGGGGACCCCATTCCCCAATACTGCGCCCCCTTATATCGTCTGTATAATGACACGTAAATATGGGGGACCCCATACCCCAATACTGCCCCCTTAAATTGTCCGTACAATGACACACAAATATGGGGGACCCCATTCCCCAATACTGCGCCCCCTTATATCGTCTGTATAATGACACCTAAATATGGGGGACCCCATACCCCAATACTGCCCCCTTATATTGTCCGTACAATGACACACAAATATGGGGGACCCCATTCCCCAATACTGCGCCCCCTTATATCGTCTGTATAATGACACCCAAATATGGGGGACCCCATTCCCCAATCCTGCCCTTTGTAATGTCCGTACGATGACACCCAAATATGGGGCACCCCATTCCCCAATACTGCCCCCTTTTAATGTCCGTATAATGACAACCAAATATGGGGGACTCCATTCCCCAATACTGTGCCCCCTTATATCGTCTGTATAATTACACCTAAATATGGGGGACCCCATTCCCCATTACTGCCCCCTTATATCGTCTGTATAATGACACCTAAATATGGGGGACTCCGTGCCCTAATACTGTGCCACCTTATATCGTCTGTACAATGACACCCAAATATGGGGGACCCCATTCCCCAATACTGCGCCCCCTTATATCGTCTGTACAATGACACCCAAATATGGGGGACCCCATTCCCCAATACTGCGCCCCCTTATATCGTCTGTATAATGACACCCAAATATGGGGGACCCCATTCCCCAATCCTGCCCTTTGTAATGTCCGTACGATGACACCCAAATATGGGGCACCCCATTCCCCAATACTGCCCCCTTTTAATGTCCGTATAATGACAACCAAATATGGGGGACTCCATTCCCCAATACTGTGCCCCCTTATATCGTCTGTATAATTACACCTAAATATGGGGGACCCCATTCCCCATTACTGCCCCCTTATATCGTCTGTATAATGACACCTAAATATGGGGGACTCCGTGCCCTAATACTGTGCCACCTTATATCGTCTGTACAATGACACCCAAATATGGGGGACCCCATTCCCCAATACTGCGCCCCCTTATATCGTCTGTACAATGACACCCAAATATGGGGGACCCCATTCCCCAATACTGCGCCCCCTTATATCGTCTGTACAATGCACCCAAAAATGGGGGACCCCATTCCCCAATACTGTGCCCCCTTATATCGTCTGTATAATTACACCTAAATATGGGGGACCCCATTCCCCATTACTGCCCCCTTATATCGTCTGTATAATGACACCTAAATATGTGGGGACTCCGTGCCCTAATACTGTGCCCCCTTATATCGTCTGTACAATGAAACCCAAATATGGGGGACCCCATTCCCCAATACTGCGCCCCCTTATAATGTCCGTAACGGAATCATATCAGTAAGTGCCATGGTGAACCCCTTCTCCATGCTATTATATATGCAGTCCCTATCTGTTATGTCTGGAACTCTTCAGGAGTCAGCTAGCCATGCATGGGCAGTCCATTGGAGGCCAATGTCGGGCCCACCCTCGGTCTCCTTACTAGTGTTTAATGTCATATTAATTAATGTCCGTTGTGCATGTATATGTGGGGCAATAACAGGACGGCTGCTGTATCAATGGGTGCGTGTAGACCAGGTAATACGGTATTGTACGCTGGCGGGGGGGGGGGATGTGCGTGAGCTGGCAGACCCTCTCTAAGGACAGCACGGTATTAAATCCTGATGAAAATTGATTTCCACGTCCTAATCCCTATTCTCAATCTTATCGACCAGACACCACACAACAGATATAATATACTCCACAATTATACACTTACAATTTAATTTGTCCAACTGGCTTAAAGGGAACTGAAAATCACAATAACATGGCAGAAAGGATTTCCCCACCGCGGCCACCGCTGTCACCGCGGCCACCGCTGTCACCGCGCGTTCGCCAATCTCATTTCCTCAACAAACATTTTCTATTGTGATGAGTTAGAGGAATGTAAACCCACGTGGCGCTCTGTCCACTCCGTGGATCAGCCACTCGGACAGTCTCGCGGGTTAGTGAATACACGCCAGTTGGTCTCTTTCTCACAAGCCATCGAGTCCCTGTAAATGAAACTCTGCCAGATCAGAGAGGAACCAACACACTCTGCCCAATAACAAAACTCACATTACCGTATTTGCTCGAATATTAGACGAGGTTTTTTTCAGAGCAAATGCTCTGAAAAATCCCCCTCGTCTTACATTCGAGGTCTTCTTATAATCTGACCTCAAATTGAGGTCAGACTATAAGACTGGGATCCAGGTCCCCAGCAGAGCTGCAGGGGACCTGGATCCCCCTCTCTAGCAGCAGGGGATGTCTGCGCAACGAGCGCAGACTCCCCTGCTTCCGCCCGGCACGACCGCCGGGGCTTCTGTGAAGAAGCCGGGTACTTCCGCTTTCGTCACAGGAGAGAGAGAGAGAGAGAGAGAGAGAATGAGAGAGAGAGAGAGAGAGAGAATGAGAGAGAGAGAGAGAGAGAGAGAGAATGAGAGAGAGAGAGAGAATGAGAGAGAGAGAGAGAATGAGAGAGAGAATGAGAGAGTGAGAGAGAGAGAGAGAGAGAGAGAGAGAGGGAGAGAGGGGGGAGGGGGAGGGGAGGGGGGGAGAGAGAGGAGAGGGGGGGGAGAGAGAGAGACTAGGGGAGGGAGGGGGAGAAAGAGAGACTAGGGGAGGGAGGGGGAGAGAGAGAGACTAGGGGAGGGAGGGGGAGAGAGAGAGACTAGGGGAGGGAGGGGGAGCTAGAGATAGAGACTACGCTGGGGAGGGAGTGAGGCCGCAAGGAAATAAAAACAAGAAATGCATTTGTATAATATCAATTTTTTATTACATATTAAAAAGCAATTTACATATATACAAGTTAAACTTTTTTTTTTCCTATAGGGTAGTCTTATATTCAGGCTTTTAGGTTTTTTTCCTAAAGGAATATACAAAGTTTGGGGGGTCGTCTTATAATCAGGGTCGTCTTATAATCGAGCAAATACGGTACTTTACTCATTTAAAATGAACACTCATTGCAGCCACCATGAGTGAAGGAAAGGCCATATGTGTAAGTGGGTCTAGGACACTTGTTCGCCCCGCATCTTCATCGCTGACAGTTCAGCGCGGCAGTTAGAAGGCTGAACTGTCAGCAATGAAGAATAACGCGGCCGTTTCATCGCGGCCGCTTCTATGTGAGAGCTGACAGGTCAGCGCTGAACTATCAGCTCTTAAAAATGTAAAAGTAAAAAGAAAATACCCCCCCAATAAATGATTCCCCCCCCAAAGTGCCCCCCCAAACCCCAATACTAAAATTAACCCCAATACTAATACTAACCCCCGAACCATAATACTAACCCCCGACCCCTAATACTAACCCCCTAAACCCTAATACTAACCCCCGAACCCTAATACTAACCCCTAAACCCTAATACTAAAATTAACCCCCGAACCCTAATACTAACCCCCCGAATACTAAAATTAACCCCCTAAACCCTAATACTAACCCCCGAACCCTAATACTAACCCCTAAACCCTAATACTGAAATTAACCCCCGAACCCTAATACTGAAATTAACCCCCGAACCCTAATACTAAAATTAACCCCCTAAACCCTAATACTAACCCCCGACCCCTAATACTAACCCCCTAAACCCTAATACTAACCCCCAAATACTAAAATTAACCCCCTAAACCCTAATACTAACCCCCGAACCCTAATACTAACCCCCTAAACCCTAATACTAACCCCCGAACCCTAATACTAAAATTAACCCCTAAACCCTAATACTAAAATTAACCCCGAACCCTAATACTAAAATTAACCCCCTAAACCCTAATTCTAACCACCCTTACTAAAATAAACTAAAATACTGAAATAAACTTACCTTTAGCGATGAAATGTGCGGCGACGAGCTGTCTTGTGGTGCAGAGTCGGCGGTGAAGCGGCTGTGCGGAAGTGTCCCATCCCCTGTGTAAGTGTCTCCTGTTTATGACATCATCACATAGCCTAATGTACCTATAATGCTACCTAACCCTGCTCCCTGCACATTCAGCCTGGGCTCAGAGGCTGACATTCTACAGTGTTGCTGTTAATGGGTTAAAGTTGCTCAGAAGTGTGGGGATTATATATATATATATATAAACATAGAATGTGAACCATTCGGT
This sequence comes from Pelodytes ibericus, assembly GCA_036172795.1. Taxonomy (NCBI): domain Eukaryota; kingdom Metazoa; phylum Chordata; class Amphibia; order Anura; family Pelodytidae; genus Pelodytes; species Pelodytes ibericus. The sequence goes on along the minus strand of CM069861.1, from coordinate 3,612,506 downwards.
CCATCTAGTCTCCCCAATTTTCTAAAATATTTTAATAGTCTCTGGCCTTATCTTATATCTAGGATAGCCTTATCACTATCCCATGCATGCTTAAACTCCTTCACTGTATTAAACTCTACCACTTCTACTGGAAGACTATTCCATACATCCACTACCCTCTCAGTAAGGTAATACTTTCATTAGTCCCTGGCCTTATCTTATATCTAGGATAGCCTTATCACTATCCCATGCATGCTTAAACTCCTTCACTGTATTAAACTCTACCACTTCTACTGGAAGACTATTCCATACATCCACTACCCTCTCAGTAAGGTAATACTTTCATTAGTCCCTGGTCTTATCTTATATCTAGGATAGCCTTATACCTATCCCACACATGCTTAAACTCCACTGTATTACCCTCTACCACTTCTACTGGAAGACTATTCCATACATCCACTACCCTCTCAGTAATGTAATACTTTCATTAGTCCCTGGCCATATCTTATATCTAGGATAGCCTTATACCTATCCCATGCATGCTTAAACTCCTTCATTGTATTAACCTCTACAACTTCTACTGAAAGACTATTCCATACATCCACTACCCTCTCAGTAATGTAATACTTTCATTAGTCCCTGGCCTTATCTTATATCTAGGATAGCCTTATACCTATCCCACGCATGCTTAAACTCCTTCACTATATTAACCTCTACCACTTCTACTGGAAGACTATTCCATGCATCCACTACCCTCTCAGTAATGATATACTTTCATTAGTCCCTGGCCTTATCTTATATCTAGGATAGCCTTATACATATCTCACGCATGCTTAAACTCCTTCACTGTATTAACCTCTACCACTCCTACTGGAAGACTATTCCATACATCCACTACCCTCTCAGTAATGTAATACTTTCATTAGTCCCTGGCCTTATCTTATATCTAGGATAGCCTTATACCTATCCCACGCATGCTTAAACTCCTTAACTGTATTAACCTCTACCACTTCTACTGAAAGACTATTCCATACATCCACTACCCTCTCAGTAAAGTAATACTTTCATTAGTCCCTGGCCTTATCTTATATCTAGGATAGACTTATACCTATCCCACGCATGCTTAAACTCCTTCACTGTATTAACCTCTACCACTTCTACTGGAAGACTATTCCATGCATCCACTACACTCTCAGTAATGTAATACTTTCATTAGTCCCTGGCCTTATCTTATATCTAGGATAGCCTTATACCTATCCCATGCATGCTTAAACTCCTTCACTGTATTAACCTCTACCACTTCTACTGGAAGACTATTCCATACATCCACTACCCTCTCAGTAAAGTAATACTTTCATTAGTCCCTGACCTTATCTTATATCTAGGATAGACTTATACCTATCCCATGCATGCTTAAACTCCTTCATTGTATTAACCTCTACAACTTCTACTGAAAGACTATTCCATGCATCCACTACCCTCTCAGTAATGTAATACTTTCATTAGTCCCTGACCTTATCTTATATCTAGGATAGCCTTATACCTATCCCATGCATGCTTAAACTCCTTCACTGTATTAACCTCTACCACTCCCGCTGGAAGACTATTCCATACATCCACTACCCTCTCAGTAAAGTAATACTTTCATTAGTCCCTGACCTTATCTTATATCTAGGATAGCCTTATACCTATCCCATGCATACTTAAACTCCTTCACTGTATTAACCTCTACCACTTCTACTGGAAGACTATTCCATACATCCACTACCCTCTCAGTAATGTAATACTTTCATTAGTCCCTGGCCTTATCTTATATCTAGGATAGCCTTATACCTATCCCATGCATGCTTAAACTCCTTCACTGTATTAACCTCTACCACTTCTACTGGAAGACTATTCCATACATCCACTACCCTCTCAGTAATGTAATACTGTCATTAGTCCCAGGCCTTATCTTATATCTAGGATAGCCTTATACCTATCCCACTCATGCTTAAACTCCTTCACTGTATTAACCTCTACCACTTCTACTGGAAGACTATTCCATGCATCCACTACCCTCTCAGTAAAGTAATACTTTCATTAGTTTTCTTCATATAAATATACTCTCTTCCTTTACTGTGTTGATTCCCTTTATGTATATAAATACTCCAAGTGAGGTCTCACCAGCGCTCTGTACAATACTCCAAGTGAGGACTCACCAGTACTTCGTACAATACTCCAAGTGAGGTCTCACCAGCGCTCTGTACAATACTCCAAGTGAGGACTCACCAGTACTGCGTACAATACTCCAAGTGAGGTCTCACCAGTTCTCTGTACAATACTCGAAGTGAGGACTCACCAGTACTGCGTACAATACTCCAAGTGAGGTCTCACCAGCGCTCTGTACAATACTCGAAGTGAGGACTCACCAGTACTGCGTACAATACTCCAAGTGAGGTCTCACCAGTGCTCTGTACAATACTCCAAGTGAGGTCTCACCAGCGCTCTGTACAATACCCCAAGTGAGGTCTCACCAGCGCTCTGTACAATACTCCAAGTGAGGTCTCACCAGCGCTCTGTACAATACTCCAAGTGAGGTCTCACCAGCGCTCTGTACAATATTCCAAGTGAGGTCTCACCAGCACTCTGTACAATACTCCAAGTGAGGTCTCACCAGTGCTCTGTACAATACTCCAAGTGAGGTCTCACCAGCGCTCTGTACAATACTCCAAGTGAGGTCTCACCAGCGCTCTGTACAATACTCCAAGTGAGGTCTCACCAGCGCTCTGTACAATACTCCAAGTGAGGCCTCACCAGCGCTCTGTACAATACTCCAAGTGAGGTCTCACCAGTGCTCTGTACAATACTCCAAGTGAGGTCTCACCAGTGCTCTGTACAATACTCCAAGTGAGGTCTCACCAGCGCTCTGTACAATACTCCCAGTGAGGTCTCACCAGCGCTCTGTACAATACTCCAAGTGATCTCTCACCAGCGCTCTGTACAATACTCCAAGTGAGGTCTCACCAGCACTCTGTACAATACTCCAAGTGAGGTCTCACCAGCGCTCTGTACAATACTCCAAGTGAGGTCTCACCGGCACTCTGTACAATACTCCAAGTGAGGTCTCACCGGCGCTCTGTACAATACTCCAAGTGAGGTCTCACCAGTGCTCTGTACAATACTCCAAGTGAGGTCTCACCAGTACTCTGTACAATACTCCAAGTGAGGTCTCACCAGTGCTCTGTACAATGACACGAGCACTTCCCTCTTTTTACTGCTAATACCTCTCCCTATACAACCAAGCATTCTGCTAATACCTATCCAAGGTATGGGGGTTGGTGTCTCTGTATTAGAAGGGGTGGGGGCTGGTATATCTCCTGGTGTCTCTGTATTAGAAGGGGTGGGGGCTGGTATATCTCCTGGTGTCTCTGTATTAGAAGGGGTGGAGGCTGGTATATCTCCAGGTGTCTCTGTATTAGAAGGGGTGGGGGCTCGTATATCTCCAGGTGTCTCTGTATTAGAAGGGGTGGGGGCTGGTATATCTCCAGGTGTCTCTGTATTAGAAGGGGTGGGGGCTGTTATATCTCCTGGTGTCTCTGTATTAGAAGGCGTGGGGGCTGGTATATCTCCAGGTGTCTCTGTATTAGAAGGGGTGGGGGCTGGTATATCTCCTGGTGTCTCTGTATTAGAAGGGGTGGGGGCTGGTATATCTCCTGGTGTCTCTGTATTAGAAGGGGTGGGGGCTGGTATATCTCCTGGTGTCTCTGTATTAGAAGGGGTGGGGGCTGGTATATCTCCAGGTGTCTCTGTATTAGAAGGGGTGGGGGCTGGTATATCTCCTGGTGTCTCTGTATTAGAAGGGGTGGGGGCTGGTATATCTCCAGGTGTCTCTGTATTAGAAGGGGTGGGGGCTGGTATATCTCCTGGTGTCTCTGTATTAGAAGGGGTGGGGGCTGGTATATCTCCAGGTGTCTCTGTATTAGAAGGCGTGGGGACTGGTATATCTCCTTGTGTCTCTGTATTAGAAGGGGTGGGGGCTGGTATATCTCCTGGTGTCTCTGTATTAGAAGGCGTGGGGGCTGGTATATCTCCAGGTGTCTCTGTATTAGAAGGGGTGGGGGCTGGTATATCTCCTGGTGTCTATGTATTAGAAGGGGTGGGGGCTGGTATATGTCCTGGTGTCTCTGTATTAGAAGGGGTGGGGGCTGGTATATCTCCAGGTGTCTCTGTATTAGAAGGGGTGGGGGCTGGTATATCTCCTGGTTTCTCTGTATTAGAAGGGGTGGGGGCTGGTATATCTCCTGGTGTCTCTGTATTAGAAGGGGTGGGGGCTGGTATATCTCCAGGTGTCTCTGTATTAGAAGGGGCGGGGGCTGGTATATCTCCTGGTGTCTCTGTATTAGAAGGGGTGGGGGCTGGTATATCTCCAGGTGTCTCTGTATTAGAAGGGGCGGGGGCTGGTATATCTCCTGGTGTCTCTGTATTAGAAGGGGCGGGGGCTGGTATATCTCCTGGTGTCTCTGTATTAGAAGGGGTGGGGGCTGGTATATCTCCTGGTGTCTCTGTATTAGAAGGGGTGGGGGCTGGTATATCTCCAGGTGTCTCTGTATTAGAAAGGGTGGGGGCTGGTATATCTCCAGGTGTCTCTGTATTAGAAGGCGTGGGGGCTGGTATATCTCCTGGTGTCTCTGTATTAGAAGGGGTGGGGGCTGGTATATCTCCTGGTGTCTCTGTATTAGAAGGCGTGGGGCTGGTATATCTCCTGGTGTCTCTGTATTAGAAGGGGTGGGGGCTGGTATATCTCCAGGTGTCTCTGTATTAGAAGGGGTGGGGGCTGGTATATCTCCAGGTGTCTCTGTATTAGAAGGGGTGGGGGCTGGTATATCTCCTTGTGTCTCTGTATTAGAAGGGGCGGGGGCTGGTATATCTCCAGGTGTCTCTGTATTAGAAGGGGTGGGGCTGGTATATCTCCTGGTGTCTCTGTATTAGAAGGGGTGGGGGCTGGTATATCTCCAGGTGTCTCTGTATTAGAAGGGGTGGGGGCTGGTATATCTCCTGGTGTCTCTGTATTAGAAGGGGTGGGGGCTGGTATATCTCCAGGTGTCTCTGTATTAGAAGGGGTGGGGGCTGGTATATCTCCTGGTGTCTCTGTATTAGAAGGGGTGGGGGCTGGTATATCTCCAGGTGTCTCTGTATTAGAAGGGGCGGGGGCTGGTATATCTCCTGGTGTCTCTGTATTAGAAGGGGCGGGGGCTGGTATATCTCCTGGTGTCTCTGTATTAGAAGGGGTGGGGGCTGGTATATCTCCTGGTGTCTCTGTATTAGAAAGGGTGGGGGCTGGTATATCTCCAGGTGTCTCTGTATTAGAAGGCGTGGGGGCTGGTATATCTCCTGGTGTCTCTGTATTAGAAGGGGTGGGGGCTGGTATATCTCCTGGTGTCTCTGTATTAGAAGGCGTGGGGCTGGTATATCTCCTGGTGTCTCTGTATTAGAAGGGGTGGGGGCTGGTATATCTCCAGGTGTCTCTGTATTAGAAGGGGTGGGGGCTGGTATATCTCCAGGTGTCTCTGTATTAGAAGGGGTGGGGGCTGGTATATCTCCTTGTGTCTCTGTATTAGAAGGGGCGGGGGCTGGTATATCTCCAGGTGTCTCTGTATTAGAAGGGGTGGGGCTGGTATATCTCCTGGTGTCTCTGTATTAGAAGGGGTGGGGGCTGGTATATCTCCAGGTGTCTCTGTATTAGAAGGGGTGGGGGCTGGTATATCTCCTGGTGTCTCTGTATTAGAAGGGGTGGGGGCTGGTATATCTCCAGGTGTCTCTGTATTAGAAGGGGTGGGGGCTGGTATATCTCCTGGTGTCTCTGTATTAGAAGGGGTGGGGGCTGGTATATCTCCAGGTGTCTCTGTATTAGAAGGCGTGGGGGCTGGTATATCTCCTGGTGTCTCTGTATTAGAAGGCGTGGGGGCTGGTATATCTCCTGGTGTCTCTGTATTAGAAGGCGTGGGGGCTGGTATATCTCCTGGTGTCTCTGTATTAGAAGGGGTGGGGGCTGGTATATCTCCAGGTGTCTCTGTATTAGAAGGAGTGGGGGCTGGTATATCTCCTGGTGTCTCTGTATTAGAAGGGGTGGGGGCTGGTATATCTCCAGGTGTCTCTGTATTAGAAGGGGTGGGGGCTGGTATATCTCCAGGTGTCTCTGTATTAGAAGGGGTGGGGGCTGGTATATCTCCAGGTGTCTCTGTATTAGAAGGGGTGGGGGCTGGTATATCTCCTGGTGTCTCTGTATTAGAAGGGGTGGGGGCTGGTATATCTCCTGGTGTCTCTGTATTAGAAGGGGTGGGGCTGGTATATCTCCAGGTGTCTCTGTATTAGAAGGGGTGGGGCTGGTATATCTCCAGGTGTCTCTGTATTAGAAGGGGTGGGGGCTGGTATATCTCCTGGTGTCTCTGTATTAGAAGGGGTGGGGGCTGGTATTTCTCCAGGTGTCTCTGTATTAGAAGGGGTGGGGGCTGGTATATCTCCAGGTGTCTCTGTATTAGAAGGGGTGGGGGCTGGTATATCTCCAGGTGTCTCTGTATTAGAAGGGGTGGGGGCTGGTATATCTCCTGGTGTCTCTGTATTAGAAGGGGTGGGGGCTGGTATATCTCCTGGTGTCTCTGTATTAGAAGGGGTGGGGGCTGGTATATCTCCAGGTGTCTCTGTATTAGAAGGGGTGGGGGCTGGTATATCTCCTGGTGTCTCTGTATTAGAAGGGGTGGGGGCTGGTATATCTCCTGGTGTCTCTGTATTAGAAGGGGTGGGGGCTGGTATATCTCCTGGTGTCTCTGTATTAGAAGGGGTGAGGGCTGGTATATCTCCAGGTGTCTCTGTATTAGAAGGGGTGGGGGCTGGTATATCTCCTGGTGTCTCTGTATTAGAAGGGGTGGGGGCTGGTATATCTCCAGGTGTCTCTGTATTAGAAGGGGTGGGGGCTGGTATATCTCCTGGTGTCTCTGTATTAGAAGGCGTGGGGGCTGGTATATCTCCTGGTGTCTCTGTATTAGAAGGGGTGGGGGCTGGTATATCTCCTGGTGTCTCTGTATTAGAAGGGGCGGGGGCTGGTATATCTCCAGGTGTCTCTGTATTAGAAGGGGTGGGGGCTGGTATATCTCCTGGTGTCTCTGTATTAGAAGGGGTGGGGGCTGGTATATCTCCAGGTGTCTCTGTATTAGAAGGGGTGGGGGCTGGTATATCTCCTGGTGTCTCTGTATTAGAAGGGGTGGGGGCTGGTATATCTCCTGGTGTCTCTGTATTAGAAGGGGTGGGGGCTGGTATATCTCCAGGTGTCTCTGTATTAGAAGGGGTGGGGGCTGGTATATCTCCAGGTGTCTCTGTATTAGAAGGGGTGGGGGCTGGTATATCTCCAGGTGTCTCTGTATTAGAAGGGGTGGGGGCTGGTATATATCCTGGTGTCTCTGTATTAGAAGGGGTGGGGGCTGGTATTTCTCCAGGTGTCTCTGTATTAGAAGGGGTGGGGGCTTGTATATCTCCAGGTGTCTCTGTATTAGAAGGGGTGGGGGCTGGTATATCTCCAGGTGTCTCTGTATTAGAAGGGGTGGGGGCTGGTATATCTCCAGGTGTCTCTGTATTAGAAGGGGTGGGGGCTGGTATATCTCCTGGTGTCTCTGTATTAGAAGGGGTGGGGGCTGGTATATCTCCTGGTGTCTCTGTATTAGAAGGGGTGGGGGCTGGTATATCTCCAGGTGTCTCTGTATTAGAAGGGGTGGGGGCTGGTATATCTCCTGGTGTCTCTGTATTAGAAGGGGTGGGGGCTGGTATATCTCCTGGTGTCTCTGTATTAGAAGGGGTGGGGGCTGGTATATCTCCTGGTGTCTCTGTATTAGAAGGGGTGAGGGCTGGTATATCTCCAGGTGTCTCTGTATTAGAAGGGGTGGGGGCTGGTATATCTCCTGGTGTCTCTGTATTAGAAGGGGTGGGGGCTGGTATATCTCCAGGTGTCTCTGTATTAGAAGGGGTGGGGGCTGGTATATCTCCTGGTGTCTCTGTATTAGAAGGCGTGGGGGCTGGTATATCTCCTGGTGTCTCTGTATTAGAAGGGGTGGGGGCTGGTATATCTCCTGGTGTCTCTGTATTAGAAGGGGCGGGGGCTGGTATATCTCCAGGTGTCTCTGTATTAGAAGGGGTGGGGGCTGGTATATCTCCTGGTGTCTCTGTATTAGAAGGGGTGGGGGCTGGTATATCTCCAGGTGTCTCTGTATTAGAAGGGGTGGGGGCTGGTATATCTCCTGGTGTCTCTGTATTAGAAGGGGTGGGGGCTGGTATATCTCCTGGTGTCTCTGTATTAGAAGGGGTGGGGGCTGGTATATCTCCAGGTGTCTCTGTATTAGAAGGGGTGGGGGCTGGTATATCTCCAGGTGTCTCTGTATTAGAAGGGGTGGGGGCTGGTATATCTCCAGGTGTCTCTGTATTAGAAGGGGTGGGGGCTGGTATATATCCTGGTGTCTCTGTATTAGAATGTGGGGTATACAGCTGAGAACTCTTAGACTGTAAGCTCTTGGATACAGGACCAACCTTCAGTCTAACTTGTTATATTATCTTCTATCTGTATGTGTCTTTTGCCCCCATAGTACATTGCTACATATGAGGTGATTTATAATGAATGGTAATTAGAAGGGAGGGAGAATGCTTTCCACCCCACCCCCAGCTTGAAGAGAATGACCCCCCCCCTCCCCTCAGCCTCAGGCAGGCCCTGCAGGGGGGTCATTACTTGGGACAATGAGAAGACAGTGGGGTACTTAGCATATCAGGACCCCTTATCTATACAGACAATTAGACAGCTAATTACCCCTGGCATTAGGATCAGGGAGGTAGAATGTGACGTGGGGATAGGAGTCCACATATTCACTGACGTGGTCTGATAATATCCACAAGTGATATTCCACAAGTAATCCACGGATCGTGTCCTCTCTGTACCCCAGTAATCCACAGATCGTGTCCTCTCTGTCCCAAAGTAATCCACGGATCGTGTCCTCTCTGTACCCCAGTAATCCACGGATCGTGTCCTCTTTGTACCCCAGTAATCCACGGATCGTGTCCACTCTGTCCCCAGTAATCCACGGACTGTGTCCAATCTGTCCCCCAGTAATCCACATATCGTATCCACTCTGTCCCCAGTAATCCACCGATCGTGTCCACTCTGTCTCCAGTAATCCACGGATTGTGTCCTCTTTGTCCCCCAGTAATCCACGCATTATGTCTGCTCTGTCCCCAAGTAATCCACGGATTGTGTCCTCTCTGTCCCCCAGTAATCCACGGATCGTGTTCTCTCTGTCCCCCAGTAATCCACGGATCGTGTCCGCTCTGTACCCCAGTAATCCACGGATCGTGTCCGCTCTGTCCCCCAGTAATCCACGGATCGTGTCCTCTCTGTCCCCCCATAATCCACGGATCGTGTCCTCTCTGTCCCCCAGTAATCCACGGATCGTGTCCTCTCTGTCCCCCAGTAATCCATCTGAAAGAGCTGACGATGTATAAGCCATCCTGCTCACTTCAGTTAGCAAATCCCTACTGTCAGCCACATTGCCCCCCATATTCAGCCACACTGCCCTCCATATTTAGCCACACTTCCCCCCCATTTAGCCACGCTACCCCCCACATTCAGCCATGCTGCCACCCACATTCAGCCACCTCGTGTATCACGCTGTAATGCTGCTTATACTGTGACTGTATCACCTAAACACTGCTTATACTGTCACTGTATCACCTAAAGACTGCTTATACTGTGACATTATCACCTAAACACTGCTTATACTGTGACTGTATCACCTAAACACTGCTTATACTGTGACTGTATCACCTAAACACTGCTCATACTGTGACTGTATCACCCAAACACTGCTTATACTGTGACTATCACCCAAACACTGCTTATACTGTGACCGTATCACCCAAACACTGCTTATACTGTGACCGTATCACCTAAACGCTGCTTATACTGTGACCGTATCACCCAAACGCTGCTTATACTGTGACTGTATCACCCAAACGCTGCTTATACTGTGACTGTATCACCCAAACGCTGCTTATACTGTGACTGTATCACCCAAACGCTGCTTATACTGTGACTGTATCACCCAAACGCTGCTTATACTGTGACTGTATCACCCAAACGCTGCTTATACTGTGACTGTATCACCCAAACGCTGCTTATACTGTGACTGTATCACCCAAACGCTGCTTATACTGTGACTGTATCACCCAAACGCTGCTTATACTGTGACTGTATCACCCAAACGCTGCTTATACTGTGACTGTATCACCCAAACGCTGCTTATACTGTGACTGTATCACCCAAACACTGCTCATACTGTGACTGTATCACCTAAAGACTGCTTATACTGTGACAGTATCACCTAAACACTGCTTATACTGTGACTGTATCACCTAAACACTGCTTATACTGTGACTGTATCAGCCAAACACTGCTTATACTGTGACTGTATCACCCAAACACTGCTTATACTGTGACTGTGTCACCTAAACACTGCTTATACTGTGACTGTATCACCTAAACACTGCTCATACTCTGACTGTATCACCCAAACACTGCTTATACTGTGACTGTATCACCCAAACACTGCTTATACTGTGACTGTATCACCCAAACACTGCTTATACTGTGACTGTATCACCCAAACACTGCTTATACTGTGACAGTATCACCTAAACACTGCTTATACTGTGACTGTATCACCTAAACACTGCTTATACAGTGACTGTGACTGTTTCAGCCTACTGGTTGCTGTGGGTAATGCACCGGTACAGCTTCTATCCGTATAAGAACCAAACTATAGTCTGAGTAAAAATCAATTCTTATAGAGAATAATGACTGTATGTAGCGAATTTCCAGTCTGTTGCGCCACCAAGTGAGCACGTTGTGAAATTGCACCCAGCATTGATAATCCTCTGCTCAGTGAATAGATAGCTCTCTCTGTATAAATCTGTTCATTATGGAGCATTGAATAAAAACAGTAAAAAGTTCTCCTTCTCACCTGTGAATCCAAATCTGTTATTCAGAGCCTGGTATGGATTCAGGAGTTTGTCAGCTACACAATAATACTCACATTGTAATGTAAATAGATAATAACGATGTACAACTGTCCAGTCTGCTTTAAAATGTACTATATAGAGAGTAAAAAGCAATATGGAAAAGGATTCAATGGAAATTCACAATACAAATGATAATCAGCGCAGCACACGCAATGTATAGATATCTTAGATTTAGTCACATACTAAGGCCATGTCATGCTTAGCCCACCACTGTGTCAAAGTACTCCACCCCCCAGGGGGCCCTAACTTTGTATGTTACCTGCAACTCATCTCCAACACATTGTAAAGATCATGTGTTATTCTCTGCAGTCGCGGCATATGCGGCGTTTGGCTGACACAGTCCCAGTATGAGCAGGGTTTGGCTGACACAGTCCCAGTATGAGCAGGGTTTGGCTGACACAGTCCCAGTATGAGCAGGGTTTGGCTGACACAGTCCCAGTATGAGCAGGGTTTGGCTGACACAGTCCCAGTATGAGCAGGGTTTGGCTGACACAGTCCCAGTATGAGCAGGGTTTGGCTGACACAGTCCCAGTGTAGTGTGTGTGTGTGTGTGTGTGTGTGTGTTTGTAGTGTATATAAAATCTCTCAAGAACTGGTTCGTTTTGGCACAAATAATAAAATGAGAATTAAACTGCTTTTCTCCATCTAATCTCCTCTACCTAATGTAATCTGACCCAAAAACAGCTCTGAATAAATGAGAATATTTGTAGAAACTGAGAAATGAAAGTTAATATAAATGCTGGGGAATTCTGCTTTTGTAAGAACGCCTCCGTGTGTGAGAGCGAGCCTCCGTGTGTGTGAGTGAGCGAGCGGGCCTCCGTGTGTGTGAGTGAGCGAGCGGGCCTCCGTGTGTGTGTGAGTGAGCGAGCGGGCCTCCGTGTGTGTGTGTGAGAGCGAGCGGGCCTCCGTGTGTGTGTGTGAGAGCGAGCGGGCCTCCGTGTGTGTGAGTGAGCGAGCGGGCCTCCGTGTGTGAGAGCGAGCCTCCGTGTGTGTGAGTGAGCGAGCGGGCCTCCGTGTGTGTGAGTGAGCGAGCGGGCCTCCGTGTGTGAGAGCGAGCCTCCGTGTGTGTGAGTGAGCGAGCGGGCCTCCGTGTGTGTGAGTGAGCGAGCGGGCCTCCGTGTGTGTGAGTGAGCGAGCGGGCCTCCGTGTGTGTGTGTGAGAGCGAGCGGGCCTCCGTGTGTGTGTGTGAGAGCGAGCCTCCGTGTGTGTGAGTGAGCGAGCGGGCCTCCGTGTGTGAGAGCGAGCCTCCGTGTGTGCGAGTGTGCGAGCGGGCCTCCGTGTGTGCGAGTGAGCGAGCGGGCCTCCGTGTGTGCGAGTGGGCCTCCGTGTGTGCGAGTGAGCGAGTGGGCCTCCGTGTGTGCGAGTGAGCGAGCGGGCCTCCGTGTGTGCGAGTGAGCGAGCGGGCCTCCGTGTGTGCGAGTGGGCCTCCGTGTGTGCGAATGAGCGAGCGGGCCTCCGTGTGTGCGAGTGAGCGAGCGGGCCTCCGTGTGTGCGAGTGAGCGAGCGGGCCTCCGTGTGTGCGAGTGAGCGAGCGGGCCTCCGTGTGTGCGAGTGGGCCTCCGTGTGTGCGAATGAGCGAGCGGGCCTCCGTGTGTGCGAGTGAGCGAGCGGGCCTCCGTGTGTGCGAGTGAGCGAGCGGGCCTCCGTGTGTGCGAGTGAGCGAGCGGGCCTCCGTGTGTGCGAGTGAGCGAGCGGGCCTCCGTGTGTGCGAGTGAGCGAGCGGGCCTCCGTGTGTGCGAGTGAGCGAGCGGGCCTCCGTGTGTGCGAGTGAGCGAGCGGGCCTCCGTGTGTGCGAGTGAGCGAGCGGGCCTGCGTGTGTGCGAGTGGGCCTGCGTGTGTGAGTGAGCGAGCGGGCCTCCGTGTGCGCGAGCGGGCCTCCGTGTGCGCGAGCGGGCCTCCGTGTGCGCGAGCGGGCCTCCGTGTGCGCGAGCGGGCCTCCGTGTGCGCGAGCGGGCCTCCGTGTGCGCGAGCGGGCCTCCGTGTGCGCGAGCGGGCAAGCTTGCGTGTGTGAGCGAGCCTGTGTGTGCGAGCCTCCGTACTCATCCTTAGTTTCTAAAATCCTCATCATGTCAGACCCACCTCTCAAACTCCACATTTAGTGACAGAAGATACTATTTGGGGTATAAATAAAATAACTCCCCACGCATTTCACACAGTAAAGACAAATGGCGGTTTGTACAAATCCCTGTTTAATGAGACAAGATGCGGCCGGAATCAGATAAAATCCCAGTACAGCAAGCCGGCCCCATCTCGTTTCAGGGAGGAGGAGATATTTATACAATGTATGTGAGGGCAGAGGATGGACGACTGTCACTTTGTTCATCCTGACTGGCTGCGTGGGGGGTTTCGGGGATCAGCCTCGCCGCTAGGCATTTAGACGTTTCCCTTCATTAAACGCACAATTAAGATAAAGGAAGCGATAAAGACCATCCACCTGAAATGAGAGGAAGTTATATCAATAGTCAGGAGCACCGGGAGGAAAGGGGCAGGGGGGTACAACCGGCAGAGCCAAGAGCACCGGGAGGAAAGGGGCGGGGGGGGGTACAACCGGCAGAGCCAAGAGCACCGGGAGGAAAGGGGCGGGGGGGGTACAACCGGCAGAGCCAAGAGCACCGGGAGGAAAGGGGCGGGGGGGTACAACCGGCAGAGCCAAGAGCACCGGGAGGAAAGGGGCGGGGGGGTACAACCGGCAGAGCCAAGAGCACCGGGAGGAAAGGGGCGGGGGGGTACAACCGGCAGAGCCAAGAGCACCGGGAGGAAAGGGGCGGGGGGGTACAACCGGCAGAGCCAAGAGCACCGGGAGGAAAGGGGCGGGGGGGTACAACCGGCAGAGCCAAGAGCACCGGGAGGAAAGGGGCGGGGGGGTACAACCGGCAGAGCCAAGACCACTGGGGGCAAAGGGGCGGTACAACCGGAAGAGCCAAGAGCACTGGGAGGAAAGGGGGGGGTTACAAGCCAAGAGCGCCAAAAGGATTTTCAAAGTCCCTCACTGCCAGACCCTCACCTCCACTGTTCACACCGTCACATCCTGTCTGTTACTTCCTCAATGCAGCTTCCACGGCAGCCACGATGTTCTGCAGCTTGGCGTCATCATCCACGTAACCGTCTCCATTCTGCCACAAAAGGACACAATTACCCCATAAATCAGCGCAAACAGCACACAGAGCCGCAGCAAAACATTTGAAATAATATCAAAAAACCAGATTAAGAAAGAAATGATCCTGCAAGCAGAGGGGTCAGGGGGCATACAGCCCACTAGAATCACACGTGGCCTGGTGTCCGGCTATCAGACTGGTTTACAGGTGAAACATCCACATGGCTAGGCCCACTAGAATCACACGTGGCCCATTATAAAATCACTAGAATCACACGTGGCCCATTATAAAATCACTAGAATCACACGTGGCCCTTTATAATCACTAGAATCACACGTGGCCCATTATAATCACTAGAATCACACGTGGCCCATTATAATCACTAGAATCACACGTGGCCCATTATAATCACTAGAATCACACGTGGCCCATTATAAATCACTAGAATCACACGTGGCCCATTATAAATCACTAGAATCACACGTGGCCCATTATAAATCACTAGAATCACACATGGCCCATTATAAATCACTAGAATCACACATGGCCCATTATAAATCACTAATCACTAGAATCACACGTGGCCCATTATAAATCACTAGAATCACACGTGGCCCATTATAATCACTAGAATCACACATGGCCCATTATAATCACTAGAATCACACATGGTGGATTAAAATTAACAAAAAAAAAAAAAAATAAGGAATATAAAAGAGGTGCCATATAGATTACACGAGTCCCAAAGACCGGCACTGCCACCTCCGAGAAACAGCCACAATTTCTTCAATGCAGACAAAAATATAACGTGCTCAGTGATTTGATGAATATTTATTTCAGCAGAAGTAATAGTGCAAAAACATAATTGCATGGCAGGTAGGAGACTTCGTACGCCAGCTGCCTCACGCGTTTCGCGGTGCATACATTTATACTTCTAGTAAGAATGCATGAAGATCTGTATGTCCATATCAGATGGAGCGGTGTATACTCCTAGTGTACACTCCTAGGGAGAGATTATTTCTTGGTAATGATCCAGTATATATGATAACAGAACATGTCTCATGAGATAAGACTCGTCCCTTCACACTCTGTACGATTTCGGGGTTCAAGGTTTTGGGGTAAATTTTATGAATTTTTTAGTTTTCACTTGAGAGAAATAAATGTGACGCGTTATATTCAAAACAGATTTTTCTCGATGGGGAGAGAGAAGTCATCCTGGTTAAGATATGGGTACGTATATATTTGTGGGAGGTAAACATGTAAATAAAGGATCCAGTTTTGTCTCCTCTTCGAATGGGAAAAATTATAAAACATTGGGTCATAAACTGTGCCACGGAGTATCTCCTATATAGCTCATCATGTGTCACAGTATGTATATATAGGACCTTTCCAGCAATATAATGGGGGGGGGGGGGGGGGACTGAAAATATTTCTCATTTCAAGGTCTAGAAAAAACATAAGGGGAGAATTACACAAGTTCTGTAAGAGAGAAGTGTACTGGACCTTTATCTAGATCCAAGGAGACCCCGGGGTATGAAATCTGAATATAATGGCCACCAAAACCCCGAGATCATACAGCTCCGGAGTGTGAGGGGAAGAGTTATCTCAATCAGAGACATGTTCTGTTATAAATACTGGATCATGACCAAGATACATAGAATTAATCTCACACTAGGGCTATACACTAGGGCTTTACACTAGGGCTTTACACTAGGGCTTTACACTAGGGCTTTACACTAGGGCTTTACACTAGGGCTTTACACTAGGGCTTTACACTAGGGCTTTACACTAGGGCTTTACACTAGGGCTTTACACTAGGGCTTTACACTAGGGCTTTACACTAGGGCTTTACACTAGGGCTTTACACTAGGGCTTTACACTAGGGCTTTACACTAGGACTTTACACAGCTCCATCTGACATGGACATACAGATCTGGTTAGTATTGACATGCACTCTTACTATACGTGTGTATAGCTATATAGCCAATTTTGAATCTCACTGTAAATAGTTGATTTTAACTAACATGATTGCATGCCACGTCTGAGCATGCCACGTCTGAGCATGCCACGTCTGAGCATGCCACGTCTGAGCATGCCACGTCTGAGCACACAACCTGGAATCAGGGAATTGGAGGGGTGTGCCCAAGGGCTTGGCATGCAGGTAAAGATTTGAAGTATAAATGTATGCACCGCGAAACGCGTGAGCCAGCTGGCGTACCAAGTCGGTTATATTTTTGTGCTTTATTAACTTTGCTGAAATAAATATTCATTAAAATCACTAATCATTTTTTCGGTTTAGAATTAACCCCTTGCTAGCTGCCCCCCTGCCAGTTACCTTCTTGGAGTGCACGAGTTTTCCATCGACAGTCACTTCAAGCCATCCCGTGGCAGTCAGTGTCCCTTCCCCGTCCTTTGAGGGCAAATTAGAAATCAGTTAGACTCACAGATCAGACACCTAGAACCTGGAAGGTCAGGAACCTAGAAGGTCAGGAACCTAGAAGGTCAGGAACCTAGAACCTGGAAGGTCAGGAACCTAGAAGGTCAGGAACCTAGAACCTGGAAGGTCAGGAACCTAGAACCGGTCACAAATAATCAGGGTTACTCACAATCTTCAGCAAACCCGGAAATCGCATCTGCAGTTCCTTTTTGATCTGTAGATACTGAAAAGACAATTTAAGATTAGCCTGAAATCCAAGGACAGAGACATGTTTATGGGTCAGTCCTTCCTAGGGCCAAAGTGTACTAATGACAGTGACATGTTTATGGGTCAGTCCTTCCTAGGGCCAAAGTGTACTAATGACAGTGACATGTTTATGGGTCAGTCCTTCCTAGGGCCAAAGTGTACTAATGACAGTGACATGTTTATGGGTCAGTCCTTCCTAGGGCCAAAGTGTACTAATGACAGTGACATGTTTATGGGTCAGTCCTTCCTAGGGCCAAAGTGTACTAATGACAGTGACATGTTTATGGGTCAGTCCTTCCTAGGGCCAAAGTGTACTAATGACAGTGACATGTTTATGGGTCAGTCCTTCCTAGGGCCAAAGTGTACTAATGACAGTGACATGTTTATGGGTCAGTCCTTCCTAGGGCCAAAGTGTACTAATGACAGTGACATGTTTATGGGTCAGTCCTTCCTAGGGCCAAAGTGTACTAATGACAGTGACATGTTTATGGGTCAGTCCTTCCTAGAACCAAAGTGTACTAATGACAGTGACATGTTTATGGGTTAGTTCTTCCTAGGGCCAAAGTGTACTAATGACAGTGACATGTTTATGGGTCAGTCCTTCCTAGGGCCAAAGTGTACTAATGACAGTGACATGTTTATGGGTCAGTCCTTCCTAGGGCCAAAGTGTACTAATGACAGTGACATGTTTATGGGTCAGTCCTTCCTAGGGCCAAAGTGTACTAATGACAGTGACATGTTTATGGGTCAGTCCTTCCTAGGGCCAAAGTGTACTAATGACAGTGACATGTTTATGGGTTAGTTCTTCCTAGGGCCAAAGTGTACTAATGACAGTGACATGTTTATGGGTCAGTCCTTCCTAGGGCCAAAGTGTACTAATGACAGTTACATGTTTATGGGTCAGTCCTTCCTAGGGTCACAGTGTACTAATTATAGTGACATGTTTATGGGTCAGTCCTTCCTAGGGCCAGAGTGTACTAATGACAGTGACATGTTTATGGGTCAGTCCTTCCTAGGACCAAAGTGTACTAATGACAGTGACATGTTTATGGGTCAGTCCTTCCTAGGACCAAAGTGTACTAATGACAGTGACATGTTTATGGGTCAGTCCTTCCTAGGGTCACAGTGTACTAATTATAGTGACATGTTTATGGGTCAGTCCTTCCTAGGGTCACAGTGTACTAATGACAGTTACATGTTTATGGGTCAGTCCTTCCTAGGGCCAAAGTGTACTAATGACAGTGACATGTTTATGGGTCAGTCCTTCCTAGGGCCAAAGTGTACTAATGACAGTGACATGTTTATGGGTCAGTCCTTCCTAGGGCCAAAGTGTACTAATGACAGTTACATGTTTATGGGTCAGTCCTTCCTAGGGTCACAGTGTACTAATTATAGTGACATGTTTATGGGTCAGTCCTTCCTAGGGCCAGAGTGTACTAATGACAGTGACATGTTTATGGGTCAGTCCTTCCTAGGACCAAAGTGTACTAATGACAGTGACATGTTTATGGGTCAGTCCTTCCTAGGGTCACAGTGTACTAATGACAGTGACATGTTTATGGGTCAGTCCTTCCTAGGACCAAAGTGTACTAATGACAGTGACATGTTTATGGGTCAGTCCTTCCTAGGGTCACAGTGTACTAATTATAGTGACATGTTTATGGGTCAGTCCTTCCTAGGACCAAAGTGTACTAATGACAGTGACGTGTTTATGGGTCAGTCCTTCCTAGGGTCACAGTGTACTAATGACAGTGACATGTTTATGGGTCAGTCCTTCCTAGGACCAAAGTGTACTAATGACAGTGACATGTTTATGGGTCAGTCCTTCCTAGGACCAAAGTGTACTAATGACAGTGACATGTTTATGGGTCAGTCCTTCCTAGGGTCACAGTGTACTAATTATAGTGACATGTTTATGGGTCAGTCCTTCCTAGGACCAAAGTGTACTAATGACAGTGACGTGTTTATGGGTCAGTCCTTCCTAGGGTCACAGTGTACTAATGACAGTGACATGTTTATGGGTCAGTCCTTCCTAGGACCAAAGTGTACTAATGACAGTGACATGTTTATGGGTCAGTCCTTCCTAGGGTCACAGTGTACTAATGACAGTGACATGTTTATGGGTCAGTCCTTCCTAGGACCAAAGTGTACTAATGACAGTGACATGTTTATGGGTCAGTCCTTCCTAGGGTCACAGTGTACTAATTATAGTGACATGTTTATGGGTCAGTCCTTCCTAGGACCAAAGTGTACTAATGACAGTGACATGTTTATGGGTCAGTCCTTCCTAGGGTCACAGTGTACTAATGACAGTGACATGTTTATGGGTCAGTCCTTCCTAGGACCAAAGTGTACTAATGACAGTGACATGTTTATGGGTCAGTCCTTCCTAGGACCAAAGTGTACTAATGACAGTGACATGTTTATGGGTCGGTCCTTCCTAGGGTCAAAGTGTACTAATGACAGTGACATGTTTGTGGGTCAGTCCTTCCTAGGACCAAAGTGTACTAATGACAGTGACATGTTTATGGGTCGGTCCTTCCTAGGGTCAAAGTGTACTAATGACAGTGACATGTTTGTGGGTCAGTCCTTCCTAGGACCAAAGTGTACTAATGACAGTGACATGTTTATGGGTCAGTCCTTCCTAGGACCAAAGTGTACTAATGACAGTGACATGTTTATGGGTCAGTCCTTCCTAGGGCCAAAGTGTACTAATGACAGTGACATGTTTATGGGTCAGTCCTTCCTAGGACCAAAGTGTACTAATGACAGTGACATGTTTATGGGTCAGTCCTTCCTAGGGCCAAAGTGTACTAATGACAGTGACATGTTTATGTGTCAGTCCTTCCTAGGGCCAAAGTGTACTAATGACAGTGACATGTTTATGGGTCAGTCCTTCCTCGGTACTAATGACAGTGACCAAATCCAATCCTCCCCACTCCCTCTAGTTTGTAAGCAGGTCGCTGTCATTATTCTGCATCACATTCCTTGTTAATGTAAGAATCACATCTAATTGCTATTGTCACAAGTGAAGTTAGAGAATCCATAGTACTCACCTTGGGGTGGTACCCTCAGGCTCCACTGGAAGAGATCAAGACATGGGATTATTGATACATGGCAGGGCTCCCTGACGTGTTTATCACATACATGCATGCTCTCTCGAGGAATTTGGCCCAGGTGCACGCTACCTGCCAGCACATCAACCAGTAAAACCAGCTAGGGGACTTCAAGGGAAAGTACTGGAGGGGGTATCACACATTAACACTCCCACAGCCGCCTGCCAAGGGGCAAGAGATTGTGGCCAAATAATAACTAAAGATAGAAACTGCTCAGAGACCGGTCTAATCACTAGTATATTCAGGGCCGCAATCAGAAATGTCAGGGTTCCTTACTGAAATCAATTCTACCCCCCCCCCCCCGTTTACCAATTAATATGCAACTGAATATTTGCCCCCCACTCACCTGGATGCTGCTAGTCGTCCCGTCTCCTATACAGGAAACACAGCCACCGCGTGAGACAGTCACGCAGGCAGCGGGGGCCCACGGGGAAGCCGCATTGGGCCCCCAGGAATGAATGGGCCCTGGGCAGGTGCCCCATTTGCCCACGCTTTATTTTTATTTTTTTTAAAGGGCCGGGTGTATCGGCCGTCCCCCACTGATGGCGGCCCCAAATATTATTAAACCAGGCCCTGTAAATCAGTGGAGCAGCCACCTCAAGCTTTCCCATACTGCCCTGCACAGTACAGAAATGATATGTGACAGAAGGAACACAACATGGTTCTGTGGATCTAATTCTTTATTATTAGTTCCTACAGAGCACTGTAACTTTGCCTCTATCTCTGAATATATCACAATACAGGAGGCACCTGTTATAAAGGATACATAGTTTGACCAGAGTGCAGCAATGCAAAGCTTTGGTAGTTTTATTTAGCTGTAAAATAGGCACATTGTGTGCATTAGTCAGCATTCTGTGTCATGTATCTTTAGAACAATGCAAGGAGATACTGGCTCCAAACACTTTATACATTAATGGATTGCCTTCTGGTCATATGATCTGTACACAGCTAGGGAGCATGTAAAAGTTATATGTAGCAGTGTGACCAGGACCACATCACCCACACACCAAACATGCAGATAAATATATACCAGATCTCACTCCTGCAATAACAGCTGCACTAAATATATCAGATAATAAGTGAGACAGGACCTGTGAGAAACCCTAATTATATATATATAATAATAATAATAATTATTATTATTGAGACAGGACCTGTGAGAAACCTAATGTAACTGTGTCTTCTGGCCTGGCCTTGCTCTGCATGCATCCAAAGAAATCCAGTATTAACCAGCAGTAAGACCTCTGCAATAACTCCCTAGGCTTGCATCACATTGCTAATAATAATAATAATAATCATCTTACCAGAAGACCACATTAACTTCTACCATCCTTGTTCCTGACATGATCTCAGCTGCTCTCTGAGCTGCAGCTCGCACCACACACAGTTAAATATCTGCTTGCCACGCCCATCTTCCAGGGTCACGTTCTGAACGTACCAAGACGTAAAGAGAGGGGAGTCCACAGCTTCATAATGGAAATTACCCCCACACACAAACACATCAGAGTAAAGTGCCGGCACTGGGCATCTTATTAAAATCCACCCTGATTTATGTTACATAAAGTCTCCTTCCCACATCAATATTACACAGCAGTTTATTATCCACCCCCTGCCCTGAATGGATTATCCCAAGAGATATATATTTCTATATATATAAATCCCATAATCATTAATGACTAATATAAAGATACATATAGGAAAAGATATTGATCAGCAATTAGTGAAATCACATGTACTAACCTAATCTGAGTCCACTGAACTGTAATACAATAAGTGAATAACAGAGTAATAAAACTTGTGTTCAGATTATGAGAATCAGCATGACTTTAAAACTGAGCTATATATAACATACGATTAATGTTTAATGTGTGGAATAATAATAGCATTATAATACGCTATACATTAGTATTATTATACACTATACATTAGTATACAGTATATATTTGTATTTTTAAATGGTACACATTATTATTATTATTATTATACATTATATAATAGTAATATTATACGCTGTAAATTAGTATTATTATACAGTATGTATTAGTATTATTATATGCTATACATTAGTATTATTATACAGTTTATATTATTATTACTGTACACTATACATTAGTATTCATTATATATT
Source organism: Pelodytes ibericus (assembly GCA_036172795.1). Classification (NCBI taxonomy): domain Eukaryota; kingdom Metazoa; phylum Chordata; class Amphibia; order Anura; family Pelodytidae; genus Pelodytes; species Pelodytes ibericus. Next base: position 3,590,414 of record CM069861.1, on the reverse strand, counting down.
TGTATTTTAATTGGTATACATTATTATTATTATACATTATATAATAGTAATATTATACGCTGTAAATTAGTATTATTATACAGTATATATTAGTATTATTATACGTTATACATTAGTATACAGGGGTCTAATTACTAAAAGGGAACTGCCAAGTGAACTGCAAAGCCCAGGCATGACTAGCTGCACTGAAAAATACATCTAAGCTGTCTGTCTCTCCAGTGCAGCTATCAATGCCTGACTTCCACAGCTCACTCAGTTACTTGTAGTGAATAAGCCCCACAGACTGTGAAACTTCCCAAAGTCAGGATCAGCAGCAAAAGATACTGGTCAATATTCAGAATTAGACCCGGTACTTTTCCAAGAAGCCTCCTGATCTATAAATATCATATGTGTCCCCCAAAATGGCTGATTATACAGCTGTATGCATGGAACCTTTCAGATCCAGACAGTAGGAGGAGTTAAGGTCAGATGTATTCAGGTTAATAGCAGGTAGTAATTCAGACCATGTGCATGAGAGGGGCGGCTGCTTTGGGTACAGAATGGTGGGCTATTTATTATTTCTGCCGTGGGCCTATAGAGATTTGCCGTCTGTTTAAAGATATCAGAGCAAACATGAAAACTAAGGATGCTGTCTCTTTAATGATATAGCCCGCCTCCCTCTCCCTCCAGTGGGATTTGGTGTCTGCAGAAGGTGCTCACTACTCATGTGTCCCACGCTCCTGTTTCTTTGTGGCTGTAATTATATTATTTCCGCTACCAGGAGCCACGGTAGATAATGAGGATCATGAGTTGCTCCCTCAAACACACTGAATTCTGACTCTTTAAAGGGACAGTATGCGAAAAAAGTGTTTTGCAATAAATGCTGTAAGGTAAATAGATAGAAAGCTAAATGTCTGATTTATTCCTCAACACTTTCTGTAATAGCAACATTCCAGCCTGTCTCTCCAAGACCCTCCTTATTGGTCTGAGGCCCCAATATAATAAAAATACAGGAGAAACGTAACTTGTTTTAAAATAATTAAAGTGAATCATATTCAACATGTACAATAACAAGCAAGAAATGTGTCTTGTGTGTGGAACAGTTTTGGATCATAGAAATAGTATAAAAGGTGTACAGCGCTAGGACCACTGTAAGAAATATAGGGGGTCTTTATATAAATGTGACTTTATATCTAATACATAGATATCTGCTTTGGGTGGATGTGTGTAATTAACTAAGATAATTATCTGGTTTCACAATGGAATGCAGACTGACTGTCACAAGACGTGGACATCAGAAGGTGTCCAGCTCAGATGACTAGATGGTGGGAACAAGCCTTTCACTCACCTGTCCAGTCTTACTAACACATATGTGCATTTATTACATACACCAGGGGGGTCCAAGATTTTTCTGTGGTGGGCCACTTCACCAGAAATGTATGTGAGCATGGGCCACATTCATATATATATACTGTGTGTGTGTATGTATATATATACTGTGTGTGTGTGTGTATATATATATACTGTGTGTGTATGTATATATATATATATATATACTGTGTGTGTGTATGTATATATATATATATATACTGTGTGTGTGTATGTATATATATATATATACTGTGTGTGTATGTATATATATATATACTGTGTGTGTGTATGTATATATATATATATACTGTGTGTGTGTGTGTGTATATATATATACTGTGTGTGTGTGTGTGTGTGTATGTATATATACTGTGTGTATGTATGTATATATATATAAACAGTAATGTGCAGCATGTGAATGGATCACAGACCTCACAGCAATAAATAAACACATTATTAAATACACACATTCACACAAATACATGCATACAGCCACATCACATGTACACAAATACACACACATACACAAATACACACACAAATACAGACAGTCACACTGACACACATATACACACCAAGTCACACTGACACATACACGCTAACACACAGTCACACTGACACACACACACTAACATACAGTCACACTGACACACACAGTACATGCCAAACCACACATTTTTTCTTTGTATTTTTTTTTGAACGGGGCTAAAATCTTCAGACCCCTCTTCCACACTTACATACAGATGCACACTTAAACACAGTTACACTGCCACACACACTTACATACAGTCACACTGACACACACTTACATACAGATCCACACTTACATACAGTTACACTGACAAACACACACTTACATACAGATCCATACTGACACACACTTACATACAGATCCACACTGACACACACTTATATACAGATCCACACTTACATACAGTTACACTGACAAACACACACTTACATACAGTCACTCTGACACACACATACAGATCCACACTTACATACAGATTCACACTGACACACACACTTACATACAGTTACACTGACACACACACACACACTTACATACAGTTACACTGACACACACACTTACATACAGTTACACTGACAGACACTTACATACAGTTACACTGACACACACACACTTACATACAGTCACTCTTGCATACACACAGTACCTGCCCAACCACACTGTTTTTCTTTTTTTGATCGGGGCTGAGATCTTCAGACCTCACCTCCGCTTTGCTGTGCACCCTGCTGTTCCGCTTCTTCCCTCCCTCTGACCCTTGCGCTGATCTCACGAGCAGGGTAGCTGAGGGGTTGTGTGCACAGGACTGTGGAGCTATGTGCAGGGAAGTTGGTTCCCTGACGCTCCATCCACATGGGCCAACCGTTGGAGGTGCGGCTACCGCTGCTGAGCTCACGCAGGCCGCACGTTGGACGCGACTGACATAGACCTTATGTCTCCAAACATGGGTTGAACTGGTTCTTTAACTCTCTGGGAGGTAACTGAGGGATTCTGGGATACTTAGTGGAGTGAACCACGATGTGAGAGTGCAAGTCTTGTCTGTTCCTGGGTGAGGAGAAGTCAGCAGAAGACCCAAGATGAAGCCACAAGGAGCAGATATGCAATAACTGTATAAGTAGAACCTTGTTCTGTTACCTGTTCATTATGAACCAGTTATATGTTATGTGTACACTGTGTATTTCCTGTATAACCTGTAACAGTATCTCAATTTAATAACAATATACCTTTTTATATACACTTGTCTCTGTGCTTCATTCGTCACACATTCCCTAAAAGAATAACCCTGTAGGAGGGTAATGGAACATTTCTTACATATTGGCAGAGTCAGGTAGGGGGGATTTAGTATAACGAGTGAGTATATTTTTAAGTGAATACTTTGTGTATTGACCCGAGATACTGTTCAGGTATTGTGTGTGTATAGGAATTCCAGTGAAGTCTGCTTTGATAATAATGGAAAGCTTGTTGAAAAAGATTGCTATGGTCTCTAATCCTGAAGCAATAATTAAATGTATGGAAGGAGCATTAGATCCGTGGCTTGAAGCTCAGGATTATGTGGCCAGGGCAATTATTGAAAATAAATTGTCCATATCAAGAAGCCAGACGCTTATTCTGATAGGAATTCTGATTATTCCCTCAGTGGCCCCACCCTTTGTGGCTCCGCCCACCGCTATGGACGGTATTTTTGTTTAGGAAAAGGTGGCCACCCTTCACATGTCTCAAACGAAAGCGATGAAATGTACAGATGTTTCTGCAGATGGTCATAGTAATTGTGAGAATAATATTCCTGGAAAAATGGCACCAATTTCTGTGAAAACTAAGATATATTCTGGGGGACATGTGTGTCCAGACCCCTGTCTATAGCGGAGATTGATTCAGTTCCCAAAGAATTTGGGGAATAGGTTTTATTGATGACCCAGTGGAAGTGCTGATAAAGATCCATCAGTTTAATAAAGTAAAATCCCATTTATTAGATATTGATAAGTTTGAAGTACTTTTGAGTAGTCTTGAGTTTACAGTCACCAAGTTTACCCCCTGAAGCGTTTGTCGAGCCCAGAGACAAAGATCTGCTTGTAAATGAAATATTAAAAGCCCTAGGCATGGAGGAGATAAATGTCATGCTTCATTTTCACACTGTTTTCCAAGAAATGGACAGTCTATACAGGAATACAGTGATAGGGCTTTACAGGGGAAACAACTAACAAGTCAGGATGATTCTGCATATAAATGGGCCCTACTGAAATCTAAAACGAGCAAAATACTGGCATATTGAGGGGTTAAATGATGCAATATTGAACGGCAAAATTCTGGCATATTGAGGGGTTTGCTGGAATATTGAATGGCAAAAATAATGGCATAGTGTGGGGTTAAGCGGCAATATTTTAAAAATAATGCTGGCATATTATTGGGCAAATTGTGGTTTATGAATGACAAAATAATACTGGCATATTATTGGGCAAATTGGCTGTGCCATATTTATGGGCAAACACTGGGATATTAATGGGAAAACTGGTTTATTTTAAAGTGCTGTGGCATGGTCTGTGGGGCAAAATAACATGTACTATGAGGAAAGTGACTCTGTGCCATGCCAAATCATGTAGGAGCAATATGAGTGCAAGCCAAGTGCTGTGGGTGCAATATAGGTGCGTGGTAAATTCTGTGGGTACTGTATGGTGCTGTGCTAAGTCTTTTAGGTGCAATGTGGGTGCAGAGGAAGGGAATAAAAACAAGGAATGCAATTTTTCAATAACATTTTTATTACATATGAAAATAGTTTAACATAATATTAAAAAAATCTAATAAGTATAAATGCAACTAGTTATGGAGAGAGAGATAGAGAGAGATGACTGTGTGTTTAGATATGTATTGTTTTAGAATTGTACAATTGTCACCTTGTGGGGCTCCTGTGTGTCGCATCATTAATGGTTGTCCCATGTGTGGCATATTTATGGGGTCCCATGTGTGGCATAATTAAGGGGCCCTTTTGTGTAGCATAATTATGGGGGGGCTTGTGTGTGGCATAATTAAGGGACACCTGTGTGTGTGGCATAATTAATTGGGCTCCTAGCTGAGGCATAATTTATGGGGCTCTGGTATGGCATAGTTATGGGGCTCTGGTGTGGCATAATTTATGGGGCTCTGGTGTGGCATAGTTATGGGGCTCCTGTGTATGGCATAGTTATGGGGCTCCTGTGTGTGGCATAGTTATGGGGTTCCTGTGTGTGGCATAGTTATGGGCTCCTGTGTGTGGCATAGTTATGGGGCTCCTGTGTGTGTCATAGTTATGGGGCTCCTGTGTGTGGCATAGTTATGGGCTCCTGTGTGTGGCATAGTTATGGGCTCCTGTGTGTGGCATAGTTATGGGGCTCCAGTGTGTGGCATAGTTATGGGGCTCCTGTGTGTGTCATAGTTATGGGGCTCCTGTGTGTGGCATAGTTATGGGGCTCTGGTGTTGCATAGTTATGGGGCTCCTGTGTGTGGCATAGTTATGGGGCTCCTGTGTGTGGCATAGTTATGGGCTCCTGTGTGTGGCATAGTTATGGGCTCCTGTGTGTGGAATAGTTATGGGGTTCCTGTGTGTGTGTCATAGTTATGGGGCTCCTGTGTGTGGCATAGTTATGGGGCTCCTGTGTGTGTCATAGTTATGGGGCTCCTGTGTGTGGAATAGTTATGGGGTTCCTCTGTGTGTGGCATAGTTATGGGGCTACTGTGTGTGGCATAGTTATGGGGCTCCTGTGTGTGGCATAGTTATGGGGATCCTGTGTGTGGCATAGTTATGGGGTTCCTGTGTGTGGCATAGTTATGGGGCTCCTGTGTGTGTCATAGTTATGGGGCTCCTGTGTGTGGCATAGTTATGGGGCTCCTGTGTGTGGCATAGTTATGGGGCTCCTCTGTGTGGCATAGTTATGGGGATCCTGTGTGTCGCATAGTTATGGGGCTCTAGTGTGGCATAACTTATGGGGCTCTGGTGTGGCATAGTTATGGGGCTCCTGTGTGTGTCATAGTTATGGGGATCCTGTGTGTGGCATAGTTATGGGGATCCTGTGTGTGGCATAGTTATGGGCTCCTGTGTGTGGCATAGTTATGGGCTCCTGTGTGTGTAATAGTTATGGGGTTCCTCTGTGTGTGGCATAGTTATGGGGCTCCTGTGTGTAGCATAGTTATGGGGATCCTGTGTGTGTAATAGTTATGGGGTTCCTCTGTGTGTGGCATAGTTATGGGGCTCCTGTGTGTAGCATAGTTATGGGGCTCCTGTGTGTGGCATAGTTATGGGGCTCCTGTGTGTGGCATAGTTATGGGCTCCTGTGTGTGGAATAGTTATGGGGTTCCTCTGTGTGTGGCATAGTTATGGGGCTCCTCTGTGTGGCATAGTTATGGGGATCCTGTGTGTGGCATAGTTATGGGGGCTCTAGTGTGGCATAACTTATGGGGCTCTGGGGCTAAATTCATTACACACAGTCAGGTGCCAAATTCCAAATGATTTTTGTTTTATCAGATTAGCACGCCTGCACTGCCAGCTAGGCCTTTTATTTTTTGATGCTGGATTAATCATTATAAATTCTTAGATTAGGTGGTTTGGTGCCAATGTGAGGCTTATATTTTTATCACACTGGAGACATGTGAGTGTAACCTGTTGTTGGTTTATTTTTGTCTTTGAATGGCGACAGACAATTGTCAGTTTTTATAGAATGCATGCTTCCAAACTGTGCATACATTGCAATGTCTGAATGTACTGGTAGCATTCAATTTACTTTTTCTTTTCTCTCTCCATCTTCATACACTGTCATTTTATTATGATTTTTCTGTTTTTTTGTAATTAATACTCTCAAGGTGGGGTGAATTATACAGTGACAGTGTATAATTTGGCATTTTCTCTTTACTCTATTTAACTATCCGCAGGGGGGTGAAATGGTTACGAGAGTATGCGGTGAAAGAGCGGTTTTCGCGATCAACTATCGAGGCAATAGCCAGCACCGAAATTTGCTCTCTGGGGCACCCACGATCGCCCCACGGAGCGATCATGGGCGCCATATTGACGGAGCGGCATGCTCCGGCAATATGGCTATGCCCTCTTGTGGTCTGAGCTTTGGAAGTGAAAAAAAAAGTTAACTTCCATCGCTCTGAATATGTTGCTTGACTGCCCCTAGAGGCAATCAGCAACACTGCAATGGAAACAAATAATAATAATTATCTTAAAACTAGGATTAGGGTAAGATTAGCTGTTAGGGTTAAAATTAAATATTTTTTTGCAAAAGGGATAGGGTTAAAGTTAAATTAAAATTAAACTATATTAAGGGATAGCATAAGGGGTATAGTTGGGGTTAAATTTAGGGTTTGGGTTGGGGTCAAAAGTTTAATATAGGAAAAAACAAAAAAACACTATTTTTGGTTTTTGCCCCATAACTCGCAAAAAAATGCAGAAAAATATGGAAACATGCATATTTCTGAACTCGGGACAACATTTAGAAACTATTTAGATGGGGACTTTTTTTAATGATTGTATTTGTGTAAATTATATTTTAGGTCAAAGTTAAAAAAAGTGTTTTTTTTTTTGTTTCATCAAATTTTATGATTTTTTTTTGTAGTAAATTATAAGAGATGATTAACATAACAGTATGTAATGCAAGCCCTTCTTATGGCGATAAAAACAACATTTAATTTGTGTTGGTACAGTAAGTGAGAGAGAAGAAAATTACAGCTAAACACAAACACTCCAGAAATGTCAAAACAGCCATTGTCACCAAGGGAAAGTCAAGGTGAAAATGTCTTGTCACTAAGGGGTTAAATGAGTTTATACTGTTATCGGGATGTATTGTTTAATAGACATTAAGGTGAATAGTTGTATTTTACTCACACTGTATTAGATGATGACTTGTGAAGCCAGATGGTAATGCTGAGACAAGAATGATAATCTGACCACTAGTGACTTGGCCAGTGCACAGAAAGTGCTGAGTATATTTTAATTATTAGAAGCCAGGGGCCTTATTGACTAAGGACTCAAACCGTAACCCACCCCAGCTATCCAGCTTTCAGTAAAGGTGCACAGACACCTTCACTCACATCCCCACTACAAACAATCAATAAACTGGGTCTCTCTGTTGTGTGGTCTCTTCAGTACACTGTGTAAGAACAGTCAATGTACTGCTGTGGGTGTGAGAATACACCAGACGACATGGTGGGCAAGGATCAGGGTCCTAATACCTCGAATTATGTGAGGTCAGGTTTAACGGAAGCGTGTGGTGGAAGCCGTGAGCAGTGTTGGTGGCTCAGGTAACTGAGGGTGATGGGAGTGGAGTGCCGAGCCTATGAGGGTAATGGAAGGTTGAGAATATGGCTGAAGAAGTTCAAATTATTGATGAAATATGATAACTGTGAGGGTCTCCATGATTCGGCTAAATTACGCCTCACAGGACCCTAAATTTGATATATTTGTGGTTTCATGTCGCTTGCGTCTCAGTAATACACATAATAAGGTACTGTATTTATATAAGAGGGCTCATTTACTATTGGAGTCATTCGCCCTCTAGGTGGGGACTGTAAGAAATATAGGGGGTCTTTATATAAATGTGACTTTATATCTAATACATAGATATCTGCTTTGGGTGGATGTGTGTAATTAACTAAGATAATTATCTGGTTTCACAATGGAATGCAGACTGACTGTCACAAGACGTGGACATCAGAAGGTGTCCAGCTCAGATGACTAGATGGTGGGAACAAGCCTTTCACTCACCTGTCCAGTCTTACTAACACATATGTGCATTTATTACATAGACCTTATGTCTCCAAACATGGGTTGAACTGGTTCTTTAACTCTCTGGGAGGTAACTGAGGGATTCTGGGATACTTAGTGGAGTGAACCACGATGTGAGAGTGCAAGTCTTGTCTGTTCCTGAGTGAGGAGAAGTCAGCAGAAGACCCAAGATGAAGCCACAAGGAGCAGATATGCAATAACTGTATAAGTAGAACCTTGTTCTGTTACCTGTTGATTATGAACCAGTTATATGTTATGTGTACACTGTGTATTTCCTGTATAACCTGTAACAGTATCTCAATTTAATAACAATATACCTTTTTATATACACTTGTCTCTGTGCTTCATTCGTCACACATTCCCTAAAAGAATAACCCTGTAGGAGGGTAATGTAACATTTCTTACACTGCTACCTGATCAAAATGAAGATAAAAACCCTCCGTCACAGTGGAAAACATAAAGAAAATAGTAACCCTACTGACTGATTTGCAACGAGAATACATTTATTTACAAGTACAAGGATTTTAAATAAGAGGCAGCGCTAAACTATAAACAGGAGGGGAACTGCCAGGCCGACATAGCAGCTAAATGTTAATTAGCGCAGTGATGTGAACAACTGATAGAAAAGACAAATAACTGGCAAAGAGACAGCGCTAGGATATATATATATATAATATTAGAATATAAGCTTCGCTGTGATTATATATAACATTAGAATATAAGCTTCACCCTGATTATATATAATATTAGAATATAAGCTTCGCCGTCATTATATATAACATTAGCATATAAGCTTTGCCGTGATTATATATAACATTAGAATATAAGCTTCGCCCTGATTATATATAACATTAGAATATTAGCTTCGCCGTGATTATATATAACATTAGAATATAAGCTTCGCCGTGATTATATATAACATTAGAATATAAGCTTCGCCGTGATTATATATAATATTAGAATATAAGCTTCGCTGTGATTATATATAACATTAGAATATAAGCTTCACCCTGATTATATATAATATTAGAATATAAGCTTCGCCGTCATTATATATAACATTAGAATATAAGCTTTGCCGTGATTATATATAATATTAGAATATAAGCTTCGCCGTCATTATATATAATATTAGAATATAAGCTTTGCCCTGATTATATATAATATTAGAATATAAGCTGCGCCCTGATTATATATAATATTAGAATATAAGCTTCGCCGTCATTATATATAATATTAGAATATAAGCTTCGCCCTGATTATATATAATATTAGAATATAAGCTTCGCCGTGATTATATATAACATTAGAATATAAGCTTCGCCGTGATTTTATATAACATTAGAATATAAGCTTCGCCCTGATTATATATAACATTAGAATATAAGCTTTGCCCTGATTATATATAACATTAGAATATAAGCTTCGCCGTGATTATATATAACATTAGAATATAAGCTTCGCCGTGATTATATATAACATTAGAATATAAGCTTCGCCGTCATTATATATAACATTAGAATATAAGCTTTGCCGTGATTATATATAACATTAGAATATAAGCTTCGCCGTGATTATATATAATATTAGAATATAAGCTTCGCCCTGATTATATATAATATTAGAATATAAGCTTCGCCGTCATTATATATAACATTAGAATATAAGCTTTGCCGTGATTATATATAATATTAGAATATAAGCTTCGCCGTGATTATATATAACATTAGAATATAAGCTTCGCCCTGATTATATATAATATTAGAATATAAGCTTCGCACTGATTATATATAATATTAGAATATAAGCTTCGCCCTGATTATATATAATATTAGAATATAAGCTTTGCCGTGATTATATATAACATTAGAATATAATCTTCGCCGTGATTATATATAATATTAGAATATAAGATTCGCCCTGATTATATATAATATTAGAATATAAGCTTTGCCCTGATTATATATAACATTAGAATATAAGCTTCGCCGTGATTATATATAACATTAGAATATAATCTTCGCCGTGATTATATATAATATTAGAATATAAGCTTTGCCCTGATTATATATAACATTAGAATATAAGCTTCGCCCTGATTATATATAACATTAGAATATAAGCTTCGCCCTGATTATATATAACATTAGAATATAAGCTTCGCCGTGATTATATATAATATTAGAATATAAGCTTCGCCGTGATTATATATAACATTAGAATATAAGCTTCGCCGTGATTATATATAACATTAGAATATAAGCTTCGCCCTGATTATATATAACATTAGAATATAAGCTTCGCCGTGATTATATATAACATTAGAATATAAGCTTCGCCCTGATTATATATAACATTAGAATATAAGCTTCGCCCTGATTATATATAATATTAGAATATAAGCTTCGCACTGATTATATATAATATTAGAATATAAGCTTCGCCCTGATTATATATAATATTAGAATATAAGCTTCGCCGTGATTATATATAACATTAGAATATAATCTTCGCCGTGATTATATATAATATTAGAATATAAGCTTCGCCCTGATTATATATAACATTAGAATATAAGATTCGCCCTGATTATATATAATATGAGAATATAAGTTTCGCCCTGATTACATATAACATTAGAATATAAGCTTCGCCCTGATTATATATAACATTAGAATATAAGCTTCGCACTGATTATATATAACATTAGAATATAAGCTTCGCCCTGATTATATATAACATTAGAATATAAGCTTCGCCCTGATTATATATTACATTAGAATATAAGCTTCGCCGTGATTATATATAATATTAGAATATAAGCTTCGCCCTGATTATATATAATATTAGAATATAAGCTTCGCCCTGATTATATATAACATTAGAATATAAGCTTCGCCCTGATTATATATAATATTAGAATATAAGCTTCGCCGTGATTATATATAACATTAGAATATAAGCTTTGCCCTGATTATATATAATATTATAATATAAGCTTCGCCGTTATTACATATAACATTAGAATATAAGATTTGCCCTGATTATATATAATATTAGAATATAAGCTTTGCCCTGATTATATATAATATTAGAATATAAGCTTCGCCATGATTATATATAACATTAGAATATAAGCTTTGCCCTGATTATATATAACATTAGAATATAAGCTTCGCCCTGATTATATATAATATTAGAATATAAGCTTCGCCCTGATTATATATAACATTAGAATATAAGCTTCGCCCTGATTATATATAATATTAGAATATAAGCTTCGCCGTGATTATATATAATATTAGAATATAAGCTTCGCCCTGATTATATATAACATTAGAATATAAGCTTCGCCCTGATTATATATAACATTAGAATATAAGCTTCGCCGTGATTATATATAATATTAGAATATAAGCTGCGCCCTGATTATATATAACATTAGAATATAAGCTTCGCCGTGATTATATATAACATTAGAATATAAGCTTCGCCGTGATTATATATAATATTAGAATATAAGCTTCGCCGTGATTATATATAACATTAGAATATAAGCTTCGCCGTGATTATATATAACATTAGAATATAAGCTTCGCCGTGATTATATATAATATTAGAATATAAGCTTCGCCGTGATTATATATAACATTAGAATATAAGCTTCGCCGTGATTATATATAACATTAGAATATAAGCTTTGCCATGATTATATATAATATTAGAATATAAGCTTTGCCCTGATTATATATAATATTAGAATATAAGCTTCGCCGTGATTATATATAATATTAGAATATAAGCTTCGCCGTGATTATATATAACATTAGAATATAAGCTTCGTCCGTGATTATATATAACATTAGAATATAAGCTTCGCCCTGATTATATATAACATTAGAATATAAGCTTCGCCGTGATTATATATAATATTAGAATATAAGCTTCGTCCGTGATTATATATAACATTAGAATATAAGCTTCGCCCTGATTATATATAACATTAGAATATAAGCTCCGCCGTGATTATATATAACATTAGAATATAAGCTTCGCCCTGATTATATATAACATTAGAATATAAGCTTCGCCGTGATTATATATAACATTAGAATATAAGCTTCGCCCTGATTATATATAACATTAGAATATAAGCTTCGCCCTGATTATATATAATATTAGAATATAAGCTTCGCCCGGATTATATATAATATTAGAATATAAGCTTCGCCGTGATTATATATAACATTAGAATATAAGCTTCGCCGTGATTATATATAATATTAGAATATAAGCTTCGCCGTGATTATATATAACATTAGAATATAAGCTTCGCCCTGATTATATATAACATTAGAATATAAGCTTCGCCCTGATTATATATAATATTAGAATATAAGCTTCGCCGTGATTATATATAACATTAGAATATAAGCTTCGCCGTGATTTTATATAACATTAGAATATAAGCTTCGCCCTGATTATATATAACATTAGAATATAAGCTTCGCTGTGATTATATATAACATTAGAATATAAGCTTCGCCCTGATTATATATAATATTAGAATATAAGCTTCGCCGTGATTATATATAACATTAGAATATAAGCTTCGCCGTGATTATATATAACATTAGAATATAAGCTTCGCCCTGATTATATATAATATTAGAATATAAGCTTCGCCGTGATTATATATAACATTAGAATATAAGCTTTGCCCTGATTATATATAATATTATAATATAAGCTTCGCCGTTATTACATATAATATTATAATATAAGCTTTGCCCTGATTATATATAATATTAGAATATAAGCTTTGCCCTGATTATATATAATATTAGAATATAAGCTTCGCCGTGATTATATATAACATTAGAATATAAGCTTTGCCCTGATTATATATAACATTAGAATATAAGCTTCGCCCTGATTATATATAATATTAGAATATAAGCTTCGCCCTGATTATATATAACATTAGAATATAAGCTTCGCCGTGATTATATATAATATTAGAATATAAGCTTCGCCCTGATTATATATAACATTAGAATATAAGCTTCGCCCTGATTATATATAATATTAGAATATAAGCTTCGCCCTGATTATATATAATATTCGAATATAAGCTTCGTCCTGATTATATATAATATTAGAATATAAGCATCGCCGTGATTATATATAACATTAGAATATAAGCTTCGCCCTGATTATATATAATATTCGAATATAAGCTTCGTCCGTGATTATATATAATATTAGAATATAAGCTTCGCCGTGATTATATATAATATTAGAATATAAGCTTCGCCCTGATTATATATAACATTAGAATATAAGCTTCGCCCTGATTATATATAACATTAGAATATAAGCTTCGCCCTGATTATATATAATATTAGAATATAAGCTGCGCCCTGATTATATATAATATTAGAATATAAGCTTCGCCGTCATTATATATAATATTAGAATATAAGCTTTGCCCTGATTATATATAATATTAGAATATAAGCTTCGCCCTGATTATATATAATATTAGAATATAAGCTTCGTCCGTGATTATATATAACATTAGAATATAAGCTTCGCCCTGATTATATATAACATTAGAATATAAGCTTCGCCCTGATTATATATAACATTAGAATATAAGCTTCGCCGTCATTATATATAATATTAGAATATAAGCTTTGCCCTGATTATATATAATATTAGAATATAAGCTTCGCTCTGATTATATATAACATTAGAATATAAGCTTCACCCTTATTATATATAACATTAGAATATAAGCTTCGCCCTGATTATATATAACATTAGAATATAAGCTTCGCCGTGATTATATATAACATTAGAATATAAGCTTTGCCCTGATTATATATAATATTATAATATAAGCTTCGCCGTTATTACATATAACATTAGAATATAAGATTTGCCCTGATTATATATAATATTAGAATATAAGCTTTGCCCTGATTATATATAATATTAGAATATAAGCTTCGCCATGATTATATATAACATTAGAATATAAGCTTTGCCCTGATTATATATAACATTAGAATATAAGCTTCGCCCTGATTATATATAATATTAGAATATAAGCTTCGCCCTGATTATATATAACATTAGAATATAAGCTTCGCCCTGATTATATATAATATTAGAATATAAGCTTCGCCGTGATTATATATAATATTAGAATATAAGCTTCGCCCTGATTATATATAACATTAGAATATAAGCTTCGCCCTGATTATATATAACATTAGAATATAAGCTTCGCCGTGATTATATATAATATTAGAATATAAGCTGCGCCCTGATTATATATAACATTAGAATATAAGCTTCGCCGTGATTATATATAAAATTTGAATATAAGCTTCGCCGTGATTATATATAATATTAGAATATAAGCTTCGCCGTGATTATATATAACATTAGAATATAAGCTTCGCCGTGATTATATATAACATTAGAATATAAGCTTCGCCGTGATTATATATAACATTAGAATATAAGCTTCGCCATGATTATATATAACATTAGAATATAAGCTTCGCCGTGATTATATATAACATTAGAATATAAGCTTTGCCATGATTATATATAATATTAGAATATAAGCTTTGCCCTGATTATATATAATATTAGAATATAAGCTTCGCCGTGATTATATATAATATTAGAATATAAGCTTCGCCGTGATTATATATAACATTAGAATTAAAGCTTCGTCCGTGATTATATATAACATTAGAATATAAGCTTCTCCCTGATTATATATAACATTAGAATATAAGCTTCGCCGTGATTATATATAATATTAGAATATAAGCTTCGTCCGTGATTATATATAACATTAGAATATAAGCTTCGCCCTGATTATATATAACATTAGAATATAAGCTTCGCCGTGATTATATATAACATTAGAATATAAGCTTCGCCCTGATTATATATAACATTAGAATATAAGCTTCGCCGTGATTATATATAACATTAGAATATAAGCTTCGCCCTGATTATATATAACATTAGAATATAAGCTTCGCCCTGATTATATATAATATTAGAATATAAGCTTCGCCCGGATTATATATAATATTAGAATATAAGCTTCGCCGTGATTATATATAACATTAGAATATAAGCTTCGCCGTGATTATATATAATATTAGAATATAAGCTTCGCCGTGATTATATATAACATTAGAATATAAGCTTCGCCCTGATTATATATAACATTAGAATATAAGCTTCGCCCTGATTATATATAATATTAGAATATAAGCTTCGCCGTGATTTTATATAACATTAGAATATAAGCTTCGCCCTGATTATATATAACATTAGAATATAAGCTTCGCTGTGATTATATATAACATTAGAATATAAGCTTCGCCCTGATTATATATAATATTAGAATATAAGCTTCGCCGTGATTATATATAACATTAGAATATAAGCTTCGCCCTGATTATATATAATATTAGAATATAAGCTTCGCCGTGATTATATATAACATTAGAATATAAGCTTTGCCCTGATTATATATAATATTATAATATAAGCTTCGCCGTTATTACATATAATATTATAATATAAGCTTTGCCCTGATTATATATAATATTAGAATATAAGCTTTGCCCTGATTATATATAATATTAGAATATAAGCTTCGCCGTGATTATATATAACATTAGAATATAAGCTTTGCCCTGATTATATATAACATTAGAATATAAGCTTCGCCCTGATTATATATAATATTAGAATATAAGCTTCGCCCTGATTATATATAACATTAGAATATAAGCTTCGCTGTGATTATATATAATATTAGAATATAAGCTTCGCCCTGATTATATATAACATTAGAATATAAGCTTCGCCCTGATTATATATAATATTAGAATATAAGCTTCGCCCTGATTATATATAATATTCGAATATAAGCTTCGTCCTGATTATATATAATATTAGAATATAAGCATCGCCGGGATTATATATAACATTAGAATATAAGCTTCGCCCTGATTATATATAATATTCGAATATAAGCTTCGTCCGTGATTATATATAATATTAGAATATAAGCTTCGCCGTGATTATATATAATATTAGAATATAAGCTTCGCCCTGATTATATATAACATTAGAATATAAGCTTCGCCCTGATTATATATAACATTAGAATATAAGCTTCGCCCTGATTATATATAATATTAGAATATAAGCTGCGCCCTGATTATATATAATATTAGAATATAAGCTTCGCCGTCATTATATATAATATTAGAATATAAGCTTTGCCCTGATTATATATAATATTAGAATATAAGCTTCGCCCTGATTATATATAATATTAGAATATAAGCTTCGTCCGTGATTATATATAACATTAGAATATAAGCTTCGCCCTGATTATATATAACATTAGAATATAAGCTTCGCCCTGATTATATATAACATTAGAATATAAGCTTCGCCGTCATTATATATAATATTAGAATATAAGCTTTGCCCTGATTATATATAATATTAGAATATAAGCTTCGCTCTGATTATATATAACATTAGAATATAAGCTTCGCCCTGATTATATATAACATTAGAATATAAGCTTCGTCCGTGATTATATATAACATTAGAATATAAGCTTCGCCCTGATTATATATAACATTAGAATATAAGCTTCGCCGTGATTATATATAATATTAGAATATAAGCTTCGTCCGTGATTATATATAACATTAGAATATAAGCTTCGCCCTGATTATATATAACATTAGAATATAAGCTTCGCCGTGATTATATATAACATTAGAATATAAGCTTCGCCCTGATTATATATAATATTAGAATATAAGCTTCGCCGTGATTATATATAACATTAGAATATAAGCTTCGCCCTGATTATATATAACATTAGAATATAAGCTTCGCCCTGATTATATATAATATTAGAATATAAGCTTCGCCGTCATTATATATAATATTAGAATATAAGCTTTGCCCTGATTATATATAATATTAGAATATAAGCTTCGCCCTGATTATATATAATATTAGAATATAAGCTTTGCCCTGATTATATATAATATTAGAATATAAGCTTCGCCCTGATTATATATAATATTAGAATATAAGCTTCGTCCGTGATTATATATAACATTAGAATATAAGCTTCGCCCTGATTATATATAACATTAGAATATAAGCTTCGCCCTGATTATATATAACATTAGAATATAAGCTTCGCCGTCATTATATATAATATTAGAATATAAGCTTTGCCCTGATTATATATAATATTAGAATATAAGCTTCGCTCTGATTATATATAACATTAGAATATAAGCTTCGCCCTGATTATATATAACATTAGAATATAAGCTTCGTCCGTGATTATATATAACATTAGAATATAAGCTTCGCCCTGATTATATATAACATTAGAATATAAGCTTCGCCGTGATTATATATAATATTAGAATATAAGCTTCGTCCGTGATTATATATAACATTAGAATATAAGCTTCGCCCTGATTATATATAACATTAGAATATAAGCTTCGCCCTGATTATATATAATATTAGAATATAAGCTTCGCCGTGATTATATATAATATTAGAATATAAGCTTCGCCCTGATTATATATAATATTAGAATATAAGCTTCGCCGTGATTATATATAATATTAGAATATAAGCTTCGCCGTGATTATATATAACATTAGAATATAAGCTTCGCCGTGATTATATATAATATTAGAATATAAGCTTCGCCGTGATTATATATAACATTAGAATATAAGCTTCGCCCTGATTATATATAACATTAGAATATAAGCTTCGCCCTGATTATATATAATATTAGAATATAAGCTTCGCCGTGATTATATATAACATTAGAATATAAGCTTCGCCGTGATTTTATATAACATTAGAATATAAGCTTCGCCCTGATTATATATAACATTAGAATATAAGCTTCGCTGTGATTATATATAACATTAGAATATAAGCTTCGCCCTGATTATATATAATATTAGAATATAAGCTTCGCCGTGATTATATATAACATTAGAATATAAGCTTCGCCCTGATTATATATAATATTAGAATATAAGCTTCGCCGTGATTATATATAACATTAGAATATAAGCTTTGCCCTGATTATATATAATATTATAATATAAGCTTTGCCGTTATTACATATAATATTATAATATAAGCTTTGCCCTGATTATATATAATATTAGAATATAAGCTTTGCCCTGATTATATATAATATTAGAATATAAGCTTCGCCGTGATTATATATAACATTAGAATATAAGCTTTGCCCTGATTATATATAACATTAGAATATAAGCTTCGCCCTGATTATATATAATATTAGAATATAAGCTTCGCCCTGATTATATATAACATTAGAATATAAGCTTCGCCGTGATTATATATAATATTAGAATATAAGCTTCGCCCTGATTATATATAACATTAGAATATAAGCTTCGCCCTGATTATATATAATATTAGAATATATGCTGCGCCCTGATTATATATAATATTAGAATATATGCTTCGCCGTCATTATATATAATATTAGAATATAAGCTTCGCCGTCATTATATATAATATTAGAATATAAGCTTTGCCCTGATTATATATAATATTAGAATATAAGCTTCGCCCTGATTATATATAATATTAGAATATAAGCTTCGTCCGTGATTATATATAACATTAGAATATAAGCTTCGCCCTGATTATATATAACATTAGAATATAAGCTTCGCCCTGATTATATATAACATTAGAATATAAGCTTCGCCGTCATTATATATAATATTAGAATATAAGCTTTGCCCTGATTATATATAATATTAGAATATAAGCTTCGCCCTGATTATATATAATATTAGAATATAAGCTTCGTCCGTGATTATATATAACATTAGAATATAAGCTTCGCCCTGATTATATATAACATTAGAATATAAGCTTCGCCGTGATTATATATAACATTAGAATATAAGCTTTGCCGTGATTATATATAATATTAGAATATAAGCTTCGTCCGTGATTATATATAACATTAGAATATAAGCTTCGCCCTGATTATATATAACATTAGAATATAAGCTTCGCCCTGATTATATATAATATTGGAATATAAGCTTCACCGTGATTAAATATAACATTAGAATATAAGCTTCGCCCTGATTATATATAACATTAGAATATAAGCTTCGCCCTGATTATATATAATATTGGAATATAAGCTTCACCGTGATTAAATATAACATTAGAATATAAGCTTCGCCCGGATTATATATAATATTAGAATATAAGCTTCGCCCTGATTATATATAATATTAGAATATAAGCTTCGCCGTGATTTTATATAATATTAGAATATAAGCTTCGCCCTGATTATATATAATATTAGAATATAAGCTTCGCCGTGATTATATATAATATTAGAATATAAGCTTCGCCGTGATTATATATAATATTAGAATATAAGCTTTGCCTTGATTATATATAATATTAGAATATAAGCTTTGCCCTGATTATATATAATATTAGAATATAAGCTTCGCCGTGATTATATATAATATTAGAATATAAGCTTTGCCGTGATTATATATAATATTAGAATATTAGCTTTGCCCTGATTATATATAATATTAGAATATAAGCTTTGCCCTGATTATATATAATATTAGAATATAAGCTATAAGCGATGAGCGCAGACCTCCCCTGCTGCCACCCGGCACGATCGCCGGGACTTCTGTGACGAAAGCGGAAGTACCCGGCTTCTTGATAGAAGCCCCGGCGGTCGTGCCGGGCGGTAGCAGGGGGAGTCTGTGCTCATCGCGCAGATATCCCCTGCTGTTAGAGAGGGGGATCCAGGTCCCCTGCAGCTCTGCTGGTTACCTGGATCCCTGTCTTATAATCTGACCTCAATTTGAGATCATATTATAAAATGAGCTCGAATGTAAGACGAGGGGGATTTCTCAGAGCATTTGCTCTGAAAAAAACCTCGTCTTATATTCGAGAAAATACGGTATTAGAATACAAGCTTCGTGTATCATTGGGATTATTGTGGAATGGGTATGAACCGTCCTTTTTCGGCATCTTTTATTATTTGCTGTCCTTCCCTGTGTATAAGCGTACAATTAGAGCAGGGGGCGGAGCTAGCCGTTAAAGAGAGCAGACGCAGGATAGCAGAGCTCTGCACACTATAGGCATTGAGAGAGAGAGAGAGAGAGAGAGAGAGAGAGAGAGAGAGAGAACAAATATGGGGAGGGGGAGAGGGAGAACAAGGGGAGGGGAGGGGGGAGAGACAAAACAAGGGGAGGGGAGGGGAGAGAGAACAGATATGGGGAGGAGGGAGAGAGAGAACAAATATGGGGAGGGGGAGAGGGAGAACAAGGGGAGGGGAGGGGGGAGAGAACAGATATGGGGAGGAGGGAGAGAGAGAACAAATATGGGGAGGGGAGGGGGGAGAGAACAGATATGGGGAGGAGGGAGAGAGAGAACAAATATGGGGAGGGGGAGAGAGAACAAGGGGAGGGGAGGGGGCAGAGACAAAACAAGGGGAGGGGAGGGGAGAGAGAACAGATATGGGGAGGAGGGAGAGAGAGAACAAATATGGGGAGGGGGAGAGAGAACAAGGGGAGGGGAGGGGGCAGAGACAAAACAAGGGGAGGGGAGGGGAGAGAGAACAGATATGGGGAGGAGGGAGAGAGAGAGAGAACAAATATGGGGAGGGGGAGAGAGAACAAGGGGAGGGGAGGGGGCAGAGACAAAACAAGGGGAGGGGGGAGAGAACAGATATGGGGAGGAGGGAGAGAGAGAGAGAACAAATATGGGGAGGGGGAGAGGGAGAACAAGGGGAGGGGGAGACAGAACAAGGGGAGGGGGGAGAGACAAAATAGAGGAAGGGGAGGGGATGAGAGAACAGTGGAAGGGGGGGTAGAAAACAGAGGAAGGGGGCAGAGAATAGATATGGGGAGGAGGGAGAGAGAGAGAGAGAGAACAAATATGGGGAGGGGGAGAGACAGAACAGAGGAAGGGGAGGGGGAGAGACAGAACAGAGGAAGGGGAGGGGGAGAGACAGAACAGTGGAAGGGGAGGGGGAGAGACAGAACAGAGGAAGGGGAGGGGGAGAGACAGAACAGAGGAAGGGGAGGGGGAGAGACAGAACAGTGGAAGGGGAGGGGGAGAGACAGAACAGAGGAAGGGGAGGGGGAGAGACAGAACAGTGGAAGGGGAACCGACTGCATGTATATTATATATACTTTACTGTGAGAGTAACAGACTCAAACAGACAGGACTCTGAAGCCCAGGTATGAGGACATGCTGGCAGCTATGTTTAAGGTACATGTCAGTTTACCCTGTGGCTGTCACTGACAGTCTCTCACTGGCTGTCACTGACAGTCTCTCACTGGCTGCAAAGACAGCGAGAAACCTCAGTTCTCACATGTCACCAGCAGAGGGCAGCATAACTAGAACTTTAACTAGGTCCCTCTGTTGGTGGCATTGATAACCCTAAACTGTGACTATGAAGATCCAAATAGGGCTAGAAACGTGGAGGGGGAAGCGTGAGATTGGGAGGGGTGTGATCCATCACCCACATTGCACACCCAGGACATGGCCCATCACCCACATTGCACACCCAGGACATGGCCCATCACCCACATTACACACCCAGGACATGCCCCATCACGCACATTACACACCCAGGACATGGTCCATCACCCACATTGCACACCCAGGACATGCCCCATCACGCACATTACACACCCAGGACATGGCCCATCACCCACATTACACACCCAGGACATGCACCATCACCCACATTGCACACCCAGGACATGGTCCATCACCCACATTGCACACCCAGGACATGGCCCATTAACCCACATTGCACACCCAGGACATGGCCCATCACCCACATTGCACACCCAGGACATGCACCATCACCCACATTACACACCCAGGACATGGCCCATCACCCACATTGCACACCCAGGACATGGCCCATCACCCACATTGCACACCCAGGACATGCCCCATCACCCACACTGCACACCCAGGACACGCCCCATCACCCACACTGCACACCCAGGACATGCACCATCACCCACATTGCACACGCAGGACATGCCCCATCACTCACATTGCACACCCAGGATATGCCCCATCACCCACATTTCACACCCAGGACATGCACCATCGCTCACATTGCACACCCAGGACATGCCCCATCACTCACATTGCACACCCAGGACATGCCCCATCACTCACATTGCACACCCAGGATATGCCCCATCACCCACATTTCACACCCAGGACATGCACCATCGCTCACATTGCACACCCAGGACATGCACCATCACCCACATTGCACTCCCAGGACATGCACCATCACCCACATTGCACCCCCAGGATATGCACCATTAGCCACATTGCACCCCCAGGACATGCACCATCACCCACATTGCACTCCCAGGACATGCCCCATCACCCACACTGCACACCCAGGACATGCACCATCACCCACATTGCACACGCAGGACATGCACCATCACCCACATTGCACTCCCAGGACATGCACCATCACCCACACTGCACACCCAGGACATGGCCCATCACCCACATTACACACCCAGGACATGCCCCATCACCCACATTGCACTCCCAGGACATGCCCCATCACCCACACTGCACACCCAGGACATGGCCCATCACCCACATTGCACACCCAGGATATGCCCCATCACCCACAGTGAACACCCAGGACATACACCATCACCCACATTACACACCCAGGACATACCCCATCCCCCACATTGCACGTCCAGTACATGCACCATCAGGACATGTACCATACTGCACTATCATGACTTACCCTGATAACCCTGCAGAGAGGTTGGTGAGGGGAGATCTTTTTATCTCCTCAGCTAGTTCCTCTGCTAGTAAGATTTATTCTTTAAAAATAGTTCCTTTACTGAGAGGGTAGTGGATGCATGGAATAGTCTTCCAGTAGAAGTGGTAGAGGTTAATACAGTGAAGGAGTTTAAGCATGCATGGGATAGGTATAAGGCTATCCTAGATATAAGATAAGGTCAGGGACTAATGAAAGTATAACTTTACTGAGAGGGTAGGGGATGTATGGAATAGTCTTCCAGTATAAGTGTTAGAGGTTAATACAGTGAAGGAGTTTAAGCATGCATGGGATAGGTATAAGGCTATCCTAGATATAAGATAAGGCCAGGGACTAATGAAAGTATTACTTTACTGAGAGGGTAGTGGATGCATGGAATAGTCTTCCAGTAGAAGTGGTAGAGGGTAATACAGTGAAGGAGTTTAAGCATGCATGGGATAGGTATAAGGCTATCCTAGACATAAGATAAGGCCAGGGACTAATGAAAGTATTACTTTACTGAGAGGGTAGTGGATGCATGGAATAGTCTTCCAGTAGAAGTGTTAGAGGGTAATACAGTGAAGGAGTTTAAGCATGCATGGGATAGGTATAAGGCTATCCTAGATATAAGATAAGGTCAGGGACTAATGAAAGGATTACATTACTGAGAGGGTAGTGGATGCATGGAATAGTCTTCCAGTAGAAATGGTAGAGGTTAATACAGTGAGGGAGTTTAAGCATGCATGGGATAGGTATAAGGCTATCCTAGATATAAGATAAGGCCAGGGACTAATGAAAGTATTACATTACTGAGAGGGTAGTGGGTGCATGGAATAGTCTTCCAGTAGAGGTGGTAGAGGTTAATACAGTGAAGGAGTTTAAGCATGCATGGGATAGGTATAAGGCTATCCTAGATATAAGATAAGGCCAGGGACTAATGAAAGTATTACATTACTGAGAGGGTAGTGGGTGCATGGAATAGTCTTCCAGTAGAAGTGATAGAGGTTAATTCGGTGAAGGAGTTTAAGCATTCATGGGATAGGTATAAGGCTATCCTAGATATAAGATAAGGCCAGGGACTAATGAAAGTATTACTTTACTGAGAGGGTAGTGGATGTATGGAATAGTCTTCCAGTAGAAGTGGTAGAGGTTAATACAGTGAAGGAGTTTAAGCATGCATGGGATAGGTATAAGGCTATCCTAGATATAAGATAAGGCCAGGGACTAATGAAAGTATTACATTACTGAGAGGGTAGTGGATGTATGGAATAGTCTTCCAGTAGAAGTGGTAGAGGTTAATACAGTGAAGGAGTTTAAGCATGCATGGGATAGGTATAAGGCTATCCTAGATATAAGATAAGGCCAGGGACTAATGAAAGTATTACTTTACTGAGAGGGTAGTGGATGCATGGAATAGTCTTCCAGTAGAAGTGGTAGAGGGTAATACAGTGAAGGAGTTTAAGCATGCATGGGATAGGTATAAGGCTATCCTAGACATAAGATAAGGCCAGGGACTAATGAAAGTATTACTTTACTGAGAGGGTAGTGGATGCATGGAATAGTCTTCCAGTAGAAGTGTTAGAGGGTAATACAGTGAAGGAGTTTAAGCATGCATGGGATAGGTATAAGGCTATCCTAGATATAAGATAAGGTCAGGGACTAATGAAAGGATTACATTACTGAGAGGGTAGTGGATGCATGGAATAGTCTTCCAGTAGAAATGGTAGAGGTTAATACAGTGAGGGAGTTTAAGCATGCATGGGATAGGTATAAGGCTATCCTAGATATAAGATAAGGCCAGGGACTAATGAAAGTATTACATTACTGAGAGGGTAGTGGGTGCATGGAATAGTCTTCCAGTAGAGGTGGTAGAGGTTAATACAGTGAAGGAGTTTAAGCATGCATGGGATAGGTATAAGGCTATCCTAGATGTAAGATAAGGCCAGGGACTAATGAAAGTATTACATTACTGAGAGGGTAGTGGATGTATGGAATAGTCTTCCAGTAGAGGTGGTAGAGGTTAATACAGTGAAGGAGTTTAAGCATGCATGGGATAGGTATAAGGCTATCCTAGACATAAGATAAGGCCAGGGACTAATGAAAGTATTACATTACTGAGAGGGTAGTGGATGTATGGAATAGTCTTCCAGTAGAAGTGGTAGAGGTTAATACAGTGAAGGAGTTTAAGCATGCATGGGATAGGTATAAGGCTATCCTAGACATAAGATAAGGCCAGGGACTAATGAAAGTATTACTGTACTGAGAGGGTAGTGGATGCATGGAATAGTCTTCCAGTAGAAATGGTAGAGGTTAATACAGTGAAGGAGTTTAAGCATGCATGGGATAGGTATAAGGCTATCCTAGACATAAGATAAGGCCAGGGACTAATGAAAGTATTACATTACTGAGAGGGTAGTGGATGCATGGAATAGTCTTCCAGTGGAAGTGGTAGAGGATAATACAGTGAAGGAGTTTAAGCATGCATGGGATAGGTATAAGGCTATCCTAGATATAAGATAAGGCCAGGGACTAATGAAAGTATTACTTCACTGAGAGGGTAGTGGATGAATGGAATAGTCTTCCAGTAGAAGTGGTAGAGGTTAATACAGTAAAGGAGTTTAAGCATGCATGGGATAGGTATAAGGCTATCCTAGATATAAGATATGGTCAGGGACTAATGAAAGTATTACTTTACTGAGAGGGTAGTGGATTAATGGAATAGTCTTCCAGTAGAAGTGGTAGAGGTTAATACAGTGAAGGAGTTTAAGCATGCATGGGATAGGTATAAGGCTATCCTAGATCTAAGATAAGGCCAGGGACTAATGAAAGTATTAAATTACTGAGAGGGTAGTGGATGTATGGAATAGTCTTCCAGTAGAAATGGTAGAGGTTAATACAGTGAAGGAGTTTAAGCATGCATGGGATAGGTATAAGGCTATCCTAGATATAAGATAAGGCCAGGAACTAATGAAAGTATTACATTACTGAGAGGGTAGTGGATGTATGGAATAGTCTTCCAGTAGAAGTGGTAGAGGTTAATACAGTGAAGGAGTTTAAGCATGCATGGGATAGGTATAAGGCTATCCTAGATATAAGATAAGGCCAGGGACTAATGAAAGTATTACATTACTGAGAGGGTAGTGGATGTATGGAATAGTCTTCCAGTAGAGGTGGTAGAGGTTAATACAGTGAAGGAGTTTAAGCATGCATGGGATAGGTATAAGGCTATCCTAGACATAAGATAAGGCCAGGGACTAATGAAAGTATTACATTACTGAGAGGGTACTGGATGCATGGAATAGTCTTCCAGTAGAAATGGTAGAGGTTAATACAGTGAAGGAGTTTAAGCATGCTTGGGATAGGTATAAGGCTTTCCTAGATATAAGATAAGGCCAGGGACTAATGAAAGTATTACTTTACTGAGAGGGTAGTGGATGCATGGAATAGTCTTCCATTAGAAGTGGTAGAGGTTAATACAGTGAGGGAGTTTAAGCATGCATGGGATAGGTATAAGGCTATCCTAGATATAAGATAAGGCCAGGGACTAATGAAAGTATTACATTACTGAGAGGGTAGTGGATGTATGGAATAGTCTTCCAGTAGAAGTGGTAGAGGTTAATACAGTGAAGGAGTTTAAGCATGCATGGGATAGGTATACGGCTATCCTAGATACAAGATAAGGCCAGGGACTAATGAAAGTATTACATTACTGAGAGGGTAGTGGATGTATGGAATAGTCTTCCAGTAGTAGTGGTAGACGTTAATACAGTGAAGGAGTTTAAGCATGCATGGGATAGGTATAAGGCTATCCTAGATATAAGATAAGGCCAGGGACTAATGAAAGTATTACATTACTGAGAGTGTAGTGGATGTATGGAATAGTCTTCCAGTAGAAGTGGTAGAGGTTAATACAGTGAAGGAGTTTAAGCATGCGTGGGATAGGTATAAGGCTATCCTAGATATTAGATAAGGCCAGGGACTAATGAAAGTATTACTTTACTGAGAGGGTAGTGGATGTATGGAATAGTCTTCCAGTTGAAGTGGTAGAGGTTAATACAGTGAAGGAGTTTAAGCATGCATGGGATAGGTATAAGGCTATCCTAGATATAAGCAGTGCTGTATTTACCACGAGGCATCCTAGGCGGATGCCTATGGCGGCAAATTTTGGGGGGCGGCAGCGCCCCCCAGCACTGGAAAAAAAAAAAATGTAAAAAAAATAAAAATGTAAAAAAAAAAAATTTCGGCCCTTTAAAAAAAAAAAAAAAAAACCCCACCGCGCTTGCAGGCAGAGACGGAGGTGAGAGGGGATCGGAAGATCCCCCCTCACCATCGCTCTGCCTGCCAGGCTGCACGGGGAGCCGAACAGGCAGCACAGAGAAATCTCCGTGCTGCCTGTTCGGCTCCCCGTGCAGTGTGCCGACACGGAAGTGCCGACAGTCACGTGACGGGCGCGCTGACGTCATACGCGCGCCCGGTCACGTGACCTGTCGGCACAATCGCCGGGAAGCTGAACAGGCAGCATGGAGGGACCATGCTGCCTGCCTGCCAGGGAAAGGTAAGTGCTGATGGGAGACTGTGTGTGTGTGTGTGTGTGTGTGTGTGTGTGTGTGTGTGTGTGTGTGTGACTGAGTGTGATGGGAGTCAGAGTGTGTGTGATGGGAGACAGTGTGTGTGACTGAGTGTGATGGGAGTCAGAGTGCGTGTGATGGGAGACAGTGTGTGTGTGTGTGTGACTGAGTGTGATGGGAATCAGAGTGTGTGTGATGGGAGACTGTGTGTGACTGAGTGTGATGGGAGTCAGAGTGTGTGTGATGGGAGACTGAGTGTGATGGGAGTCAGAGTGTGTGTGATGGGAGACAGTGTGTGTGACTGAGTGTGATGGGAGTCAGAGTGTGTGTGATGGGAGACAGTGTGTGTGACTGAGTGTGATGGGAGTCAGAGTGTGCGTGATGGGAGTAGGAGTGTGTGACTGAGTGTGATGGGAGTCAGAGTGTGCGTGATGGGAGTAGGAGTGTGTGACTGAGTGTGATGGGAGTAGGAGTGTGTGACTGAGTGTGATGGGAGTGTGAGCTTGATGTGAGTCTGAATGATGGGGCATGTCTTAGGTGTGTAACGTGGGTGTGCAGCTTGGGTAGGGGGGTGCCCGGATTTTGTCTGCCTAGGGCAGCACAAAATCAAGATACACCACTGGATATAAGGCCAGGTACTAATGAAAGTATTACTTTACTGAGAGGGTAGTGGATGCATGGAATAGTCTCCCAGTATAAGTGGTAGAGGTTAATACAGTGAAGGAGTTTAAGCATGCATGGGATAGGTATAAGGCTATCCTAGATATAAGATAAGGTCAGGGACTAATGAAAGTATTACTTTACTGAGAGGGTAGTGGATGAATGGAATAGTCTCCCAGTAGAAGTGGTAGAGGTTAATACAGTGAAGGAGTTTAAGCATGCATGGGATAGGTATAAGGCTATCCTAGATATAAGATAAGGCCAGGGACTAATGAAAGTATTACTTCACTGAGAGGGTAGTGGATGAATGGAATAGTCTTCCGGTAGAAGTGGTAGAGGTTAATACAGTGAAGGAGTTTAAGCATGCGTGAGATAGGTATAAGGCTATCCTAGATATAAGATAAGGCCAAGGACTAATGAAAGTATTACATTACTGAGAGGGTAGTGGATGCATGGAATAGTCTTCCAGTAGAAATGGTAGAGGTTAATACAGTGAAGGAGTTTAAGCATGCATGGGATAGGTATAAGGCTATCCTAGATATAAGATAAGGCCAGGGACTGATGAAAGTATTACATTACTAAGAGGGTAGTGGATGTATGGAATAGTCTTCCAGTAGAAGTGGTAGTGGTTAATACAGTGAGGGAGTTTAAGCATGCATGGGATAGGTATAAGGCTATCCTAGATATAAGATAAGGCCAGGGACTAATGAAAGTATTAAAGAACTGAGAGGGTAGTGGATGTATGGAATAGTCTTCCAGTAGAAGTGGTAGAGGTTAATACAGTGAAGGAGTTTAAGCATGCATGGGATAGGTATACGGCTATCCTAGATATAAGATAAGGCCAGGGACTAATGAAAGTATTACATTACTGAGAGGGTAGTGGATGCATGGAAGTCTTCCAGTAGAAGTGGTAGAGGTTAATACAGTGAAGGAGTTTAAGCATGCATGGGATAGGTATAAGGCTATCCTAGATATAAGATAAGGCCAGGGACTAATGAAAGTATTACATTACTGAGAGGGTAGTGGATGTATGGAATAGTCTTCCAGTAGAAGTGGTAGAGGTTAATACAGTGAAGGAGTTTAAGCATGCATGGGATAGGTATAAGGCTATCCTAGATATAAGATAAGGCCAGGGACTAATGAAAGTATTACATTACTGAGAGGGTAGTGGATGTATGGAATAGTCTTCCAGTAGAGGTGGTAGAGGTTAATACAGTGAAGGAGTTTAAGCATGCATGGGATAGGTATAAGGCTATCCTAGACATAAGATAAGGCCAGGGACTAATGAAAGTATTACATTACTGAGAGGGTAGTGGATGCATGGAATAGTCTTCCAGTAGAAATGGTAGAGGTTAATACAGTGAAGGAGTTTAAGCATGCATGGGATAGGTATAAGGCTATCCTAGATATAAGATAAGGCCAGGGACTAATGAAAGTATTACATTACTGAGAGGGTAGTGGATGCATGGAATAGTCTTCCAGTAGAAATGGTAGAGGTTAATACAGTGAAGGAGTTTAAGCATGCATGGGATAGGTATAAGGCTATCCTAGATATAAGATAAGGCCAGGAACTGATGAAAGTATTACATTACTAAGAGGGTAGTGGATGTATGGAATAGTCTTCCAGTAGAAGTGGTAGTGGTTAATACAGTGAGGGAGTTTAAGCATGCATGGGATAGGTATAAGGCTATCCTAGATATAAGATAAGGCCAGGGACTAATGAAAGTATTAAAGAACTGAGAGGGTAGTGGATGTATGGAATAGTCTTCCAGTAGAAGTGGTAGAGGTTAATACAGTGAAGGGGTTTAAGCATGCATGGGATAGGTATAAGGCTATCCTAGACATAAGATAAGGCCAGGGACTAATGAAAGTATTACATTACTGAGAGGGTAGTGGATGCATGGAATAGTCTTCCAGTGGAAGTGGTAGAGGATAATACAGTGAAGGAGTTTAAGCATGCATGGGATAGGTATAAGGCTATCCTAGACATAAGATAAGGCCAGGGACTAATGAAAGTATTACTTTACTGAGAGGGTAGTGGATGAATGGAATAGTCTCCCAGTATAAGTGGTAGAGGTTAATACAGTGAAGGAGTTTAAGCATGCATGGGATAGGTATAAGGCTATCCTAGATATAAGATAAGGTCAGGGACTAATGAAAGTATTACTTCACTGAGAGGGTAGTGGATGTATGGAATAGTCTTCCAGTAGAAGTGGTAGAGGTTAATACAGTGAAGGAGTTTAAGCATGCATGGGATAGGTATACGGCTATCCTAGATATAAGATAAGGCCAGGGACTAATGAAAGTATTACATTACTGAGAGTGTAGTGGATGTATGGAATAGTCTTCCAGTAGTAGTGGTAGAGGTTAATACAGTGAAGGAGATTAAGCATGCGTGGGATAGGTATAAGGCTATCCTAGATATAAGATAAGGCCAGGGACTAATGAAAGTATTACATTACTAAAAGGGTAGTGGATGCATGGAAGTCTTCCAGTAGAAGTGGTAGAGGTTAATACAGTGAAGGAGTTTAAGCATGCATGGGATAGGTATAAGGCTATCCTAGATATAAGATAAGGCCAGGGACTAATGAAAGTATTACATTACTGAGAGGGTAGTGGATGTATGGAATAGTCTTCCAGTAGAAGTCGTAGAGGTTAATACAGTGAAGGAGTTTAAGCATGCATGGGATAGGTATAAGGCTATCCTAGATATAAGATAAGGCCAGGGACTAATGAAAGTATTACATTACTGAGAGGGTAGTGGATGTATGGAATAGTCTTCCAGTAGAGGTGGTAGAGGTTAATACAGTGAAGGAGTTTAAGCATGCATGGGATAGGTATAAGGCTATCCTAGACATAAGATAAGGCCAGGGACTAATGAAAGTATTACATTACTGAGAGGGTAGTGGATGCATGGAATAGTCTTCCAGTAGAAATGGTAGAGGTTAATACAGTGAAGGAGTTTAAGCATGCATGGGATAGGTATAAGGCTATCCTAGACATAAGATAAGGCCAGGGACTAATGAAAGTATTACATTACTGAGAGGGTAGTGGATGTATGGAATAGTCTTCCAGTGGAAGTGGTAGAGGATAATACAGTGAAGGAGTTTAAGCATGCATGGGATAGGTATAAGGCTATCCTAGATATAAGATAAGGCCAGGGACTAATGAAAGTATTACTTTACTGAGAGGGTAGTGGATGAATGGAATAGTCTCCCAGTATAAGTGGTACCAGTATAAGTGGTAGAGGTTAATACAGTGAAGGAGTTTAAGCATGCATGGGATAGGTATAAGGCTATCCTAGATATAAGATAAGGTCAGGGACTAATGAAAGTATTACTTCACTGAGAGGGTAGTGGATGAATGGAATAGTCTTCCAGTAGAAGTGGTAGAGGTTAATACAGTGAAGGAGTTTAAGCATGCGTGAGATAGGTATAAGGCTATCCTAGATCTAAGATAAAGCCAGGGACTAATGAAAGTATTACATTACTGAGAGGGTAGTGGATGTATGGAATAGTCTTCCAGTAGAGTTGGTAGAGGTTAATACAGTGAAGGAGTTTAAGCATGCATGGGATAGGTATAAGGCTATCCTAGACATAAGATAAGGCCAGGGACTAATGAAAGTATTACATTACTGAGAGGGTAGTGGATGCATGGAATAGTCTTCCAGTAGAAATGGTAGAGGTTAATACATTGAAGGAGTTTAAGCATGCATGGGATAGGTATAAGGCTATCCTAGATATAAGATAAGGCCAGGGACTGATGAAAGTATTACATTACTAAGAGGGTAGTGGATGTATGGAAGAGTCTTCCAGTAGAAGTGGTAGAGGTTAATACAGTGAGGGAGTTTAAGCATGCATGGGATAGGTATAAGGCTATCCTAGATATAAGATAAGGCCAGGGACTAATGAAAGTATTAAATTACTGAGAGGGTAGTGGATGTATGGAATAGTCTTCCAGTAGAAGTGGTAGAGGTTAATACAGTGAAGGGGTTTAAGCATGCATGGGATAGGTATAAGGCTTTCCTAGATATAAGATAAGGCCAGGGACTAATGAAAGTATTACTTTACTGAGAGGGTAGTGGATGCATGGAATAGTCTTCCATTAGAAGTGGTAGAGGTTAATACAGTGAGGGAGTTTAAGCATGCATGGGATAGGTATAAGGCTATCCTAGATATAAGATAAGGCCAGGGACTAATGAAAGTATTACATTACTGAGAGGGTAGTGGATGTATGGAATAGTCTTCCAGTAGAAGTGGTAGAGGTTAATACAGTGAAGGAATTTAAGCATGCATGGGATAGGTATACGGCTATCCTAGATATAAGATAAGGCCAGGGACTAATGAAAGTATTACATTAATGAGAGGGTAGTGGATGTATGGAATAGTCTTCCAGTAGTAGTGGTAGAGGTTAATACAGTGAAGGAGTTTAAGTATGCATGGGATAGGTATAAGGCTATCCTAGATATAAGATAAGGCCACGGACTAATGAAAGTATTACATTACTGAGAGGGTAGTGGATGTATGGAATAGTCTTCCAGTAGAAGTGGTAGAGGTTAATACAGTGAAGGAGTTTAAGCATGCGTGGTATAGGTATAAGGCTATCCTAGATATAAGATAAGGCCAGGGACTAATGAAAGTATTACATTACTGAGAGGGTAGTGGATGCATGGAATAGTCTTCCAGTGGAAGTGGTAGAGGATAATACAGTGAAGGAGTTTAAGCATGCATGGGATAGGTATAAGGCTATCCTAGATATAAGATAAGGCCAGGGACTAATGAAAGTATTACTTTACTGAGAGGGTAGTGGATGAATGGAATAGTCTCCCAGTATAAGTGGTAGAGGTTAATACAGTGAAGGAGTTTAAGCATGCATGGGATAGGTATAAGGCTATCCTAGATATAAGATAAGGCCATGGACTAATGAAAGTATTACATTACTGAGAGGGTAGTGGATGTATGGAATAGTCTTCCAGTAGAAGTGGTAGAGGTTAATACAGTGAAGGAGTTTAAGCATGCATGGGATAGGTATAAGGCTATCCTAGACATAAGATAAGGCCAGGGACTAATGAAAGTATTTCATTACTGAGAGGGTAGTGGATGCATGGAATAGTCTTCCAGTGGAAGTGGTAGAGGATAATACAGTGAAGGAGTTTAAGCATGCATGGGATGTGTATAAGGCTATCCTAGATATAAGATAAGGCCAGGGACTAATGAAAGTATTACTTTACTGAGAGGGTAGTGGATGAATGGAATAGTCTCCCAGTATAAGTGGTAGAGGTTAATACAGTGAAGGAGTTTAAGCATGCATGGGATAGGTATAAGGCTATCCTAGATATAAGATAAGGTCAGGGACTAATGAAAGTATTACTTCACTGAGAGGGTAGTGGATGAATGGAATAGTCTTCCAGTAGAAGTGGTAGAGGTTAATACAGTGAAGGAGTTTAAGCATGCGTGAGATAGGTATAAGGCTATCCTAGATCTAAGATAAGGCCAGGGACTAATGAAAGTATTACATTACTGAGAGGGTAGTGGATGTATGGAATAGTCTTCCAGTAGAGGTGGTAGAGGTTAATACAGTGAAGGAGTTTAAGCATGCATGGGATCGGTATAAGGCTATCCTAGATATAAGATAAGGTCAGTGACTAATGAAAGTATTACATTACTGAGAGGGTAGTGGATGTATGGAATAGTCTTCCAGTAGAAGTGGTAGAGGTTAATACAGTGAAGGAGTTTAAGCATGCATGGGATAGGTATAAGGCTATCCTAGACATAAGATAAGGCCAGGGACTAATGAAAGTATTACATTACTGAGAGGGTAGTGGATGTATGGAATAGTCTTCCAGTAGAAGTGGTAGAGGTTAATACAGTGAAGGAGTTTAAGCATGCATGGGATAGGTATAAGGCTATCCTAGATATAAGATAGGGAACTGGAGACTAATATAAGTATTCAGATATTTTGCAGACTAGATTGGTAAATGGTTCTTATCTGCCGACACATTCTATGTTTCTATGTTAGCCCTTCTTCTAACATAGAAGCACAAGTAAAACTGTCACTGCCCCCACTATGAGGAGAACTGGCAGGTACTTTTTTGCAAGCCCCCACTCGGATTGTCTGTGCCCTGTCAGCTTGCACCAAGCTCACCAGCAACTCTGAGTAGGAGCCGCAAGTGAAGCCGCGTCTATCTGTACACCTTTGGGTTTACTTGGGACATTATTTTTTATCCCCAGCTTCCTCTAATAATTGCCAAACTATAACACGAAGCTGTAATGTTGTCATAATGAAAGCGATTATAGTTGTGTACAACCTGATTCCACCGTGAGCCTTTCATATGACTTGAGGGCTCTGTTGTTAGACTCCACAGATATCAAACAGATTTCACACTCCTGAATTCGATTTTCTGAGACCAATATCTCCCACGGTAATAACGTTTTACTGCTTGCCAAAAGATTCAATAAAATGATGTGGCTACACTGGGCACGCCTACAGTATCCGACGGAATTACTGACATAACAGCTCTGGAAAATGTCATTCCCATCGTGAATAGAGAAACGTTTTTGTTATTTGCGTCTGTGGGCCAAACTTAAGGCATGATACAGGAGATTAAAGCATTTCACACGCCTGAATTTGATTTTAATGCAACCAATTTCTCCCACGGTTATAACGTTTTACTGCTTGCCAGAAAGCTCAATAAGACGATCTGCGTACCCCAGGCACGTCTGCATTATCTGGGGGAAATACAGACAAAACGGCTAAAGAAAGATCAACTACTGGACTTAAATAACGATTCATTCTCTA
This sequence comes from Pelodytes ibericus, assembly GCA_036172795.1. Classification (NCBI taxonomy): domain Eukaryota; kingdom Metazoa; phylum Chordata; class Amphibia; order Anura; family Pelodytidae; genus Pelodytes; species Pelodytes ibericus. The sequence goes on along the minus strand of CM069861.1, from coordinate 3,554,796 downwards.
TTTGGCCCAAACACGAGGCAGAATATAATGAGGACAAGAACCTGACACAGAATTCAGGTGTATGAGTTTGTACAAGATTTGAAAGTCTCTCTCCAGTGAGCAATAATGGAATAAAACACAAACATAGGAAGTGCATTACTGAGCTGTGGACATTACGGCAGCCCCAACGCGTTCTGCGTTGTAATCACAGGCTAGCACACCATTTATATCTTCACTGCAAACTGGAGCCGGGTGAGAAAGTTCAGGAAACCATGCAAAAATAATATAGACATTCCTGCTGCTCCAAGTGGAACAGAGTGCGATAAGGGGATTTGTTCCAGTCCAGATTTACTGTTAACCTTTTGGGTGCTGGTTTAACTTTGGACTTTTTAATTCGCCTATTAAAATGATACATTTTCCAGGGCTGCATTTGGTAGAATAAATCACCGTGACCATAGATTTTGCATAAGTATCCTTGGATGTAATGGCAATGGGGTCACCATAACTGACCCATAAACATGTCACTGTCATTAGTACACTTTGGCCCTAGGAAGGACTGACCCATAAACATGTCACTGTCATTAGTACACTTTGGCCCTAGGAAGGACTGACCCATAAACATGTCACTGTCATTAGTACACTTTGGTCCTAGGAAGGACTGACCCATAAACATGTCACTGTCATTAGTACACTTTGGCCCTAGGAAGGACTGACCCATAAACATGTCACTGTCATTAGTACACTTTGGCCCTAGGAAGGACTGACCCATAAACATGTCACTGTCATCAGTACACTTTGACCCTAGGAAGGACTGACCCATAAACATGTCACTGTCATTAGTACACTTTGACCCTAGGAAGGACTGACCCATAAACATGTCACTGTCATTAGTACACTTTGGCCCTAGGAAGGACTGACCCATAAACATGTCACTGTCATTAGTACACTTTGGCCCTAGGAAGGACTGACCCATAAACATATCACTGTCATTGGTACACTTTGGCCCTAGGAAGGACTGACCCATAAACATGTCACTGTCATTAGTACACTTTGGCCCTAGGAAGGACTGACCCATAAACATGTCACTGTCATTAGTACACTTTGGCCCTAGGAAGCAAAGGCCCATAAACATGTCACTGTCATTAGTACACTTTGGCCCTAGGAAGCACTGACCCATAAACATGTCACTGTCATTAGTACACCTTGGTTCTAGGAAGTACTGACCCATAAACATGTCACTGTCATTAGTACACTTTGGTCCTAGGAAGGACTGACCCATAAACATGTCACTGTCATTAGTACACTGTGACCCTAGGAAGGACTGACCCATAAACATGTCACTGTCATTAGTACACTTTGGCCCTAGGAAGGACTGACCCATAAACATGTCACTGTCATTAGTACACTTTGGCCCTAGGAAGGACTGACCCATAAACATGTCACTGTTATTAGTACACTGTGACCCTAGGAAGGACTGACCCATAAACATGTCACTGTCATTAGTACACTTTGGCCCTAGGAAGGACTGACCCATAAACATGTCACTGTCATTAGTACACTTTGGTCCTAGGAAGGACTGACCCATAAACATGTCACTGTCATTAGTACTCTTGGCCCTAGGAAGGACTGACCCATAAACATGTCACTGTCATTAGTACACTTTGGCCCTAGGAAGGACTGACCCATAAACATGTCACTGTCATTAGTACACTGTGACCCTAGGAAGGACTGACCCATAAACATGTCACTGTCATTAGTACACTGTGACCCTAGGAAGGACTGACCCATAAACATGTCACTGTCATTAGTACACTTTAACCCTAGGAAGGACTGACCCATAAACATGTCACTGTCATTAGTAAACTTTGGCCCTAGGAAGGACTGACCCATAAACATGTCACTGTCATTAGTACACTTTAACCCTAGGAAGGACTGACCCATAAACATGTCACTGTCATTAGTACACTTTGGCCCTAGGAAGGACTGACCCATAAACATGTCACTGTCATTAGTACACTTTGGTCCTAGGAAGGACTGACCCATAAACATGTCACTGTCATTAGTACACTTTGGCCCTAGGAAGGACTGACCCATAAACATGTCACTCTCAGTAGTACACTTTGGCCCTAGGAAGGACTGACCCATAAACATGTCACTCTCAGTAGTACACTTTGGTCCTAGGAAGGACTGACCCATAAACATGTCACTGTCATTAGTACACTTTGGCCCTAGGAAGGACTGACCCATAAACATGTCACTCTCAGTAGTACACTTTGGCCCTAGGAAGGACTGACCCATAAACATGTCACTGTCATTAGTACACTTTAACCCTAGGAAGGACTGACCCATAAACATGTCACTGTCATTAGTACACTTTGGTCCTAGGAAGGACTGACCCATAAACATGTCACTGTCATTAGTACACTGTGACCCTAGGAAGGACTGACCCATAAACATGTCACTGTCATTAGTACACTTTGGTCCTAGGAAGGACTGACCCATAAACATGTCACTGTCATTAGTACACTTTGGTCCTAGGAAGGACTGACCCATAAACATGTCACTGTCATTAGTGCACTTTGGCCCTAGGAAGGACTGACCCATAAACATGTCACTGTCATTAGTACACTGTGACCCTAGGAAGGACTGACCCATAAACATGTATCATCAGGATCCCAACGAATACTTTAACTGAAAATAAAATGAAGCCCCACTGCAAACAGGTAATTTGAAAATATTCTATTATTGTAAAAATAAACAAGTAACGTTAGGATGATTTGTCCCAAATATGAATCTTTCCGTGATGTTTAGAATAGACACTATGCTCCGGTATATAATAATTCAATGGCATGGGGGGTGCATTATAGACTAGTCCCATTTAACTTGGGTGCCTCTGGTGTTTGCATATTTTCTCAGACCCTCAGACGAGGTTTAACCCCCATGATTAGCAGACACATTATCCTCCATTAGCCCCATTGTCCTGAGCCCCGGCTCCTCCTCTTGTCTTCTCTCCTCCTTGCTTTTCTCTTGTCCACAAGCACTAGATAAGGTGAGCTCAGCTGCTGAGATCACTTTCAACCCCAAGACAAACTTGTGTCACGTTAAGACTCCGGCACAGACCCTGATCCCTCCTTTGGACTACCGGCCATGGAGGATCTCACAGGCTTTTCCCTGGATCCTTGCCTGGAAGGATACGGACATCTAATGCAGATGTCCCACCAGTCCTGCCTCCAACCATCCATGGGAACCGGTGGCTTTTCAATGACGCGCTGCCTCTCCCAAAGCCCCATGAGGGCCTATTGCCCAGGAGCTTACCCCAATCCTGGGGACCTACCAAGCTACCCAGATACCATGAACAATGCAGAGTGGTTTGGGGTGAATCAGGAAATGCGGTACCCAGCATGTAAGTAGATAAGGCCTCGGGAAGACATAGAGCTGAGGGATTATATGCTAAGGTTTGAGATGCTCTGTAATTAACAGCGTGTAAGTTAGACATAATTACTAATATTAGGAAGTGGAATAACAGGGCCGGGATTACATTTATTAAACAGCCGCAGGCTATGAGATCAAGGTTTAATGTTAAATCCAAATAATCATTGTATTTATTTAAATAAAAAAACACAAATTTGATAACTGGTAACGATGCTGACTAATTTAACAAATAGTAGAAGTTTCAAGTCAGTTGTAATATCTAAAAAGGCACAAAAAGGTGTAAAATGTTAGTTGAAGAAGACTTTTAATTTAAATAATGTGATATCTACTGAGTTTTTATGCAGATTCCAAGTCACAGGGTATTGTAATCATTCCACAGATTGTATCTTTACACAGTGGATCCAGTAACTGGATCTAAAGCTACCTGATCAACAGACTAATATCTGGTGGGTGCTCTCAGCGAAGTGTCAGCCAAGGACCCCTTGTTCATGAAATAATACCTGTTTATCCTGGGAACCTCTCTATGGCGGGGTGACATATAACGGAGCATGAGTTTTATTGAACATTTATTTGTTTGAGTAATAATTTGGAAGAGAGAAAAAAAAAACCCCAACAAGTATAACAATGTTTTAAATATTGGAAAAGAGATAATTGTTAGAAGGGGCGGCGGAGATTATCTTTTATCTGTGTGTTCTTCAGAATCCCGTACACAGTATTGTAAGAACTACACAGACATCTCCCAAATGAATAGGCTTATAGGAGATTGTATCTTATCTCCGACCTTCTCCAATATTTGAACGGTGATACAGTCGGCCCCAGCAGACAGACAGCACATAACACCTTGAAAAATAACCAGAACTGGGACTTCATTTCAAAGGATAGATTTAAAAAAATAAAAATCAGAAGTTTCGCACCAATTATTATCAATTTGCTTCAATCCCCAATTAAATCAACTCCGAATCTATTTTAAAACGAAATCTATTCTCCTTTTTTGTAAAGATATATGATTAATTACAAAAGAATAAAAGTAATTTGTTGTCTGTGAAAACTTTTTTATTTTTTATTTTTATTTTTTAAATATGAACTAGGCTTATATTGTGACATAAACTGGGATCTGTAAATGCAGAAAGACAATTCCATCATCTATGGAATAAGATAAAAGGGGGCACCTCCCAAACTTTTGGAGGTTTTGCGTGGGGGGTTGAATTGTACACTTTTGTGCCCCTTACACTTTTAATTTGGGATCTACGGCTCCATGGGATGTAAAACAGGTCTAAATAGAAAAAAATAGAGCAAAAATAACATGTTTTTAGCTTTCTAACTAAATAATACATAATATTTTTCTCAGGTAAGACAAAGGATTTAGACTGAGGCCCAGATGGTAACTTGCATACCCACATAACCCAGGAATATTTCTTGCCATATTATTTATTTATTGCCCTTTAAGGGAGATGGTGAAAACATTCTCAGTAATAATTTACAAATTACAAATATCATATTTTTTTTTTCCAGTTTCCAGAATCATTGGTCCGTCTGGATTTAACGTATCCGCTGCCGGGTGTCTAGGTTATCTGGGAGAAGGCCATAAAAGTTCCTTATATATCCAACATACATCCAAGAGGAAGAGAAGGGTGCTTTTCTCCCAGACCCAAGTTTATGAGCTGGAGAAGAGGTTTGAACACCAGAAGTATCTGACAGCCCCCGAGAGAGAACAGCTAGCAAAACTCATCCACCTCACACCCAACCAGGTCAAAATCTGGTTCCAGAACCATCGCTATAAGATGAAAAGACAATCTAGGACCAAGGGCAGTCCAAAACCCTACAGCGTGGACTCCGACGAGGGCAAGGTGCCATACAGCAGCCCGTGTACATCTATTGAGGATTATGGACGGTCGGAAATTAAATTAGATTACAAGGGACCCATGCAGGACCAACAACTCAATACCCAAAGCTTACTTTTAGGTCAGGACTTCCTCAATTCTTCTTTAGACCACCCTGAGTTCGAGAAAGTGAGTCAGAATATGGCTCTTAAACAATGGTAACCGCTCTCCGTACCCACCAACCCACCAACCCACCAATCCCTGTATTAAATCAGCGACATTCTTATAAAACTCTCAATGTCCTTACAAAGAACTCTCCAGTATGAATCGAGTTTAAGCATAAAATACACGGCAAGTTTTCTGTTTTTGTTTTTTGAGGGATTATAAACGTCTCTCGTACGCCACTGGCTGCATTGGAAGAGAAACATAATAACATGTCTCTGGGATACAGAAGTTGGGTATTTTCTAAGTTAATAAGTCCAATCCCTCGATTAAAATTGTATCCCGCTAACATGTATGTGTCCACAAAATGAATAGTCATATTTCAGTTTGTTACTGAGCCCAGGTGTTGTATATTTAGTAATTCAGTATTTTCATTTAGAAGACAGATACATGATTATAACATAGTGCTAGAAATCACTCCCGAGTTAATTCTTCCCGTGTTTGGCCAATAAAAAGACGGCCCATTTTGAAAGCTGGGTACTTAGATGAATGACTATTATGTTGACCCATTCAAAGGTATCATCAACAACAAAAGTAGAATGACTAAAAAATATTTCCCTTCCTGGTTTTAAAGATTTTATTACCTTGAAAATATATTTGTTGTTTATATGTTTTTTTATTTTACAAAAAAATTATTGCGACTTCTAATACTATAAACTAGACTCCTTTTCGTTATAAGAAACCTTAACATTTATAACTGTTTTAAAATTTGAAAATATATTTTATATGTAATTATGTCGGTTTTTCCTTAGTCTACTTCAGTTCAACGGGTGTTTAATATGGAACATTATACAATTTTCTGGTCTTTCGATTGCATTTATTGCCTTAACTTTATTTAAACAAAGCACAGTTTTCAGTTTTAAACATATTATACTTAAAAATATTTTTAGATTAAAATAGCTGTAAATATTGTATTTGCTTATTATACATTTTTTTTAATAATTTGTTTGTAAAAAAAATAAAAAAAATAGTTTCGTATTTATTTGCTCTGACTGTATAATTCTTTTCTTTGATGGCTAGAAAGTAACAGCCAAATAAATGTTTTCTTGTAAAAAAAAATAGTAATAAAAAATTATAATATTTTTATTTCTGAATATTTTTGTAAATGTTTTTGGAGACTATTACTCATTTTATTTTTAAACAACATGACTATGAAGAGAAAATAAAAAGAATTTGCTTTGAAAACTCCCAGAAAAAAACTAAACATGTTATTATTTAAAAGCATCACTAGAAGTAATTATTACATAGAACCAATGCTGCTCTATTGTATTTATTTCAATTTAAAATATATTTTTATTTTCCTGGGGAATTATCTGAGGTGCAGAGTATTATCACAGTAGCATTTTATTCATTTATACATACCTATAAATGACCTGGCCCCAAACACCAAAGCATTGTAGCAGCTATGCAGAATAGATAGGAAAGCTGCATGGTGGAAGTGCTCTAATGAAGGCAGGATTATTGTCTGCACAGTGTATAAATACAGTGTATAAATACAGTGTATAAAATGCTCAAAACTGAAAGCAGTAAAGGAATTGGGGAATTCTAAGGATTGTTGGGCTTTCCTGATACCTCATTATCTCAATTATATGATTTATGTTTGGAAGTGTAACGGGGGCCGTGTGATGCAACGGGGGCCGTGTGATGTAACGGGGGCCGTGTGATGCAACGGGGGCCGTGTGATGCAGCATGGGCCGTGTGATGCAACGGGGGCCGTGTGATGCAGCATGGGCCGTGTGATGTAACGGGGGCCGTGTGATGTAACGGGGGCCGTGTGATGCAGCATGGGCCGTGTGATGTAACGGGGGCCGTGTGATGTAACGGGGGCCGTGTGATGTAACGGGGGCCGTGTGATGCAGCATGGGCCGTGTGATGCAGCGGGGGCCGTGTGATGTAACGGGGGCCGTGTGATGCAGCATGGGCCGTGTGATGTAACGGGGGCCGTGTGATGTAACGGGGGCCGTGTGATGTAACGGGGGCCGTGTGATGTAACGGGGGCCGTGTGATGCAACGGGGGCCGTGTGATGCAGCGGGGGCCGTGTGATGCAGCGGGGGCCGTGTGATGTAACGGGGGCCGTGTGATGCAGCATGGGCCGTGTGATGCAGCATGGGCCGTGTGATGCAGCATGGGCCGTGTGATGCAGCATGGGCCGTGTGATGCAACGGGGGCCGTGTGATACAGTGGGGGCCGTGTGATGCAACGGGGGCCGTGTGATGCAGCATGGGCCGTGTGATGCAGCATGGGCCGTGTGATACAGAGGGGGCCATGTTATACAGAGGGGGCCATGTTATACAGAGGGGGCCATGTTATACAGAGGGGCCTGTGTGATACAGAGGGGGCCATGTTATACAGAGGGGCCTGTGTGATACAGCGGGGGCGTGGCTACAGTGGGGGCTGTAGGATATGGCAGTGGTGGAGTGATATGGAGTGGGGGCTGTAGGATATGGCAGTGGTGGTGTGATATGGAGTGGGGGCTGTAGGATATGGCAGTGGTGGTGTGATATGGAGTGGGGGCTGTAGGATATGGCAGTGGTGGTGTGATATGGAGTGGGGGCTGTAGGATATGGCAGTGGTGGTGTGATATGGAGTGGGGGCCATGTGATATGGCAGTGGTGGTGTGATATGGAGTGGGGGCTGTAGGATATGGCAGTGGTGGTGTGATATGGAGTCGGGCAGTAGGCTGTGGCAGCAGTGGCATGATATGGAGAGGGGGCTGTAGGATATGGCAGTGGTGGTGTGATATGGAGTGGGGGCTGTAGGATATGGCAGTGGTGGTGTGATATGGAGTGGGGGCTGTAGGATATGGCAGTGGTGGAGTGATATGGAGTGGGGGCTGTACGATATGGCAGTGGTGGAGTGATATGGAGTGGGGGCTGTACGATATGGCAGTGGTGGAGTGATATGGAGTGGGGGCTGTAGGATATGGCAGTGGTGGAGTGATATGGAGTGGGGGCTGTAGGATATGGCAGTGGTGGAGTGATATGGAGTGGGGGCTGTACGATATGGCAGTGGTGGTGTGATATGGAGTGGGGGCTGTAGGATATGGCAGTGGTGGTGTGATATGGAGTGGGGGCCATGAGATACGGCAGTGGTGGTGTGATATGGAGTGGGGGCTGTAGGATATGGCAGTGGTGGAGTGATATGGAGTGGGGGCTGTAGGATATGGCAGTGGTGGAGTAATATGGAGTGGGGGCTGTAGGATATGGCAGTGGTGGAGTGATATGGAGTGGGGGCTGTAGGATATGGCAGTGGTGGAGTAATATGGAGTGGGGGCTGTAGGATATGGCAGTGGTGGTGTGATATGGAGTGGGGGCTGTAGGATATGGCAGTGGTGGTGTGATATGGAGTGGGGGCTGTAGGATATGGCAGTGGTGGAGTGATATGGAGTGGGGGCTGTAGGATATGGCAGTGGTGGTGTGATATGGAGTGGGGGCTGTAGGATATGGCAGTGGTGGAGGGATATGGAGTGGGGGCTGTACGATATGGCAGTGGTGGTGTGATATGGAGTGGGGGCTGTAGGATATGGCAGTGGTGGTGTGATATGGAGTGGGGGCTGTAGGATATGGCAGTGGTGGTGTGATATGGAGTGGGGGCTGTAGGATATGGCAGTGGTGGTGTGATTTGGCATTGGGCAGTAGGATATGGCAGTGGTGGTGTGATATGGAGTTAGGCAGTAGGATATGGCAGCGGTACCGTGATATGGAGTGGGGGCCGTGTGATATGGCAGTGGTGGTGTGATATGGAGTGAGCGCTGTAGGATATGGCAGTAGTGTTGTGATAAGGAGTTGGGCAGTAGGATATGGCAGTGGTGGTGTGATATGGAGTCGGGCAGTAGGCTGTGGCAGCAGTGGCGTGATATGGAGTGGGGGCCATGGGATACGGCAGTGGTGGTGTGATATGGAGTGGGGGCTGTAGGATATGGCAGTGGTGGAGTGATATGGAGTGGGGGCTGTAGGATATGGCAGTGGTGGAGTGATATGGAGTGGGGGCTGTAGGATATGGCAGTGGTGGAGTGATATGGAGTGGGGGCTGTAGGATATGGCAGTGGTGGAGTGATATGGAGTGGGGGCTGTAGGATATGGCAGTGGTGGTGTGATATGGAGTGGGGGCTGTAGGATATGGCAGTGGTGGTGTGATATGGAGTGGGGGCTGTAGGATATGGCAGTGGTGGTGTGATATGGAGTGGGGGCTGTAGGATATGGCAGTGGTGGAGTGATATGGCACCTGATATTAACACATTCATTGATTAGCTACCCCTGGTCTGATCATGTCCTTATTGATTGTTTGATTCGGTGAGACTGCTGGACCCCTTGTAACCTGTGTCAGAGGGTGCGGCACAGCCAGTGAAAGTGCTGGGTTTGGCTGATTAATGTTCCCTTTCTAGAGAACAAACAGAACTTTCTGTAATTATTTCCCAATTGGCAAACTCCCCATACATCATGGTCTGTGCATTGCCTCATCTGCCCAGCGCTGGCTCCAGTCCCAGTGAGCACTCCACCTGAGAGTAAACACCATAACCCAGGAATGCACCCCCAGATATGGCCACAGGACCAGGCTGTCCCCTGCTTCATCAAAGACTGCCATCCCCCCCCCCCCCCCCCCCCCAACCAGCCGCACTGGGTCAATATTGACTCTGGTGGAGATAATGGGGCTGTGCTGTGTCTTTCTTGTTGGAAGGAAGGCAGGGATTGTGGCGCCAGGGATCTCTCCTGACCTTGCTGCTGCAGCCCATTCAGCTGTTTGATCCCTGTTTGTACAAATCTAGGAGCCTTAGTCTTTAGTTGTGTAAACTGCACCTTTTATTCCCCTGAGTGGTGAGTCTGTAACACTTCAATAAAAAGCCTTTTATAAACCAGACCTGAGGGAGCAGAGATCTTGGGTCTGGCGTGGCACAGGGGAGCCCAGGGTCTGGCGTGGCACAGGGGAGCCCGGGGCCTGGCGTGGCACAGGGGAGCCCAGGGTCTGGCGTGGCACAGGGGACCCCGGGGCCTGGCGTGGCACAGAAAAGCCTGGGGCCTGGCATGGCACAGGGGAGCCCACCGCTGCGCTCCTCTGTGCCACGCGAGGTGGCAGGCTCCCTCACACTGTACAATATAGAGTCTGATCTCCCCTCACACTCTACAATACAGAGTCTGATCTCCCCCACACTGTACAATACAGAGTCTGATCTCTCCCCACACTGTACAATACAGAGTCTGATCTCTCCCCACACTGTACAATACAGAGTCTGATCCCCCCACACTGTACAATACAGAGTCTGATCTCCCCCAACACTGTACAATACAGAGTCTGATCTCCTCCAACACTGTACAATACAGAGTCTGATCTCCCCCCACAGTGTACAATACAGAGTCTGATCTCCCCCCACACTGTACAATACAGAGCCTGATCTCCCCCCACACTGTACAATACAGAGTCTGATCCCCCTACACTGTACAATACAGAGTCTGATCTCCCCTCACTGTACAATACAGGATCTGATCTCCCCACACTGTACAGTACAGAGTCTGATCTCCCCCGACACTGTACAATACACAGCCTGATCTCCCCCACACTGTACAATACAGAGAATGATCTCCCCACACTGTACAATACAGAGTCTGATCTCCCCCACACTGTACAATACATAGTCTGATCTCCCCCACACTGTACAATACAGGGTCTGATCTCCCCACACTGTACAATACACAGTCTGATCTCCCCACACTGTACAATACAGGGTCTGATCTCCCCCCACACTGTACAATACAGGGTCTGATCTCCCCCCACACTGTACAATACAGGGTCTGATATCCCCCCACACTGTACAATACAGTTAAAGTAACACACCCTGTCTGCAGTGATGATATCTGTGGTTTCATTTTACACACTCTACACAGTGAGATAACATGCAGAGTTAGTCTGAGCGGCTGAGTGTAATGAGGGGGAGATCCAGGCTCTGAGTTAGTGCTACCCCCTACCAACAAAACACTGCGAATTGCCATGGAAAGCGCGGAGCAGGACGGCAGGGGTTGTTACGCCAGACTGGAGGAGTGAGGTGGGGGGCGGAGGTGCAGACACAGTATATAATATATAGCTACACGCAGGGTGACCAGGACGTTATATAATATATAGCTACGCGCAGGGTGACCAGGACGGTATATAATATATAGCTACACGCAGGGTGACCAGGACGGTATATAATATATAGCTGCACGCAGGGTGACCAGGACGGTATATAATATATAGCTGCACGCAGGGTGACCAGGACGTTATATAATATATAGCTACACGCAGGGTGACCAGGACGGTATATAATATATAGCTACACGCAGGGTGACCAGGACGGTATATAATATATAGCTACACGCAGAGTGACCAGGACGGTATATAACATATAGCTACGCGCAGGGTGACCAGGACGGTATATAATATATAGCTACACGCAGGGTGACCAGGACGGTATATAATATATAGCTACACGCAGGGTGACCAGGACGGTATATAATATATAGCTACACGCAGGGTGACCAGGACGGTATATAATATATAGCTACACGCAGGGTGACCAGGACGGTATATAATATATAGCTACACGCAGGGTGACCAGGACGGTATATAATATATAGCTCCACGCAGGGTGACCAGGACGGTATATAATATATAGCTCCACGCAGGGTGACCAGGACGGTATATAATATATAGCTCCACGCAGGGTGACCAGGACGGTATATAATATATAGCTACATGCAGGGTGACCAGGACGGTATATAATATATAGCTACACGCAGGGTGACCAGGACGGTATATAATATATAGCTACACGCAGGGTGACCAGGACGGTATATAATATATAGCTCCACGCAGGGTGACCAGGACGGTATATAACATATAGCTGCACGCAGGGTGACCAGGACGTTATATAACATATAGCTGCACGCAGGGTGACCAGGACGGTATATAACATATAGCTGCACGCAGGGTGACCAGGACGGTATATAACATATAGCTCCACGCAGGGTGACCAGGACGGTATATAATATATAGCTACACGCAGGGTGACCAGGACGGTATATAATATATAGCTATACGCAGGGTGACCAGGACGGTATATAATATATAGCTCCACGCAGGGTGACCAGGACGGTATATAATATATAGCTACACGCAGGGTGACCAGGACGGTATATAATATATAGCTACACGCAGGGTGACCAGGACGGTATATAATATATAGCTACACGCAGGGTGACCAGGACGGTATATAATATATAGCTACACGCAGGGTGACCAGGACGGTATATAATATATAGCTACACGCAGGGTGACCAGGACGGTATATAATATATAGCTCCACGCAGGGTGACCAGGACGGTATATAATATATAGCTCCACGCAGGGTGACCAGGACGGTATATAATATATAGCTGCACGCAGGGTGACCAGGACGTTATATAATATATAGCTACACGCAGGGTGACCAGGACGGTATATAATATATAGCTACACGCAGGGTGACCAGGACGGTATATAATATATAGCTGCACGCAGGGTGACCAGGACGGTATATAATATATAGCTGCACGCAGGGTGACCAGGACGGTATATAATATATAGCTCCACGCAGGGTGACCAGGACGGTATATAATATATAGCTACACGCAGGGTGACCAGGACGGTATATAATATATAGCTACATGCAGGGTGACCAGGACGGTATATAATATATAGCTCCACGCAGGGTGACCAGGACGGTATATAATATATAGCTCCACGCAGGGTGACCAGGACGGTATATAATATATAGCTCCACGCAGGGTGACCAGGACGGTATATAATATATAGCTCCACGCAGGGTGACCAGGACGGTATATAATATATAGCTCCACGCAGGGTGACCAGGACGGTATATAATATATAGCTACACGCAGGGTGACCAGGACGGTATATAATATATAGCTACACGCAGGGTGACCAGGACGGTATATAACATATAGCTACACGCAGGGTGACCAGGACGGTATATAATATATAGCTACATGCAGGGTGACCAGGACGGTATATAATATATAGCTCCACGCAGGGTGACCAGGACGGTATATAATATATAGCTACACGCAGGGTTACCAGGACGGTATATAATATATAGCTACACGCAGGGTGACCAGGACGGTATATAATATATAGCTACACGCAGGGTGACCAGGACGGTATATAATATATAGCTACACGCAGGGTGACCAGGACGGTATATAATATATAGCTACACGCAGGGTGACCAGGACGGTATATAATATATAGCTCCACGCAGGGTGACCAGGACGGTATATAATATATAGCTGCACGCAGGGTGACCAGGACGGTATATAATATATAGCTACACGCAGGGTGACCAGGACCGTATATAATATATAGCTCCACGCAGGGTGACCAGGACGGTATATAATATATAGCTACACGCAGGGTGACCAGGACGGTATATAATATATAGCTCCACGCAGGGTGACCAGGACGGTATATAATATATAGCTACACGCAGGGTGACCAGGAAGGTATATAATATATAGCTACACGCAGGGTGACCAGGACGGTATATAATATATAGCTACACGCAGGGTGACCAGGACGGTATATAATATATAGCTGCACGCAGGGTGACCAGGACGGTATATAACATATAGCTACACGCAGGGTGACCAGGACGGTATATAATATATAGCTACACGCAGGGTGACCAGGAAGGTATATAATATATAGCTACACGCAGGGTGACCAGGACGGTATATAATATATAGCTACACGCAGGGTGACCAGGACGGTATATAATATATAGCTACATGCAGGGTGACCAGGACGGTATATCACATATAGCTGCACGCAGGGTGACCAGGACGTTATATAATATATAGCTACACGCAGGGTGACCAGGACGGTATATAATATATAGCTACACGCAGGGTGACCAGGACGGTATATAACATATAGCTACACGCTGGGTGACCAGGACGGTATATAATATATAGCTACACGCAGGGTGACCAGGACGGTATATAATATATAGCTACACGCAGGGTGACCAGGACGGTATATAATATATAGCTACACGCAGGGTGACCAGGACGGTATATAATATATAGCTACTCGCAGGGTGACCAGGACGGTATATAACATATAGCTACACGCAGGGTGACCAGGACGGTATATAATATATAGCTCCACGCAGGGTGACCAGGACGGTATATAATATATAGCTCCACGCAGGGTGACCAGGACGGTATATAATATATAGCTCCACGCAGGGTGACCAGGACGGTATATAATATATAGCTGCACGCAGGGTGACCAGGACGGTATATAATATATAGCTACACGCAGGGTGACCAGGACGGTATATAATATATAGCTACACGCATTGTGACCAGGACGGTATATACTATATAGCTCCACGCAGGGTGACCAGGACGGTATATAATATATAGCTACACGCAGGGTGACCAGGACGGTATATAATATATAGCTGCACGCAGGGTGACCAGGACGGTATATAATATATAGCTGCACGCAGGGTGACCAGGACGGTATATAATATATAGCTCCACGCAGGGTGACCAGGACGGTATATAATATATAGCTACACGCAGGGTGACCAGGACGGTATATAATATATAGCTACACGCAGGGTGACCAGGACGGTATATAATATATAGCTCCACGCAGGGTGACCAGGACGGTATATAATATATAGCTGCACGCAGGGTGACCAGGACGGTATATAATATATAGCTACACGCAGGGTGACCAGGACGGTATATAATATATAGCTACACGCAGGGTGACCAGGACGGTATATAATATATAGCTCCACGCAGGGTGACCAGGACGGTATATAATATATAGCTCCACGCAGGGTGACCAGGACGGTATATAATATATAGCTACACGCAGGGTGACCAGGACGGTATATAACATATAGCTACACGCAGGGTGACCAGGACGGTATATAATATATAGCTACACGCAGGGTGACCAGGACGGTATATAACATATAGCTACACGCAGGGTGACCAGGACGGTATATAATATATAGCTCCACGCAGGGTGACCAGGACGGTATATAATATATAGCTGCACGCAGGGTGACCAGGACGGTATATAATATATAGCTACACGCAGGGTGACCAGGACGGTATATAATATATAGCTCCACGCAGGGTGACCAGGACGGTATATAATATATAGCTACACGCAGGGTGACCAGGACGGTATATAATATATAGCTACACGCAGGGTGACCAGGACGGTATATAATATATAGCTACACGCAGGGTGACCAGGACGGTATATAATATATAGCTGCACGCAGGGTGACCAGGACGGTATATAATATATAGCTGCACGCAGGGTGACCAGGACGGTATATAATATATAGCTACACGCAGGGTGACCAGGACGGTATATAATATATAGCTCCACGCAGGGTGACCAGGACGGTATATAATATATAGCTACACGCAGGGTGACCAGGACGGTATATAATATATAGCTCCACGCAGGGTGACCAGGACGGTATATAATATATAGCTACACGCAGGGTGACCAGGACGGTATATAATATATAGCTCCACGTAGGGTGACCAGGACGGTATATAATATATAGCTACACGCAGGGTGACCAGGACGGTATATAATATATAGTTCCACGCAGGGTGACCAGGACGGTATATAATATATAGCTACACGCAGGGTGACCAGGACGGTATATAATATATAGCTGCACGCAGGGTGACCAGGACGGTATATAATATATAGCTCCAAGCAGGGTGACCAGGACGGTATATAATATATAGCTGCACGCAGGGTGACCAGGACGGTATATAATATATAGCTACACGCAGGGTGACCAGGACGGTATATAATATATATCTACACGCAGGGTGACCAGGACGGTATATAATATATAGCTGCACGCAGGGTGACCAGGGCAGGGTGACCATGGGGCAGTGACCTCACTCAGACAGGATGGAGCAGTGACCTCACTCAGACAGGATGGAGCAGTGACCTCACTCAGGCAGGATGGAGCAGTGACCTCACTCAGACAGGATGGGGCAGTTACCACACTCAGGCAGGATGGGGCAGTGACCTCATTCAGACAGGATGGAACAGTGACCTCACTCAGACAGGATGGAGCAGTGACCTCACTCAGACAGGATGGAGCAGTGACCTCACTCAGACAGGATGGAGCAGTGACCTCACTCAGACAGGATGGAACAGTGACCTCACTCAGACAGGATGGAGCAGTGACCTCACTCAGACAGGATGGAACAGTGACCACACTCAGACAGGATGAAGCAGTGACCTCATTCAGACAGGATGGAACAGTGACCTCACTCAGACAGGATGGAGCAGTGACCTCACTCAGACAGGATGGAGCAGTGACCTCACTCAGACAGGATGGAGCAGTGACCTCACTCAGACAGGATGGAACAGTGACCTCACTCAGACAGGATGGAGCAGTGACCTCACTCAGACAGGATGGAACAGTGACCTCACTCAGACAGGATGGAGCAGTGACCTCACTCAGACAGGATGGAACAGTGACCTCACTCAGACAGGATGGAGCAGTGACCTCACTCAGACAGGATGGAGCAGTGACCTCACTCAGACAGGATGGAACAGTGACCTCACTCAGACAGGATGGAGCAGTGACCTCACTCAGACAGGATGGAGCAGTGACCTCAACAGACAGGATGGGGCAGTGACCTCACTCAGACAGGATGGAGCAGTGACCTCAACAGACAGGATGGAACAGTGACCTCACTCAGACAGGATGGAGCAGTGACCTCACTCAGACAGGATGGAGCAGTGACCTCAACAGACAGGATGGAACAGTGACCTCACTCAGACAGGATGGAGCAGTGACCTCACTCAGACAGGATGGAACAGTGACCTCACTCAGACAGGATGGAGCAGTGACCTCACTCAGACAGGATGGAACAGTGACCTCACTCAGACAGGATGGAGCAGTGACCTCACTCAGACAGGATGGAGCAGTGACCTCACTCAGACAGGATGGAGCAGTGACCTCAACAGACAGGATGGGGCAGTGACCTCACTCAGACAGGGTGGAGCAGTGACCTCACTCAGACAGGATGGAGCAGTGACCTCACTCAGACAGGATGGAGCAGTGACCTCACTCAGACAGGATGGTGCAGTGACCTCACTCAGACAGGATGGAGCAGTGACCTCACTCAGACAGGATGGGGCAGTTACCACACTCAGACAGGATGGGGCAGTGACCTCACTCAGACAGGATGGGGCAGTGACCTCACTCAGACAGGATGGAGCAGTGACCTCACTCAGACAGGATGGAGCAGTGACCTCACTCAGACAGGATGGAGCAGTGACCTCACTCAGACAGGATGGAGCAGTGACCTCACTCAGACAGGATGGAGCAGTGACCTCACTCAGACAGGATGGAGCAGTGACCTCACTCAGACAGGATGGAACAGTGACCTCACTCAGACAGGATGGAGCAGTGACCTCACACAGACAGGATGGAACAGTGACCTCACTCAGACAGGATGGAGCAGTGACCTCACTCAGACAGGATGGGGCAGTGACCTCACTCAGACAGGATGGGGCAGTGACCTCACTCAGACAGGATGGGGCAGTGACCTCACTCAGACAGGATGGGGCAGTGACCTCACTCAGACAGGATGGGGGGAGGGGTTTGAATAAGCCTGGATTTAGCTAATTAGCCTCCATTATAGTGAACACAACAGGTTACTGCTGATATGGCAACTTACACTGCGTTTACTGCTCTTTACACTGCGAATCCTGGTTTTACACTGCGGATACTGCACATCACACTCCGGATACTGCGCATCACACTGTGGATACTGCACATCACACTGCGGATACTGCACACCACACTGCGGATACTGTGCATCACACTGCGGATACTGCACACCACACTGCGGATACTGTGCATCACACTGCGGATACTGCACACCACACTGCGGATACTGTGCATCACACTGCGGATACTGCACACCACACTGCGGATACTGTGCATCACACTGCGGATACTGCACACCACACTGCGGATACTGTGCATCACACTGCGGATACTGCACACCACACTGTGGATACTGCACATCACACTGCGGATACTGCACACCACACTGCGGATACTGTGCATCACACTGCGGATCCTGGTTTTACACTACGGATACTGTGCATCACACTGCGGATACTGCGCTTTAGAATTCATGATATCAGGAAAACAATAGCTTTAATTAAAAATGTAAAAAAATAAATAAAAAGAGATGGCCCCACACACAGTTACCATCAGTGACCAGGCTTCCAAGAACACCATGGGCGTAATGTGTAAAACTGCAAAGAGTTTTATAAAAAAATAAAGAGCAGTTTGTTATGTTTAACACTAACAGAGATTGAGTTTTTATAACGCTTGACACGATGCAGTACAGGAGAGAGGGACCCCCGCACACTGTGTGCACTCACCTGCTCCTGACATTATATACACAGGCTGCACCAATACAAACCTAAATCTAACCATTCAGCGGATATAACGCTTTACACATTGATGCACACGCCGATAGCGCCACTATTTGGGGTAATCTTCATGTGCGCCGTGTTTATACATGACCCCAATGTGATCCACATGTTGCAGAAAGAGTATGTAAAGTGCAGCCCGGTAGTATGTAATATGTATACACACAGAGACAATTCATTAATCAGGCTAGAGGTCTGTGTGCATATACATCCTATATACTGCCGGGCTGCACTTTACATGAATTGGAGTGTGTGTGTGTGTATACATCCTACATACTGCCGGGCTGCACTTTACATGAATTGGATTGTGTGTGTGTGTATATACATCCTACATACTGCCGGGCTGTACTTTACATGAATTGGAGTGTGTGTGTGTGTATGTACATCCTACATACTGCCGGGCTGCACTTTACATGAATTGGATTGTGTGTGTGTGTGTATATACATCCTACATACTGCCGGGCTGCACTTTACATGAATTGGATTGTGTCTGTGTGTGTATATACATCCTACATACTGCCAGGCTGCACTTTACATGAATTGGATTGTGTGTGTGTGTATATACATCCTACATACTGCTGGGCTGCACTTTACATGAATTGGATTGTGTGTGTGTGTATATACATCCTATATACTGCCGGGCTGCACTTTATATGAATTGGATTGTGTGTGTGTGTATATACATCCTACATACTGCCGGGCTGCACTTTACATGAATTGGAGTGTGTGTGTGTGTGTATATACATCCTACATACTGCCGGGCTGCACTTTACATGAATTGGATTGTGTCTGTGTGTGTATATACATCCTACATACTGCCAGGCTGCACTTTACATGAATTGGATTGTGTGCGTGTGTATATACATCCTATATACTGCCGGGCTGCACTTTACATGAATTGGATTGTGTGTGTGTGTGTATATACATCCTACATACTGCCAGGCTGCACTTTACATGAATTGGATTGTGTGTGTGTATATACATCCTACATACTGCTGGGCTGCACTTTACATGAATTGGATTGTGTGTGTGTGTATATACATCCTATATACTGCCGGGCTGCACTTTACATGAATTGGATTGTGTGTGTGTGTATATACATCCTACATACTGCCGGGCTGCACTTTACATGAATTGGATTGTGTGTGTGTGTGTGTATACATTCTACATACTGCCGGGCTGCACTTTACATGAATTGGATTGTGTGTGTGTGTATATACATCCTATATACTGCCGGGCTGCACTTTACATGAATTGGATTGTGTGTGTGTGTGTGTGTGTGTATACATCCTACATACTGCTGGGCTGCACTTTACATGAATTGGATTGTGTGTGTGTGTATATACATAGTATATACTGCCAGGCTGCACTTTACATGAATTGGATTGTGTGTGTGTGTATATACATCCTACATACTGCCGGGCTGCACTTTACATGAATTGGATTGTGTGTGTGTGTATATCCATCCTACATACTGCCGGGCTGCACTTTACATGAATTGGATTGTGTGTGTGTATACATCCTACATACTGCCGGGCTGCACTTTACATGAATTGGATTGTGTGTGTGTGTATATACATCCTATATACTGCCGGGCTGCACTTTACATGAATTGGATTGTGTGTGTGTGTGTATATACATCCTACATACTGCCGGGCTGCACTTTACATGAATTGGATTGTGTGTGTGTATATACATCCTACATACTGCCGGGCTGCACTTTACATGAATTGGATTGTGTGTGTGTATATACATCCTACATACTGCCAGGCTGCACTTTACATGAATTGGATTGTGTGTGTGTGTGTGTGTGTGTATATACATCCTACATACTGGCGGGCTGCACTTTACATGAATTGGATTGTGTGTTTGTGTGTGTGTATATACATCCTACATACTGCCGGGCTGCACTTTACATGAATTGGATTGTGTGTGTGTGTATATACATCCTACATACTGCCGGGCTGCACTTTACATGAATTGGATTGTGTGTGTGTGTATATACATCCTACATACTGCCGGGCTGCACTTTACATGAATTGGATTGTGTGTGTGTGTATATACATCCTACATACTGCTGGGCTGCACTTTACATGAATTGGATTGTGTGTGTGTATACATCCTACATACTGCCGGGCTGCACTTTACATGAATTGGATTGTGTGTGTGTGTATATACATCCTATATACTGCCGGGCTGCACTTTACATGAATTGGATTGTGTGTGTGTGTGTATATACATCCTACATACTGCCGGGCTGCACTTTACATGAATTGGATTGTGTGTGTGTATATACATCCTACATACTGCCGGGCTGCACTTTACATGAATTGGATTGTGTGTGTGTATATACATCCTACATACTGCCAGGCTGCACTTTACATGAATTGGATTGTGTGTGTGTGTGTGTGTGTGTGTGTATATACATCCTACATACTGGCGGGCTGCACTTTACATGAATTGGATTGTGTGTTTGTGTGTGTGTATATACATCCTACATACTGCCGGGCTGCACTTTACATGAATTGGATTGTGTGTGTGTGTATATACATCCTACATACTGCTGGGCTGCACTTTACATGAATTGGATTGTGTGTGTGTGTATATACATCCAACATACTGCCAGGCTGCACTTTACATGAATTGGATTGTGTGTGTGTGTGTATATACATCCTACATACTGCCAGGCTGCACTTTACATGAATTGGATTGTGTGTGTGTATATACATCCTACATACTGCCGGGCTGTGTGTATATACATCCTACATACTGGCGGGCTGCACTTTACATGAATTGGATTGTGTGTTTGTGTGTGTGTATATACATCCTACATACTGCCGGGCTGCACTTTACATGAATTGGATTGTGTGTGTGTGTATATACATCCTACATACTGCCGGGCTGCACTTTACATGAATTGGATTGTGTGTGTGTGTATATACATCCAACATACTGCCAGGCTGCACTTTACATGAATTGGATTGTGTGTGTGTATATATACATCCTACATACTGCCGGGCTGCACTTTACATGAATTGGATTGTGTGTGTGTGTATATACATCCTACATACTGCCGGGCTGCACTTTACATGAATTGGATTGTGTGTGTGTATATACATCCTACATACTGCCGGGCTGTGTGTATATACATCCTACATACTGGCGGGCTGCACTTTACATGAATTGGATTGTGTCTTTGTGTGTGTGTATATACATCCTACATACTGCCGGGCTGCACTTTACATGAATTGGATTGTGTGTGTGTGTATATACATCCTACATACTGCCGGGCTGCACTTTACATGAATTGGATTGTGTGTGTGTGTATATACATCCAACATACTGCCAGGCTGCACTTTACATGAATTGGATTGTGTGTGTGTGTGTATATACATCCTACATACTGCCAGGCTGCACTTTACATGAATTGGATTGTGTGTGTGTATATACATCCTACATACTGCCGGGCTGCACTATACATGAATTGGATTGTGTGTGTGTATATACATCCTATATACTGCTGGGCTGCACTTTACATGAATTGGATTGTGTGTGTGTGTATAGTCCCCCGGGAACAAGCGCAGCTAGGTGGGAGGGGGCCATGTATGTGTGAGGGGTTGTGAAGATGTGTGAGTGACAGGTGTATGTATGGTGGGGGCGTGATGGCCAGCAGAGGGGGTATAAAAGGACTTCCCCCTCTGTCATCCGGCAGCCATTTTAGGTCCGGACACAGCAAAAGATAATTTTCTCTTGCTCGTGTCTATACTGAACGGCTGCAGGATGAACATTGAGGATGTCCTCGCAGCTCTGAGGGCAGAGGCCCTCCTGGACGGTGGGGCCCACCTCCAGGCACAGATGGCTCGGTTGCGGGTGGCGCCGGTGGGAGCCCCCACCGCGGATGGCGTTCGCGGGTCGGGCAGGCGTGTCTCGCGCCCCCCCGCCCGTCTCAGCCCTGACGTAGGCCCGCTCTCCTACCGGAGTAGGAGTCCAGGGGAGAGGACACGGAGGCGGCGCTCGTCTCCCGCGAGGCCGGTAAGTGGATCAGCGGCTGCTGTACCCCCTCCCCCGTCACGCAGAGCGCGCTCGCAGGCCGCGAGGCCTGTATGTCCGTCCCCACAGCCTCCTCGGCAGGCTAACAGAGGGGCGAGGCCTGCACGGAAGGTGAGGCCCGCCCGATCAAGCACCAGGTTGCTCCCCTTCTCCTCCCCGCTCCCAAGTACCTCCACCCCGGGTTGGGCCCTGCGCTCCAGTGGTGCTCACATCTCCGGGGGCGCTGCTAGGCCGGCAGCCCCCCTAGGCCCTGCCGCGCGGTTAGTGGTCCCATCACGCTCCCCCAGCGGTGAGAGCAGGCCCCGGGCACGCAGAGCAGCAAGTGGCAGGCGGGCAGTAACACGGAGGGCACCTGGCTCACCTCCTCCTCCCGTTTGGCCTGATTCCCCATCCGATGGCGCCATGTCGCTCCAGTCGGATGACGAGGAGGTTCCCAGCACCTCTTATTTTAACCCCCGCTCCACTACTGCAACGCAGGCTGCCGAGTTGCCGGCCACAAGGACAGCGGATCAGGCTAGGGGAGGGAGGGTTGTTCACCAACCTGTTTCCTCTTCACAGCAAACCTCAGCACGTGCCATCCCGGCCGTGCTCCAACCTCTGATGTCTCCCATAGTTCAGGCAATCTCTCTGACTGGATCGTCACCATCTGGCGTGGGTCTGTCGCCCGCCGATGCCTCGGCTGCGGGGTTATCTCATCATCCCGGTGAGTTCGGGGACGAAGGGGTGGCGGGTTCGAGTACTTTAATGCCAGGTCTTAGTATGTCGCCTGCGTGGGACGGGTTATTACGGGGGTTGCAGGCTTTATTAGTGCAGTTTGCGGCGCCAGGGGGTTCGGCGTCACATACAGTTGCTAAGACAATCGAGGCGCAATTAAGGGGGGTCTGGGAGGCGGCGGGCTTGCCAACGGCCGACCCCTCTCCTCCAGTAGTGGCGGTACCGGTTCCTCCTTTACCGGTGCCATCATCATCTGTTAATGCTTTAGCCGGGGTTTCAGGGACTGATTTGGGGGTGACGGAGGACCTCTCCCAGATGGGGTCTTTGGTGGCCCCGGTAGCACACGGCGCTTCTTATATGTGCTGGTCAGGCCCTCTCGGCCTGCACCTGAAGCAGGAGGTCAAAGAAAAGATCTGGAAAAGGGAATACCTTGAGATATTCTCCCTTATCCCTCTGGAGGACGTTCCTCCTCCAGAGAAAGATCTTAAAGAGTCCGAGAAGGAGAAGGAAAAGTATCGTTACCGGAAGATCCCAAAAACTTTCGGTAATTGGATACGTGCCTTTTCTATCATGGCTAGCGTGATAGGGGAAAAGTACCCGGAGCGGTGCTCATCCCTATTCTGCTACCAGGACCAGGTCTGGACTGCCTGTCGAGTGTATGGAGGGTTAAACTGGTGGCGCTACGATGAGCAGTTCCGCCAGCGTTTAGCCGTCCGCCCAACGCTGACGTGGGATCAGATGGATATCGGGCTCTGGTTGGCGATTATGACTCGCCTCGCATCAGCTCAAGGGGGCATGTCCTCCTTTCTCGGGGGGGCCGGCGGGATGGGATCCCCCACCCCGTCGGCCGCACCACGACGCTCCGGGTCATGCTGGCAATACAATGACAACCAGTGTAAATGGGGGTCAAACTGCCGCTTCAAGCATGAGTGCTCGGGATGTGGGGGTAACCACCCCGCTTCCCGGTGTTTCAAAAAAGGAAAAGGGGGAGATAAGTCAGACATGGGCTCAAAGGGGGAGGACGCCGGTGGACGTCGCCGCGATGCGCCCATGGCTAAATAGATATAGGAACAGGAGGGCGGCGGATATACTTTTGGAAGGTTTTGGTGAAGGGTTTTGGATCCCTTTTCTGGACCGGCCAGCAGTTGTATCCCATAGGAATTTACGTTCGGTTGCAGATCACCCGGGGGTGGTGCGAGAGAAGTTAGAAAAAGAAGTAGCACTGGGGAGAATGGCGGGGCCTTTTCAGGATCCACCCCTCCTCAACTTACGGGTTTCCCCGTTGGGGGTGGTTCCCAAAAAAGAACCGGGCAAGTTTCGCCTCATTCATCATTTATCATTCCCACACGGGGGGTCGGTTAATGATGACATTGATGCGGAACTGTGCCGCGTGTCTTACGTTTCTTTTGACGCGGCTGTGCGGATGGTTAGGGCCGCGGGCCCGGGGGCACTAATGGCAAAAACGGACGTGGAGGCGGCATTCCGTTTGCTTCCAGTACACCCGGAATGCCATCATCTCCTGGGGTGTTTTTTCGAAGGAAAATACTATGTGGATCTGAACCTCCCAATGGGTTGTTCGATCTCCTGTTTTTACTTCGAGTGCTTTAGCACCTTCCTGGAATGGGTAGTGCGGGAAGAGTCTGGGTGTGACTCAGTACTGCACTACCTAGATGATTTCTTGTGCGTAGGCCCGGCGCGGTCACACGTCTGCGCTCACTTGCTGCAGTCGGTGCAACAGGTATCTAGGCAATTTGGGGTACCGTTAGCTCCTGACAAAACGGAGGGCCCTGGGACGTGCCTTAGCTTTCTCGGCATTGAAATTGATTCAGTGGCGGGAGAGTGTAGGCTTCCCAGGGATAAGTTGGACGGGCTCCGATTGGCGGTGAATAAGGCACGGGGGATGCGGAAGATTCAGCTCCGCCCCCTTCAATCTTTATTGGGGAAATTGAATTTTGCGTGCCGCATCATTCCGATGGGCCGAGTTTTTAACAGGCGTTTGGCAGGTGCCACGGCGGGCGTAATGCGTGCGAACCACTTCGTACGGCTTACCAGGCAATTGAGAGAGGATTTGGGGGTGTGGGACCATTTCCTTGACCAATTCAACGGCAGGTCATTGTGGCAAGCCCCAGAAGTGTCCAATCAGGATCTCCATCTCTTCACCGATGCTTCGGGATCGGTGGGCTTTGGTGCTATCCTAGGGTCGCAATGGAGCTCGGGGGTCTGGCCATCTGAGTGGCGTGTATCAGGGTTGACCAGGAACCTGGCATTCTTAGAATTGTTCCCTATTCTGGTGTCCTTGGAACTATGGGGAGCCACGCTGCGGGACCGCAGGGTGGTTTTTCATTGTGACAATTTGGGGGTAGTCCAGGCTATTAACAACCTAACGGCATCTTCCCCCCCGGTTATTCGGCTCTTGCGGCGTCTGGTGTTGCGGTGCCTGTGCCTCAATATTACTTGCAGGGCAGTACACATCCCAGGGGTGCAAAATGTGACTGCAGATGCCCTCTCTCGTTCACAGTGGCCGGAATTCAGGGCAGCGGCCCCAGGGGCAGAAGAGAGGGGTTTGCCCTGCCCCCCGGATCTGTGGGACCTTGGTCTGGCCGAATAGCTGAATGGGTTCGGGGGTCCGTGTGCCAGGCCACTTGGGATTGGTATGGTAAGGCTTGGACGGAGTGGGAAAACTTTGAACATGCCCGGGGGGGTTTTAGAGACTCAGAGGAGCGGCTTCAGGGCTTATTGTGGCTGTTGTGGCATTGGGAGGCTTCCGGTCTCTCCCCGGGGGCGGTGTCCGGTAAGTTGGCAGGTTTAGCATTTGGCTTCAAGCTCCGCAGGGTCCCCGACGTTACGAAGGATTTTGTGGTCCGCCAGGCCCTAAAGGGCTGGCGTAGAACTAGGGTCTGCAGGGATTCCAGGAAGCCGGTATCTGGAGCTTTGCTGTTGGGTATGTTTCACACACTGCCCTCCATTTGTGAATCTGCAGCTGAGGTATCACTGTTTCGTCTGGCTTTTGCATTGGCATTTTTTGGGGCACTACGGATTGGCGAACTGGTCAGCCCATCCAAGGTTCGGCAAGGGGGATACAGTTGCGGGACGTTTTGCGGGAACCAGGGTTTCTACGTTTTAAAATACAACGGTCCAAAACTGATATGCTAGGTAAGGGTGCTTGGGTTACGTTGCACGAGGTGGTTGGTTCGGTGGTTTGCCCGGTGACATGCATGGATAACTACTTAAGGGTGCGTCCTGCTGCCTCAGGATCCCTCCTTATCCATCAAGATGGGTCCCCGCTGTCTCGCTTTCAATTTATCAGAATTTTCAAGAAGGCGGTTGAGGCGATGGGCATTCCAAGTGGGGATTTTGGGGGTCATTCCTTTCGGATAGGGGCAGCTACGGAAGCCGCCAGGGTGGGATTGTCAGATAGGGCAGTGCAGCGTATTGGGCGTTGGGAGTCTCGTTGCTTTCGTTCCTATGTGCGGCCTGCAGGCCTAATTTCTCACACCTGTCTGTATCCTTCTAGGTCATTCCCCGGTTAAGGTGTGGCTGATCGGCCACTCTTACATATACTGGGCACAGCGGCGTGCAGCAGTGCGCCGGGGTGGTGAGCATTTGGGGTTCTCTCCTCTTCAAGCCGAGGTGAGATGGTTCGGCTATAGAGGTATGAGGTGGGTGAGATTCCTTCCGGAGGTCATTCAGCTGTCACGGCTGTTGGGCCCTCCGGATTTGGGCACAGTGCCAGTGTTAAGTTTGGGGGACACAATTAAACAAGACTTAGCCAGGTTGAAGGTGCTTTTTCCTGAGGTTTGCTTGATCTGGTCTGAGGTGGTTCCCAGGAATTTCTGGAGGTGTGCACAAAATCAGAGGGCACTGGAGAGGTCCAGAATCAAGCTGAACAAGAGGGTATCGAGGTTTGTTTTGGGCATCGGGGGGATTACGGTACGTCACAGGGTTTTTGAAAGAGAGGCTGCCGTCTTTTTCAGGAGTGATGGGGTTCACCTGACAGAGGTGGGGTTAGATTTGTTTAATTTGGCGTTACAGGAGGCGTTGGAGCAGGCCATGGCGTTGGGTGGGGGTCACTGCTGATTTAAGGGGTTAACCAGCAGTGCTTATGGCGGGGTTTGTCCTTGCCAGTCCAGTTTAAAAGTGGAAGGAATAAGACAGACGGATCGATTGGGGGGCCCCTCCCCTAACCTCTAGCATTGAGAAGGATGATAATGGTCGTGCCCACCAAGCTAACAGCCGGCTGGTGGTTGGCATCAGGTTTGAAACATGTGGTAAAAGAATATATGGCCGAGGGGGGAGGGGCTTAACCCTAGGAGGGGCTCAAGTTAGAGCTAGTATAGTTATGGATGTATGTTATTTGATTGGCAAGGACTAGTTAACTGTATTTGCACTACATTATTGTTTTATGGTTAAGGTTCGTATATATATATGCATAGATGTTCGTATATATATATATATTAATTTATATACATTGACGATTAAGTCATATATTTTAAATAAATAATAAAGTAAAATAAAGGAGAATGTGGTCATACAGTTTATTTGGATTGTAAATAAATGCTGTGGCCTATTTAACTCCATCTACGTCTGGTGTGTCTTTATTGGGTTCGGGGTTTTTATGGTATAAGGATGAACTAAGTCCCATCTACTACATACAAGTCCCCCGGGAACAAGCGCAGCTAGGTGGGAGGGGGCCATGTATGTGTGAGGGGTTGTGAAGATGTGTGAGTGACAGGTGTATGTATGGTGGGGGCGTGATGGCCAGCAGAGGGGGTATAAAAGGACTTCCCCCTCTGTCATCCGGCAGCCATTTTAGGTCCGGACACAGCAAAAGATAATTTCCCACCCACCCGTCCCTTTGTTTAAGTCATGTACTAACATGTTTTTCTTTGTCGCAGCAGGCGGGGTTTGTCCTTGCCAATCCAGTTTAAAAGTGGAAGGAATAAGACAGACGGATCGATTGGGGGGCCCCTCCCCTAACCTCTAGCATTGAGAAGGATGATAATGGTCGTGCCCACCAAGCTAACAGCCGGCTGGTGGTTGGCATCAGGTTTGAAACATGTGGTAAAAGAATATATGGCCGAGGGGGGAGGGGCTTAACCCTAGGAGGGGCTCAAGTTAGAGCTAGTATAGTTATGGATGTATGTTATTTGATTGGCAAGGACTAGTTAACTGTATTTGCACTACATTATTGTTTTATGGTTAAGGTTCGTATATATATATGCATAGATGTTCGTATATATATATATATTAATTTATATACATTGACGATTAAGTCATATATTTTAAATAAATAATAAAGTAAAATAAAGGAGAATGTGGTCATACAGTTTATTTGGATTGTAAATAAATGCTGTGGCCTATTTAACTCCATCTACGTCTGGTGTGTCTTTATTGGGTTCGGGGTTTTTATGGTATAAGGATGAACTAAGTCCCATCTACTACATACAATACATCCTACATACTGCTGGGCTGCACTTTACATGAACTGGATTGTGTGTGTGTGTATATACATCCTATATACTGCCGGGCTGCACTTTACATGAATTGGATTGTGTGTGTGTGTATATACATCCTACATACTGCCGGGCTGCACTTTACATGAATTGGATTGTGTGTGTGTGTATATACATCCTATATACTGCCGGGCTGCACTTTACATGAATTGGATTGTGTGTGTGTGTATATACATCCTACATACTGCCGGGCTGCACTTTACATGAATTGGATTGTGTCTGTGTGTATATACATCCTATATACTGCCGGGCTGCACTTTACATGAATTGGATTGTGTGTGTGTGTATATACATCCTACATACTGCCGGGCTGCACTTTACATGAATTGGATTGTGTGTGTGTATATATACATCCTACATACTGCCGGGCTGCACTTTACATGAATTGGATTGTGTGTGTGTCTGTGTATATACATCCTACATACTGCTGGGCTGCACTTTACATGAATTGGATTGTGTGTGTGTGTATATACATCCTACATACTGCCGGGCTGCACTTTACATGAATTGGATTGTGTGTCTGTGTATATACATCCTACATACTGCCGGGCTGCACTTTACATGAATTGGATTGTGTGTGTGTATATACATCCTATATACTGCCGGGCTGCACTTTACATGAATTGGATTGTGTGTGTGTGTATATACATCCTACATACTGCCGGGCTGCACTTTACATGAATTGGATTGTGTGTGTATATACATCCTACATACTGCCGGGCTGCACTTTACATGAATTGGTTTGTGTGTGTGTGTATATACATCCTACATACTGCCGGGCTGCATTTTACATGAATTGGATTGTGTGTGTGTGTATATACATCCTACATACTGCCAGGCTGCACGTTACATGAATTGGATTGTGTGTGTGTGTGTGTGTGTGTGTATATACATCCTACATACTGCCGGGCTGCATTTTACATGAATTGGATTGTGTGTGTGTGTATATACATCCTACATACTGCCAGGCTGCACGTTACATGAATTGGATTGTGTGTGTGTGTGTGTGTATATACATCCTACATACTGCCAGGCTGCACTTTACATGAATTGGATTGTGTGTGTATGTGTATATACATCCTACATACTGCCGGGCTGCACTATACATGAATTGGATTGTGTGTGTGTATATACATCCTACATACTGCCAGGCTGCACTTTACATGAATTGGATTGTGTGTGTGTGTATATACATCCTACATACTGCCGGGCTGCACTTTACATGTTTTGGATTGTGTGTGTGTGTATATACATCCTACATACTGCCGGGCTGCACTTTACATGAATTGGATTGTGTTTGTGTGTATATACATCCTACATACTGCCGGGCTGCACTTTACATTAATTGGATTGTGTGTGTGTATATACATCCTACATACTGCCGGGCTGCACTTTACATTAATTGGATTGTGTGTGTGTGTGTGTATATATATACATCCTACATACTGCCATCTTATAGGATCTGCCATGATTAATGAATTGGATTGTGTCTGTGTGTATATACATCACACATACTGCCATCTCACAGGATCTGCCATGATTAATGAATTGGATTGTGTCTGTGTGTATATACATCCTACATACTGCCGGGCTGCACTTTACATGAATTGGATTGTGTGTGTGTGTATACATACATCCTACATACTGCCGGGCTGCACTTTACATTAATTGGATTGTGTGTGTGTGTGTATATACATCCTACATACTGCCATCTCATAGGATCTGCCATTATTATTTCATTATGTATGTGTGTGTATATATTGTACATACTACTGGCCTTTCTTCTGCATGTGGTACATGTATGTGTCCCTGGAAGCATTGCCGATGTTGCTCATACACCCACCTTTAACCCACTGAGACCCAGACAGACGGAGAATACTAGAGGGGATGTTTGTGTTCATACAGACCTTTGTGACTCTCCACAATATCACAGGGGCCAAAGCATTCATTCTCCACAAAAGGAATCTGCCACCCCTGCTGGAAGGCAAATCCCAATACCTACTATTTTTAAAACTACAAGTATTTTTGGAAAGGCAGAGAAATCAGATTAGACCGAACATTACCCTCCCTATATTCTCCCATCACAGGACATAAAGGGGATTATATCAGTATAACTGCAATCTATATGAGGTCAGATCATCTGCAATGATCTTCCTAAATCCCCCCAAATCCTTCTTTATTAAATCCACAGATTCAGTGATAATTCTATACGTGGCCAATCTCTGTAAGTGAATCACAGATCCCATCATGCACCTCGGCCGTTTATTACCGGTCACATATATATTTTGCAGGCTGCCTTGCAGTATGTACAGATCATATGTGACCAGGGAATTAATGACCTAATCCACGTGGTTCATGCTGCAAGGCAGCCTGCAAAATATATATGTGACCGGTAATAAATGGCCACTTAATGATCTATACATTGTGTGGGCAGAATCACTGCAAATGCAACAAATAAGGGAAACATATGTTGTCAATGTTCATTTACATATGGAGCGCCAGGTGATGTCATAAGCAGGAGACACAGACAGACACACTGACAACATATTTGGGAGTTACTTCTGGTAACATTGTGCGACATCAGACTGAATTAATTCTATTCTCTGGAGATCTTTATAATCAGTAGTTATTAAAATGGACCAATCAGCAGGAACATTCCATCGGTTTCCATGGTGACTGGAACATTCCATTGGTTTCCATGGTGACTGGAACATGCCATTGGTTTCCATGGTGACTGGAACATGCCATTGGTTTCCATGGTGACTGGAAAACTCCATTGGTTTGGTTTCCATGGTGACTGGAACATTCCATTGGTTTGGTTTCCATGGTGACTGGAACATTTCATTGGTTTCCATGGTGACTGGAACATTCCATTGGCTTCCATGGTGACTGGAACATTCCATTAGTTTCCATGGTGACTGGAACATTCCATTAGTTTCCATGGTGCCTGGAACATTCCATTAGTTTCCATGGTCACTGGAACATTCCATTGGTTTCCATGGTGACTGAAACATTCCATTAGTTTCCATGGTGACTGGAACATTCCATTGGTTTCCATGGTGACTGGAACATTCCATTGGTTTGGTTTCCATGGTCACTGGAACATTCCATTGGTTTGGTTTCCATGGTCACTGGAACATTCCATTGGTTTCCATTATGACTGGAACATTCCATTGGCTTCCATGGTGACTGGAACATGCCATTGGTTTGGTTTCCATGGTGACTGGAACATTCCATTAGTTTCCATGGTGACTGGAACATTCCATTAGTTTCCATGGTGACTGGAACACTCCATTGGCTTCCATGGTGACTGGAACATTCCATTGGTTTCCATGGTGACTGGAACATTCCATTAGTTTCCATGGTGCCTGGAACATTCCATTAGTTTCCATGGTGACTGGAACATTCCATTGGCTTCCATGGTGACTGGAACATTCCATTGGTTTCCATGGTGACTGGAACATGCCATTGGTTTCCATGGTGACTGGAACATGCCATTGGTTTCCATGGTGACTGGAAAACTCCATTGGTTTGGTTTCCATGGTGACTGGAACATTCCATTGGTTTGGTTTCCATGGTGACTGGAACATTTCATTGGTTTCCATGGTGACTGGAACATTCCATTGGCTTCCATGGTGACTGGAACATTCCATTAGTTTCCATGGTGACTGGAACATTCCATTAGTTTCCATGGTGCCTGGAACATTCCATTAGTTTCCATGGTCACTGGAACATTCCATTGGTTTCCATGGTGACTGAAACATTCCATTAGTTTCCATGGTGACTGGAACATTCCATTGGTTTCCATGGTGACTGGAACATTCCATTGGTTTGGTTTCCATGGTCACTGGAACATTCCATTGGTTTGGTTTCCATGGTCACTGGAACATTCCATTGGTTTCCATTATGACTGGAACATTCCATTGGCTTCCATGGTGACTGGAACATGCCATTGGTTTGGTTTCCATGGTGACTGGAACATTCCATTAGTTTCCATGGTGACTGGAACATTCCATTAGTTTCCATGGTGACTGGAACACTCCATTGGCTTCCATGGTGACTGGAACATTCCATTGGTTTCCATGGTGACTGGAACATTCCATTAGTTTCCATGGTGCCTGGAACATTCCATTAGTTTCCATGGTGACTGGAACATTCCATTGGCTTCCATGGTGACTGGAACATTCCATTGGTTTCCATAGTGACTGGAACATTCCATTAGTTTCCATGGTGCCTGGAACATTCCATTAGTTTCCATGGTGACTGGAACATTCCATTGGTTTCCATTATGACTGGAACATTCCATTGGCTTCCATGGTGACTGGAACATGCCATTGGTTTGGTTTCCATGGTGACTGGAACATTCCATTAGTTTCCATGGTGACTGGAACATTCCATTAGTTTCCATGGTGACTGGAACACTCCATTGGCTTCCATGGTGACTGGAACATTCCATTGGTTTCCATGGTGACTGGAACATTCCATTAGTTTCCATGGTGCCTGGAACATTCCATTAGTTTCCATGGTGACTGGAACATTCCATTGGCTTCCATGGTGACTGGAACATTCCATTGGTTTCCATAGTGACTGGAACATTCCATTAGTTTCCATGGTGCCTGGAACATTCCATTAGTTTCCATGGTGACTGAAACATTCCATTAGTTTCCATGGTGACTGGAACATTCCATTGGTTTCCATGGTGACTGGAACATTCCATTGGTTTGGTTTCCATGGTGACTGGAACATGCCATTGGTTTGGTTTCCATGGTGACTGGAACATTCCATTGTTTTGGTTTCCATGGTAACTGGAACATTCCATTGGTTTGGTTTCCATGGTGACTGGAACATTCCATTGGTTTCCATTATGACTGGAACATTCCATTGGCTTCCATGGTGACTGGAACATTCCATTGGTTTGGTTTCCATGGTGACTGGAACATTCCATTAGTTTCCATGGTGCCTGGAACATTCCATTAGTTTCCATTGTG
Organism: Pelodytes ibericus; assembly: GCA_036172795.1. Classification (NCBI taxonomy): domain Eukaryota; kingdom Metazoa; phylum Chordata; class Amphibia; order Anura; family Pelodytidae; genus Pelodytes; species Pelodytes ibericus. The sequence continues at coordinate 3,520,523 of CM069861.1, read as the reverse complement.
ACTGGAACATTCCATTAGTTTCCATGGTGACTGGAACATTCCATTGGCTTCCATGGTGACTGGAACATTCCATTGGTTTCCATGGTGACTGGAACATTCCATTAGTTTCCATGGTGCCTGGAACATTCCATTGGTTTGGTTTCCATGGTGACTGGAACATGACATTGGTTTGGTTTCCATGGTGACTGGAACATTCCATTAGTTTCCATGGTGCCTGGAACATTCCATTGGTTTGGTTTCCATGGTGACTGGAACATGACATTGGTTTGGTTTCCATGGTGACTGGAACATTCCATTGGTTTCCATGGTGACTGGAACATTCCATTGGTTTCCATGGTGACTGGAACATTCCATTGGTTTCCATGGTGACTGGAACATTCCATTAGTTTCCATGGTGACTGAAACATTCCATTAGTTTCCATGGTGACTGGAACATTCCATTGGTTTCCATGGTGACTGGAACATTCCATTGGTTTGGTTTCCATGGTCACTGGAACATTCCATTGGTTTCCATGGTGACTGAAACATTCCATTGGCTTCCATGGTGACTGGAACATGCCATTGGTTTGGTTTGCATGGTGACTGGAACATTCCATTAGTTTCCATGGTGACTGGAACATTCCATTAGTTTCCATGGTGACTGCTGTCCTTTTTGGGTTTTACCCCAGAGCTGCTCTTTATGCAGAATCTCCGTTTCGAACGATTGACGTATAGATTTTATCTGACCTTTCCATTTGCGTTAGTCGCGAAAGAGAGAACTGCGGGGAACTGACAAGGGAATTTCAAACTTAAGGCACATAGTAGGCGATAAATCCCCCCATTCAGCCGTATTTCACACGCCATTTTTGCATTTCCTTCTCGCTCTTTCTTGAATAAAGCCCCATCCGAGAGATGGTTCTGCTGATGGAGCTCCCCAGTTTGGACACTAGGTGGCAGTATAGATCATGGATGCATGGTGCAAAATGCTAGAATATAAATGGGATAAGGAGGGATGAGGAGCTTGGTGTCTACAGGAATATATAGGTCAGCAGTGGAACTACCAGTAGGGTCCACTGCAGGCTGTTAAGATGCATTAGAGGGAGGTGGTCCCAAGGTGTGGTCCTGACTGCCCCCATAATGTATGGATACTACTAGTGGAATAGCAGAGAGAGCTGTACTGATGAGAGAATCTGCCCCCTGCGCGTCACCACCCTGCTCTGTGTTATATCACCCCCTCTCCTCCTGCAATCTCTGTACCTGTGATCTCAGCAAATTATGCAGTGATTCTAATCTGTTACCCCCCCTTAACACTGGCTCCCAGTCATTAACCACTCACACGCCAGACACAATCCCCCGGCTCATTACTGGAGAGAGAATCTGAGCGAAGGGGGGAAATAATAGACTGAAATACAGGCACTGGGGTATTTGGGAGAGTGGGTAGGGGGCAGGAAGAGAGGAATCGCAATAATCATACATATTTGGGGTCACTTATATTAGGGCTTAACAACCCAGGCATATATTATGGGGAAAGGTCCAGGGATACTAATATTTTGGGGATAAATGTCCAGGGATTGTAATATATTGGGGATAAATGTCCAGGGGTTGTAATATATTGGGGATAAAGGTCCATGGATTGTAATATATTGGGGATAAATGTCCAGGGGTTGTAATATATTGGGGATAAAGATCCAGGGGGTTGTAATATATTGGGGATAAAGATCCAGGGATTGTAATATATTGGGGATAAAGGTCCAGGGGGTTGTAATATATTGGGGATAAAGGTCCAGGGGTTGTAATATATTGGGGATAAAGGTCCAGGGATTGTAATATATTGGGGATAAAGGTCCAGGGATTGTAATATATTGGGGATAAAGGTCCAGGATGTTGTAATATATTGGGGATAAAGATCCAGGGATTGTAATATATTGGGGGATAAAGGTCCAGGGATTGTAATATATTGGGGATAAAGGTCCAGGGGGTTGTAATATATTGGGGATAAAGATCCAGGGGGTTGTAATATATTGGGGATAAAGGTCCATGGATTGTAATATATTGGGGATAAAGGTCCAGGGGGTTGTAATATATTGGGGATAAAGATCCAGGGGGTTGTAATATATTGGGGATAAAGATCCAGGGATTGTAATATATTGGGGATAAAGGTCCAGGGGGTTGTAATATATTGGGGATAAAGGTCCAGGGGTTGTAATATATTAGGGATAAAGGTCCAGGGGTTGTAATATATTGGGGATAAAGGTCCAGGGATTGTAATATATTGGGATAAAGGTCCAGGGGGTTGTAATATATTGGGGATAAAGGTCCAAGGGTTGTAATATATTGGGGATAAAGGTCCAGGGGGTTGTAATATATTGGGGCTAAAGATCCAGGGGGTTGTAATATATTGGGGATAAAGATCCAGGGGGTTGTAATATATTGGGGATAAATGTCCAGGGGTTGTAATATATTGGGGATAAAGGTCCAGGGGGTTGTAATATATTGGGGATAAAGATCCAGGGATTGTAATATATTGGGGCTAAAGGTCCAGGGATTGTAATATATTGGGGATAAAGGTCCAGGGATTGTAATATATTGGGGATAAAGATACAGGGATTGTAATATATTGGGGATAAAGGTCCAGGGATTGTAATATATTGGGGATAAAGGTCCAGGGGGTTGTAATATATTGGGGATAAAGGTCCAGGTATTGTAATATATTGGGGATAAAGATCAAGGGATTGTAATATATTGGGGATAAATGTCCAGGGATTGTAATATATTGGGGATAAATGTCCAGGGATTGTAATATATTGGGGATAAAGGTCCAAGGTTTGTAATATATTGGGGATAAAGGTCCATGGATTGTAATATTTTGGGGATAAAGGTCCATGGATTGTAATATATTGGGGATAAAGGTCCAGGGGGTTGTAATATATTGGGGATAAAGGTCCAGGGGGTTGTAATATATTGGGGATAAAGGTCCAAGGTTTGTAATATATTGGGGATAAAGGTCCATGGATTGTAATATTTTGGGGATAAAGGTCCATGGATTGTAATATATTGGGGATAAAGGTCCAGGGGGTTGTAATATATTGGGGATAAAGGTCCAGGGGGTTGTAATATATTGGGGATAAAGGTCCAGGGGGTTGTAATATATTGGGGATAAAGGTCCAAGGGTTGTAATATATTGGGGATAAGGTCCAGGGATTGTAATATATTGGGGATAAAGATCCAGGGGGTTGTAATATATTGGGAATAAAGGTCCAAGGGTTGTAATATATTGGGGATAAGGTCCAGGGATTGTAATATATTGGGGATAAAGATCCAGGTGGTTGTAATATATTGGGGATAAAGGTCCATGGATTGTAATATATTGGGGATAAAGGTCCATGGATTGTAATATATTGGGGATAAGGTCCAGGGATTGTAATATATTGGGGATAAAGGTCCAAGGGTTGTAATATATTGGGGATAAAGGTCCAGGGATTGTAATATATTGGGGATAAAGGTCCAGGGGGTTGTAATATATTGGGGATAAAGGTCCAAGGGTTGTAATATATTGGGGATAAAGGTCCAAGGGTTGTAATATATTGGGGATAAAGGTCCAAGGGTTGTAATATATTGGGGATAAAGGTCCATGGGGTTGTAATATATTGGGGATAAAGGTCCAAGGGTTGTAATATATTGGGGATAAAGGTCCAGGGATTGTAATATATTGGGGATAAAGGTCCAGGGGGTTGTAATATATTGGGGATAAAGGTCCAAGGGTTGTAATATATTGGGGATAAGGTCCAGGGATTGTAATATATTGGGGATAAAGATCCAGGGGGTTGTAATATATTGGGGCTAAAGATCCAGGGATTGTAATATATTGGGGATAAAGGTCCAGGGGGTTGTAATATATTGGGGATAAAGATACAGGGATTGTAATATATTGGGGATAAAGGTCCAAGGGTTGTAATATATTAGGGATAAAGGTCCAGGGATTGTAATATATTGGGGATAAAGGTCCAGGGGGTTGTAATATATTGGGGATAAAGGTCAAGGGATTGTAATATTTTGGGGATAAAGGTTGAGGTTTTCTAATATTTTGTGGGTTGGAGATTCTCCTAGGTTTAGGGAAAACGTCCACACATTCTGCTATATTTGTGAATAAAGTCCTGAGATTGTTCTATATTTAGTTTTAAAGGCCCCGGTTTCCTGAATATCTGTGGATACAAGTCAGTGTTTAGATATGTGAGTGTAGATAGATGTTGACATAAAGGCTATATATATTCCATCCTGACTACAAGATCCAGATCTTTTAGGAGAAAGTAAAAAAGAAGAAGAAGACTTATGGCTATAATCCTCACCGCGGTCACGGGAGTATCAACTCTGGCCTCTTTCCAAGCAAACAAATTGCTAGTTTGCATCTAAAATTAGAGACACAAAAAATACTGCAGTAAAACTTTAATAAATAATGAATGATAAATCATAGAGAACAACCATTAGAAAGCAGTTTACACATCTTTAGGCAGCTATTCATTAGGGCACAGGGATCAGCCCAGTAATAATAATACACTGGGGTAAATAAACAACCCTTGTTTTTATAAATGGGAGAACGTGTCCTGTATTATTCACCACACTGCAGCAAGTAACACAGTAATACATTCATTCATATCACCTGTGACTGCTGTTAATTGATACACAGATGTCAAGCTCACCGGATTATGATCCCCAGACCGTGATCACTATATGGATATTGACGTCACTGTAATTCCCAGACCGTGATCACTATATGGATATCAGCGTCACTGTGATTCCCAGACCGTGATCACTATATGGATATCAGCATCACTGTGATTACCAGACCGTGATCACTATATGGATATCGACATCACTGTAATTCCCAGACCGTGATCACTATATGGATATCAACGTCACTGTAATTCCCAGACCGTGATCACTATATGGATATCGACGTCACTGTGATTCCCAGACCGTGATCACTATATGGATATCGACGTCACTGTAATTCCCAGACCGTGATCACTATATGGATATCGACGTCACTGTAATTCCCAGACCGTGATCACTATATGGATATCAACGTCACTGTAATTCCCAGACCGTGATCACTATATGGATATCGACGTCACTGTGATTCCCAGACCGTGATCACTATATGGATATCGACGTCACTGTAATTCCCAGACCGTGATCACTATATGGATATCGACGTCACTGTAATTCCCAGACCGTGATCACTATATGGATATCGACGTCACTGTAATTCCCAGACCGTAATCACTATATGGATATCGACGTCACTATGATTCCCAGACCGTGATCACTATATGGATATCAGCATCACTGTGATTCCCAGACCGTGATCACTATATGGATATCAGCGTCACTGTGATTCCCAGACCGTGATCACTATATGGATATCGACGTCACTGTAATTCCCAGACAGTGATCACTATATGGATATCGACATCACTGTGATTCCCAGACCGTGATCACTATATGGATATCAGCATCACTGTAATTCCCAGACCGTGATCACTATATGGATATCGACGTCACTGTGATTCCCAGACCGTGATCACTATATGGATATCGACGTCACTGTATTTCCCAGACAGTGATCACTATATGGATATCGACATCACTGTGATTCCCAGACCGTGATCACTATATGGATATCAGCATCACTGTAATTCCCAGACCGTGATCACTATATGGATATCGACGTCACTGTGATTCCCAGACCGTGATCACTATATGGATATCAGCGTCACTGTAATTCCCAGACCGTGATCACTATATGGATATCGACGTCACTGTGATTCCCAGACCGTGATCACTATATGGATATCGACGTCACTGTAATTCCCAGACCGTGATCACTATATGGATATCAACGTCACTGTAATTCCCAGACCGTGATCACTATAACGATATCGACGTCACTGTAATTCCCAGACCGTGATCACTATATGGATATCGATGTCACTGTAATTCCCAGACCGTGATCACTATATTGATATCGACATCACTGTGATTCCCAGATCGTAATCACTATATGGATATCGACGTCACTATGATTCCCAGACCGTGATCACTATATGGATATCAGCATCACTGTGATTCCCAGACCGTGATCACTATATGGATATCAGCGTCACTGTGATTCCCAGACCGTGATCACTATATGGATATCAACGTCACTGTAATTCCCAGACCGTGATCACTATATGGATATCGACGTCACTGTGATTCCCAGACCGTGATCACTATATGGATATCGACGTCACTGTAATTCCCAGACAGTGATCACTATATGGATATCGACATCACTGTGATTCCCAGACCGTGATCACTATATGGATATCAGCATCACTGTAATTCCCAGACCGTGATCACTATATGGATATCGACGTCACTGTGATTCCCAGACCGTGATCACTATATGGATATCGACGTCACTGTATTTCCCAGACAGTGATCACTATATGGATATCGACATCACTGTGATTCCCAGACCGTGATCACTATATGGATATCAGCATCACTGTAATTCCCAGACCGTGATCACTATATGGATATCGACGTCACTGTGATTCCCAGACCGTGATCACTATATGGATATCAGCGTCACTGTAATTCCCAGACCGTGATCACTATATGGATATCGACGTCACTGTGATTCCCAGACCGTGATCACTATATGGATATCGACGTCACTGTAATTCCCAGACCGTGATCACTATATGGATATCGACATCACTGTAATTCCCAGACCGTGATCACTATATGGATATCGACGTCACTGTAATTCCCAGACCGTGATCACTATATGGATATCGACGTCACTGTAATTCCCAGACCGTGATCACTATAACGATATCGAAGTCACTGTAATTCCCAGACCATGATAACTATATGGATATCGACGTCACTGTAATTCCCAGACCGTGATCACTATATGGATATCGACATCACTGTGATTCTCAGACCGTGATCACTATATGGATATCGACGTCACTGTAATTCCCAGACCGTGATCACTATATGGATATCGACGTCACTGTAATTCCCAGACCGTGATCACTATATGGATATCGACGTCACTGTAATTCCCAGACAGTGATCACTATATGGATATCGACATCACTGTGATTCTCAGACCGTGATCACTATATGGATATCGACGTCACTGTAATTCCCAGACCGTGATCACTATATGGATATCGACGTCACTGTAATTCCCAGACCGTGATCACTATATGGATATCAGCGTCACTGTAATTCCCAGACCGTGATCACTATATGGATATCGACGTCACTGTAATTCCCAGACCGTGATCACTATATGGATATCGACGTCACTATGATTCCCAGACCGTGATCACTATATGGATATCGACGTCACTGTAATTCCCAGACTGTGATCACTATATGGATATCGACATCACTGTGATTCTCAGACCGTGATCACTATATGGATATCGACGTCACTGTAATTCCCAGACCGTGATCACTATATGGATATCGACGTCACTGTAATTCCCAGACCGTGATCACTATATGGATATCGACATCACTGTGATTCCCAGACCGTGATCACTATATGGATATCGACGTCACTGTAATTCCCAGACCGTGATCACTATATGGATATCGACGTCACTGTAATTCCCAGACCGTGATCACTATATGGATATCGACGTCACTGTAATTCCCAGATCGTGATCACTATATGGATATCGACGTCACTGTAATTCCCAGACCGTGATCACTATATGGATATCGACATCACTGTGATTCCCAGACCGTGATCACTATATGGATATCGACGTCACTGTAATTCCCAGACCGTGATCACTATATGGATATCGACGTCACTGTAATTCCCAGACCGTGATCACTATATGGATATCGACGTCACTGTGATTCCCAGACCGTGATCACTATATGGATATCGACGTCACTGTAATTCCCAGACCGTGATCACTATATGGATATCGACGTCACTGTAATTCCCAGACCGTGATCACTATATGGATATCGACGTCACTGTAATTCCCAGACCGTGATCACTATATGGATATCGACGTCACTGTAATTCCCAGACCGTGATCACTATATGGATATCGACGTCACTGTAATTCCCAGACCGTAATCACTATATGGATATCGATGTCACTGTAATTCCCAGACCGTGATCACTATATGGATATCGACGTCACTATGATTCCCAGACCGTGATCACTATATGGATATCGACGTCACTATGATTCCCAGACCGTGATCACTATATGGATATCAGCGTCACTGTAATTCCCAGACCGTGATCACTATATGGATATCGACATCACTGTAATTCCCAGACCGTGATCACTATATGGATATCGACGTCACTATGATTCCCAGACCGTGATCACTATATGGATATCGACGTCACTGTGATTCCCAGACCGTGATCACTATATGGATATCGACGTCACTGTAATTCCCAGACCGTGATCACTATATGGATATCAGCGTCACTGTAATTCCCAGACCGTGATCACTATATGGATATCGACGTCACTGTAATTCCCAGACCGTGATCACTATATGGATATTGTTTCCACATCTGCTTTGCACCAATCCCCTTTCACATGCAGATCACGAAGCCCCCTACCCACAGTGTATGTGTGAAAATCAAACATAATATCACAGGATAAAACCCATGTAACCAGTAAATGACATGTCTTTCAAGATGGCCGTAGCCTAAAAGTGTAAGAAGAGACTCTGGGCTTTATTCCTGAACGAGGGAAATGAAAGAAAATTCCAGAATTGAGGACAGCAGTACAACTGAACTGGGAGAATTTTCCCAACTCAGCTATTTTGGTCTTAAGTTTGCAATTCCCTTGTCAGTTCTCTCCTTCATGAATAAAGCTCTACGTTCATTACTGGTAGGGGTCAGAGGACAGGGGATACAAGAGGAGGTGGAGGGTGCAAGAGGTCTTTTGGGTGACAGGATGTTTACTTTAGTACTGGCCCTAAATATGTGTTGATGGTGGGCTTGTGGCCCATAAATATAGACTAACATCCTCCAAATCTTAGCACTCTTTCTTTAACCCATAGATCACAGGAGTTATATAGCATGGGTTGGCGTCTCTATAATAGAGACATAATAATCCTGATCCCAGGCTGTGCAGACCAACATCCAGGCCAATGGGAAGGACATGATATAGACCCTATCAATAAAGAGAGTCAGTATGAGGGTCCAGCACTGCACCTTTCAGCTGAGCCCACCTGTCTGACATCTCATTCCCATCCAGTGTATACAGGAGATGTGTTACTGAGCATACAGGCTATAGCTCTCACCACACTCAAAGCAGGGAATTATATCTCTCCTACCTACAGTCACCTGTATTCATTCAATACAGGTGTCTGGCCTTATACTGAGCTTCAAATGGAGAGACAGAGAATGAGAGACACAGAGAGAGATGATGAGATAGCAAGATGGAGAGACAGCTAGAGAGAGCAAGATGGAGAGAGAGAGAGAGGGAGATAGAGACAGCAAGAGTTAAAATGAGATAGCAAGATGGAGAGACAGCTAGAGAGAGCAAGATGGAGAGAGAGAGGGAGATAGAGAGAGCAAGAGTTAAAATGAGATATCAAGATGGAGAGACAGCTAGAGAGAGCAAGATGGAGAGAGAGAGAGAGATAGAGAGAGCAAGATGGAGAGAGAGAGAGAGAGGGAGATAGAGACAGCAAGAGTTAAAATGAGATAGCAAGATGGAGAGACAGCTAGAGAGAGCAAGATGGAGAGAGAGAGAGAGGGAGATAGAGACAGCAAGAGTTAAAATGCGATAGCAAGATGGAGAGACAGCTAGAGAGAGCAAGATGGAGAGAGAGAGGGAGATAGAGAGAGCAAGAGTTAAAATGAGATAGCAAGATGGAGAGACAGCTAGAGAGAGCAAGATGGAGAGAGAGAGACAGCTAGAGAGAGCAAGATGGAGAGAGAGAGAGAGGGAGATAGAGACAGCAAGAGTTAAAATGAGATAGCAAGATGGAGAGACAGCTAGAGAGAGCAAGATGGAGAGAGAGAGACAGCTAGAGAGAGCAAGATGGAGAGAGAGAGAGAGAGAGGGAGATAGAGACAGCAAGAGTTAAAATGAGATAGCAAGATGGAGAGACAGCTAGAGAGAGCAAGATGGAGAGAGAGAGAGAGGGAGATAGAGACAGCAAGAGTTAAAATGCGATAGCAAGATGGAGAGACAGCTAGAGAGAGCAAGATGGAGAGAGAGAGGGAGATAGAGAGAGCAAGAGTTAAAATGAGATAGCAAGATGGAGAGACAGCTACATAGAGCACGATGGAGAGAGAGAGACAGCTAGAGAGAGCAAGATGGAGAGAGAGAGAGAGAGGGAGATAGAGACAGCAAGAGTGAAAATGAGATAGCAAGATGGAGACACAGCTACAGAGAGCAAGATGGAGAGAGAGAGACAGTAAGAGATAAAATGAGAGAGCAAGATGGAGAGAGAGAGAGACAGTAAGAGATAAAATGAGAGAGCAAGATGGAGAGAGAGAGAGAGACAGTAAGAGATAAAATGAGAGAGCAAGATGGAGAGAGAGAGAATGAAAGACAGAATGAGTGAGTAAGGAGGATAGACAGAGAGGATATATATATATAGAGAGGGAGCAGGAATCAGTGAGAGAGGGGGGAGGGAATGAAGGTAATTTCGGGGGTCCATCGCTCTACACATTCCTACACACAGAACATCCCCTTATTCCTGGGCAGGGAACTCAGCTTATAACATGGCAGCAAATCTCCTCCCATCCAACCGACAGACAGTCAGTTATCCGGATTAACAGAGAGAGAGAGAGAGAGACCGCGCTTACCAGAAAGAGAGAAAGTGACAGGGAATGAGAGAAGGAAGAGAGGGGGAGGGACGAACAAAGAGACAGGGAGAAGGGAGGTGTGCAAGGAAAAGGGGAGGGCAGGATGAAGGTGCAGGGATCAGACAGAGGGATGAGAGGAGACATGTAATGGGCAGAGAGGGAGAGGTAGCTGATTCCCTGCACTGCAAGCCATTCAGCACTGGACAGCGACCAGCAGAGCTCAGGGCCAGATAGAGATCAGAGATTCCTATAGATCCCATGGAGAGACTGCTGGCCATTACTAGGGGCCACAGGGTGACAGGGATTTAGGGAGTGGGGGGTGTCACAGTGCCAGGGTTATTTGGGCGGGGGGGGTGTCACAGTGCCAGGGTTATTGGGGGGGGGGGGGGTGTCACAGTGCCAGGGTTATTTGGGCAGGGGGGTGTCACAGAGCCAGGGTTATTTGGGGGGGGGGGGGGGGGAGTGGTGTATTTTTTCTAAGGGGGGCAGGTTTTTATTTGAGACGAGGGTGATGTAGGTGCCAGTGAGGTGCTACCTGCCCCCACTGATATGTTTGGGGTAAGCTGAGGACAGGACTTGGGGCAGAGAGGAGGAGTAGAGGGGCCTGGTCTCTCCCCTTGGACCCCAGTGATGATGGCAAGGAGCGGATTGTAGGTGGGGAGAGGTGTTCAGGGAGGGGGGAGCCGGCTCGTTCCTCTCCGGTGTCCAAGTTGAGCACGGCGGGGGAAGAGGCTGACGCGATGGGCGAGTGGACAATCTTGGAGCGCCTGCTGGAGGCTGCAGTACAGCAGCACTCTACCATGATAGGGAGGTAAGAGGAGGGCGGCTTGGAAAGGAAGGGGGGGGGGCTGTCAGCCTCCAGGTTCCCAGCACCGGGTACAGATCCATGCATGCTGTATACATCAGACACATGACCTAGAGGGAATCCAGCAAGAACCACCCAAATCCCTTATGTGACAGGGGGACACAATGCTCCAAATTATACTCCACCATTTCAAATTTTCCAACAGGAGGGGAGAAGATAGGTAGGTTGTAAGTGAAGATCGGGCTGATTGTCATGTGGGGGTGTCCCTTGTGGCAGTGATTTGTGTACACGAGGAAGGGTCTCATTGTGCATCGGAGGGGTCACTGAGCAGAAACCCCTCACATTACACACAATCACAGAAATAGTGGGGAGGTCTGTGCTGATGGGCCAGACAGACAGACACAATGACAGACACACTGACATAAAGATATACAGGGAAACTGACACACCGCTACACTGACAAATAGACACAATAGACACACTGACAAATAGACACACACAGGCTGGCACACATAGACACATACTGACATACACACAGGCTGACACACATAGACATACTGACATACACACAGGCTGGCACACATAGACACATACTGACATACACACAGGCTGACACACATAGACATACTGACATACACACAGGCTGGCACACATAGACACATACTGACATACACACAGGCTGGCACACATAGACACATACTGACACACACAGGCTGGCACACATAGACACATACTGACATACACACAGGCTGGCACACATAGACACATACTGACACACACACACAGGCTGGCACACATAGACACATACTGACACACACAGGCTGGCACATAGACATACTGACACACACAGGCTGGCACACATAGACACATACTGACATACACACAGGCTGGCACACATAGACACATTGACACACACACACACAGGCTGGCACACATAGACACATACTGACACACACAGGCTGGCACACATAGACACATACTGACATACACACAGGCTGGCACACATAGACACATTGACACACACACACACAGGCTGGCACACATAGACACATACTGACACACACAGGCTGGCACACATAGACACACAGGATCCCAGATAGGCAGGAATTTCACGGTATATATTCTCTGTTTCTGCATGTCCTGTGGGGTGTGTCTGTGTTTAAGTGCTTTGTGTATCAGTAATGCTCCTGTGTGTGTATTTCAGGTGACACTGTATGTTTGCATGTACACACACTACGTGTATTAATAGAAACATGCTAAGTCAGAATGCTCCATTTCCTTTTCAAATGTCAGGGTTTCTACATATTATTCATTGATCTATATATTCCATGGATCCAATCAGCTACAAAGAGGGAGAGGATCCCTAAGCTCCCCACCTGCTATGTACTATAACTCCCATCATGCACAAGAAACCAAGATTTGGCTAATTCCTTAATAAATGTCATATACTAATATGTATCCAGTACCAGCCAGTGACAACATCCACCCTAACTGCAGAACAATTAGAATATGTAACCATAGGCAGGGAGTGCTGCATGGGGTAGAGGAGGGACTGCCCATCTTCTAATGTTTAAAATCATCATATTACTTTATCTAATGTTTAAATTCCCTTACGATGGGTGTCATGTAGGCTGACTCTGGGCAGGCTCCTCTCTGGTGTGATGTAGGTGAATTCCGGGATCTCTGGTGTGATGTAGGTGAATTCCGGGATCTCTGGTGTGATGTAGGTGAATTCTGAGATCTCTGGTGTGATGTAGGTGAATTCCGGGATCTCTGGTGTGATGTAGGCTAATTCTGGGATCTCTGGTGTGATGTAGGTGAATTCTGGGATCTATGGTGTGATGTAGGTGAATTGGGGGATCTATGGTGTGATGTAGGTGAACTCCGGGATCTCTGGTGTGATGTAGGCTAATTCTGGGATCTCTGGTGTGATGTAGGCTAATTCTGGGATCTCTGGTGTGATGTAGCTGAATTCGGGGATCTATGGTGTGATGTAGGTGAATTCCGGGATCTCAGGTGTGATGAAGGCTAATTCTGGGATCTCTGGTGTGATGTAGGTGAATTCTGGGATCTATGGTGTGATGTAGGGGAATTCCGGGATCTATGGTGTGATGCAGGTGAATTCTGAGATCTCTGTATTGTACAGTTCTAGATTAGCTACACTTGGGTTTGTATGGTACAGTTCTAGATTAGCTAGTCTTGGGTTTTTGTATTGTACATTCTAGATTAGCTAGTCTTGGGTTTGTATTGTACAGTACTAGATAAGCTAGTTTTGGGTTTGTATTGTACAGTTCTAGATTAGCTACTCTTGGGTTTTTGTATTGTACAGTTCTAGATTAGCTAGTCTTGGGTTTGTATTGTACAGTACTAGATTAGCTAGTCTTGGGTTTGTATTGTACAGTTCTAGATTAGCTAGTCTTGGGTTTGTATTGTACAGTACTAGATTAGCTAGTCTTGGGTTTGTATTGTACAGTTCTAGATTAGCTAGTCTTGGGTTTGTATTGTACAGTACTAGATTAGCTAGTCTTGGGTTTTTGTATTGTACAGTTCTAGATTAGCTAGTCTTGGGTTTGTATTGTAAAGTACTAGATTAGCTAGTCTTGTGTTTGTATTGTACAGTACTAGATTAGCTAGTCTTGGGTTTGTATTGTACAGTACTAGATTAGCTAGTCTTGGGTTTCTATTGTACAGTTCTAGATTATCTACTGTTGGGTTTGTATTGTACAGTTCTAGATTATCTAGTCTTGGGTTTTTGTATTGTACATTCTAGATTAGCTAGTCTTGGGTTTGTATTGTACAGTACTAGATTAGCTACTCTTGGGTTTTTGTATTGTACAGTTCTAGATTAGCTAGTCTTGGGTTTGTATTGTAAAGTACTAGATTAGCTAGTCTTGGGTTTGTATTGTACAGTACTAGATTAGCTAGTCTTGGGTTTGTATTGTACAGTTCTAGATTAGCTAGTCTTGGGTTTGTATTGTACAGTACTAGATTAGCTAGTCTTGGGTTTTTGTATTGTACAGTTCTAGATTAGCTAGTCTTGGGTTTGTATTGTAAAGTACTAGATTAGCTAGTCTTGTGTTTGTATTGTACAGTACTAGATTAGCTAGTCTTGGGTTTGTATTGCACAGTCATAGATTAGCTAGTCTTGGGTTTGTATTGTACAGTACTAGATTGCTTGCTGTTGGTTTGACTTTATTATAGAGTTCTAGATTATGTTTGGTTCCCCTCTTGACTGGACCATACGGTCCTAGATCCTGTTACTATATTGTTCTAGACTGTCTACCTTTTGTATTTGTATTGTTCTAGATTAACTCCACTCTAATCTGCTGTACTCTAGTTCTAGGTTATAGTCCTATTTGTCCCTAGTTCCAGTGAGTATAACTGTCAGATATCTATAATGGAGCTTATTTTCTGTAGGTTGTATATGTGTTTAGTATATTACAGATCCAGTTATTTTTACTTTCCACGTGATTTGCATTGATCCTGCAGCTTTACACTGGAACCTATACATACAGAGACATCTAATAGGGAGGGGCTGGAGAGATGTAATTTCTATAGTGACAGTAATAAATCTTACACCTTATTTCCTGTTATTCTACCAGATGCAGGGCTTATCTGAGAATAAAGATGGGCCTGTCCCTTTAACTATATGTTGATGATTTGGGTGATACAGTCACAGTATAAGCAGTGTTTAGGTGATACGGTCACAGTATAAGCAGTGTTTAGGTGATACAGTCACAGTATAAGCAGTGTTTAGGTGACACAGTCACAGTATAAGCAGTGTTTGGGTGATACAGTCACAGTATAAGCAGTGTTTGGGTGACACAGTCACAGTATAAGCAGTGTTTGGGTGATACAGTCACAGTATAAGCAGTGTTTAGGTGATACGGTCACAGTATAAGCAGTGTTTGGGTGATACAGTCACAGTATAAGCAATGTTTGGGTGATACAGTCACAGTATAAGCAGTGTTTGGGTGATACAGTCACAGTATAAGCAGTGTTTAGGTGATACAGTCACAGTATAAGCAGTGTTTGGGTGACACAGTCACAGTATAAGCAGTGTTTGGGTGATACAGTCACAGTATAAGCAGTGTTTGGGTGACACAGTCACAGTATAAGCAGTGTTTGGGTGATACAGTCACAGTATAAGCAGTGTTTGGGTGATACAGTCACAGTATAAGCAGTGTTTAGGTGATACAGTCACAGTATAAGCAGTGTTTGGGTGACACAGTCACAGTATAAGCAGTGTTTGGGTGATACAGTCACAGTATAAGCAGTGTTTGGGTGACACAGTCACAGTATAAGCAGTGTTTGGGTGATACAGTCACAGTATAAGCAGTGTTTGGGTGATACAGTCACAGTATAAGCAGTGTTGAGTTGATACAGTCACAGTATAAGCAGTGTTTGGGTGATACAGTCACAGTATAAGCAGTGTTTGGGTGATACAGTTACAGTATAAGCAGTGTTTGGGTGATACAGTCACAGTATAAGCAGTGTTTAGCTGATACAGTCACAGTATAAGCAGTGTTTGTTTGGGTGATACAGTCACAGTATAAGCAGTGTTTGTTTGGGTGATACAGTCACAGTATAAGCAGTGTTTAGGTGATACAGTCACAGTATAAGCAGTGTTTAGGGGATACAGTCACAGTATAAGCAGTGTTTGGGTGACACATCACAGTATAAGCAGTGTTTAGGTGATACAGTCACAGTATAAGCAGTGTTTGGGTGATACAGTCACAGTATAAGCAGTGTTTGGGTGATACAGTCACAGTATTAGTGTTTGGGTGATACAGTCACAGTATAAGCAGTGTTTAGGTGATACAGTCACAGTATAAGCAGTGTTTGGGTGATACAGTCACAGTATAAGCAGTGTTTGGGTGATACAGCCACAGTATAAGCAGTGTTTGGGTGATACAGTCACAGTATAAGCAGTGTTGAGTTGATACAGTCACAGTATAAGCAGTGTTTGGGTGATACAGTCACAGTATAAGCAGTGTTTAGGTGATACAGTCACAGTACAAGCAGTGTTTGGATGATACAGTCACAGTATAAGCAGTGTTTGGGTGATACAGTCACAGTATAAGCAGTGTTTGGGTGATACAGTCACAGTATAAGCAGTGTTTAGGTGATACAGTCACAGTATAAGCAGTGTTTGGGTGACACAGTCACAGTATAAGCAGTGTTTGGGTGATACAATCACAGTATAAGCAGTGTTTGGGTGACACAGTCACAGTATAAGCAGTGTTTGGGTGATACAGTCACAGTATAAGCAGTGTTTGGGTGATACAGTCACAGTATAACCAGTGTTGAGTTGATACAGTCACAGTATAAGCAGTGTTTGGGTGATACAGTCACAGTATAAGCAGTATTTGGGTGATACAGTTACAGTATAAGCAGTGTTTGGGTGATACAGTCACAGTATAAGCAGTGTTTAGCTGATACAGTCACAGTATAAGCAGTGTTTGTTTGGGTGATACAGTCACAGTATAAGCAGTGTTTGGGTGATACAGTCACAGTATAAGCAGTGTTTAGGTGATACAGTCACAGTATAAGCAGTGTTTAGGGGATACAGTCACAGTATAAGCAGTGTTTGGGTGACACATCACAGTATAAGCAGTGTTTAGGTGATACAGTCACAGTATAAGCAGTGTTTGGGTGATACAGTCACAGTATAAGCAGTGTTTGGGTGATACAGTCACAGTATTAGTGTTTGGGTGATACAGTCACAGTATAAGCAGTGTTTAGTTGATACAGTCACAGTACAAGCAGTGTTTGGATGATACAGTCACAGTATAAGCAGTGTTTGGGTGATACAGCCACAGTATAAGCAGTGTTTGGGTGATACAGTCACAGTATAAGCAGTGTTGAGTTGATACAGTCACAGTATAAGCAGTGTTTGGGTGATACAGTCACAGTATAAGCAGTGTTTAGGTGATACAGTCACAGTATAAGCAGTGTTTGGGTGATACAGTCACAGTATAAGCAGTATTTGGGTGATACAGTCACAGTATAAGCAGTGTATAGGTGATACAGTCACAGTACAAGCAGTGTTTGGATGATACAGTCACAGTATAAGCAGTGTTTGGGTGATACAGTCACAGTATGAGCAGTGTTTGGGTGATACAGTCACAGTATGAGCAGTGTTTGGGTGATACAGTCACAGTATAAGCAGTGTTTGGTGATACAGTCACAGTATAAGCAGTGTTTAGGTGATACAGTCACAGTATAAGCAGCGTTTAGGTGATACAGTCACAGTATAAGCAGCGTTTAGGTGATACAGTCACAGTATAAGCAGTGTTTGGGTGATACAGTCACAGTATAAGCAGTGTTTGGTGATACAGTCACAGTATAAGCAGTGTTTGGATGATACAGTCACAGTATAAGCAGTGTTTGGGTGATACAGTCACAGTATACGCAATGTTTAGGTGATACAGTCACAGTATGAGCAGTGTTTAGCTGATACAGTCACAGTATGAACAGTGTTTAGGTGATACAGTCACAGTATAAGCAGTGTTTGGGTGATACAGTCACAGTATAAGCAGTGTTTGGTGATACAGTCACAGTATAAGCAGTGTTTGGGTGATACAGTCACAGTATAAGCAGTGTTTGGGTGATACAGTCACAGTATAAGCAGTGTTTAGGTGATACAGTCACAGTATAAGCAGTGTTTGGGTGATACAGTCACAGTATAAGCAGTGTTTAGGTGATACAGTCACAGTATAAGCAGTGTTTGGGTGATACAGTCACAGTATAAGCAGTGTTTAGGTGATACAGTCACAGTATAAGCAGTGTTTGGGTGATACAGTCACAGTATAAGCAGTGTTTAGGTGATACAGTCACAGTATAAGCAGTGTTTGGGTGATACAGTCACAGTATACGCAATGTTTAGGTGATACAGTCACAGTATGAGCAGTGTTTAGCTGATACATTCACAGTATGAGCAGTGTTTAGGTGATACAGTCACAGTATAAGCAGTGTTTGGGTGATACAGTCACAGTATAAGCAGTGTTTGGTGATACAGTCACAGTATAAGCAGTGTTTGGGTGATACAGTCACAGTATAAGCAGTGTTTGGGTGATACAGTCACAGTATAAGCAGTGTTTAGGTGATACAGTCACAGTATAAGCAGTGTTTGGGTGATACAGTCACAGTATAAGCAGTGTTTAGGTGATACAGTCACAGTATAAGCAGTGTTTGGGTGATACAGTCACAGTATAAGCAGTGTTTAGGTGATACAGTCACAGTATAAGCAGTGTTTGGGTGATACAGTCACAGTATAAGCAGTGTTTAGGTGATACAGTCACAGTATAAGCAGTGTTTAGGTGATAGAGTCCTTTTATTGAAAGCTATTGTTTGTAAGGTGTGTAATGGGTGCTCTGATCCCAGTGGCCTGTCCTGATTGGACCTCTCCCTGCTGTTTGGGGGTCGATGCCAGTATTATAAGCCTTATAACGTGTGGTATATAATATATATCCAGACTAATCTGGACTCTGCACAGTCTCACCCAGATTGTTATCATTATTACTGGAAGGAGATAATCTCACCCCGCTGGGGGGGTATGACCCAAAACACGTGACCCAGGCGATGCTAGGAGAGAGTAACTCTGACGTACAGAGCCTTCGGACCCTGTACTGTGCACCTCCATGGCAAATCCCACCCAAACTGACAGCACAAAGTCTGTTAACGGTTAATAGCACTCTCTATCTATAGAAAGCAGCTCATTATCACCTTATAGACAGCTGAGAGTGTCACATCTCGCACCTTGCTTGCCGTGTAGGGTACAGATGCCAGTAACAGGGGGTGTCTGCAGTGCCCGCAGTTAAAGGAGCCAAAAGTCAGGCTTCCCCGCTGACACAAGAGATGCCCCCCATGCCACAGCTAACATGACCAACAGTCCAGCAAGGAGCAAAGAGCAGCATGCCCTAAACAATGACAGGGAACAACCACAGGAATCATACCAACCATACTCTCCAGCCTACATTACAATAAAAGGGGGGGGGGGGGTCTCCATCTCCCAGCACCCTCAGCCTCTCACCTGACAGAGTATTATGAGAGATGAAGGTCATGTCTAGTGTTTTTATAAATCCCTTTTTGTTGCTGTTTCTTGTATAAAACACCCAGGGCTTTATTCATGACAGAGAGAATCAGAGGGGAATGTAAAACAGAACCGGTGACAATAGGGGAACGACAATGTGTTGGCAAAATCGCAGCAAAAAATCTAAATTAGGAGAAAAATGTATTTGAATGTGTCTGTGTCTGCTGCTTATGACATCACCTGTGGCACGGTATGCAAATGACACATTTCCCAATGTGCAGCAGGTTATGTCATAAGCAGCAGACACAGACACATTAAAATACATTTTTCTCTTCATTTAGACATTTTCTTGCAATTCTGCCAACACAATGTTGTACCTCCCAACTGTCCCGCTTTTTGGTACACAGGTAGAGCTCAGTGGGACCTCAGGACCCAGGACCTCAATCCTGCGCTCCTGATTGCATTCTCCAGTGTCCCAGACGCCAGGGAATGCTTACTGGGCATGTGCAGTAGTGATCCTGGCTTCAAATGATCAAAAATGGATGACAGTGTTACCACACTTCCCCAGAGTCCATCCCCCGGTGTCCTGCCACCTCCTGACTCCATCCCCGGTGTCCTGCCACCTCCTGACTCCATCCCCCGGTGTCCTGCCACCTCCCGACTCTATCCCCCGGTGTCCTGCCACCTCCTGACTCCATCCCCCGGTGTCCTGCCACCTCCTGACTCCATCCCCCGGTGTCCTGACACCTCCTGACTCCATCCCCCGGTGTCCTGCCACCTCCTGACTCCATCCCCCGGTGTCCTGCCACCTCCTGACTCCATCCCCCGGTGTCCTGCCACCTCCTGACTCCATCCCCCGGTGTCCTGCCACCTCCCGACTCTATCCCCCGGTGCCCAGCCACCCGCCCCGGTCCTGCCACCTCCCGACTCTATCCCCCGGTGCCCAGCCACCCGCCCCGGTCCTGCCACCTCCTGACTCCATCCCCCGGTGTCCTGCCACCTCCCGACTCTATCCCCCGGTGCCCAGCCACCCGCCCCGGTCCTGCCACCTCCTGACTCCATCCCCCGGTGTCCTGCCACCTCCCGACTCTATCCCCCGGTGCCCAGCCACCCGCCCCCGTCCTGCCACCTCCCGACTCTATCCCCCGGTGCCCAGCCACCCGCCCCAGTCCTGCCACCTCCCGACTCCATCCCCCGGTGTCCAGCCACCCGCCCCGGTCCTGCCACCACCCGCCCCAGTCCTGCCACCTCCCGACTACATCCCCCGGTGTCCAGCCCCCGCGGTGTGCATGTTGATCATAAAACACATATTTAGGTGATAGAGTGCCTTTAAGTCCAAAGTAGCTGAGATGGAAAGAGTCTGCCACTCTTAAGTTTGGCCTTAAGTTTGAAATTCCCTTGTCAATTCCCTGTTTTATGAGCAAAGCCCTTTCCGTTGCACCTGTAGAGATTGCCAGGAGTGGGTGTAATAGAAAGACAGGGATGTATCCAGGAATATCTGCACAGTCTGTGATTACATGTAAGGAAAGTCATCAGCACTGGTTCATTAACAGCTTCAAAGACCAGCAGGAAGGAGACTGAATGAAATAACTGCCAGCGTCTGTAAAAGGAGAACGCAGATCTGATTTAATATGTGGAACGTATCTCTAATTAAATGGAGCAGCCACAGAAATATCCCATCCACGCGGCACAGACTCATTTATACAAATATAAAGTGATTTATTATATATATATGGTACATTTCAAAGTGTCTTGGCCATCTATGACATCATCAAGACATATATATACTATGTGCACATCTGTATTTACACCTGTGATTCCCAGGGTTTAAATCTACTCCAGACGCTTGGGGTTAAAAGGGGCTCTGTCACCTAAACAACATAAATGGAAAATGTAAACAAAAAAACATGTTTATTTATGACTGAGAGGAAAGCATATTTTAAATCCCCCCCCCCCCCCCCCCCCCCCTGTTCACCTGGTACCTTGTTAAGCTAAGGAATAACTTTCAGTGGGATTTGTGTCATTTGCATATCAAGTCACAAGGTGATGTCACAAGCAGTAGACACATTGAAAGCACATTTTTCACTCAATCAGCTCTGCTAACACAATGTATAGATCAGTTCAGGTTACAGTAAATCCTGCCCCCATCTGTGTGACTCTGTAGTACATACATCTAGGGGGGTCTTTATATTCAGCCCTGTTCCCGTTTTGTAACGCAGTACTTTGTACCTGGGGGGGAGGCAATGTCTGGAATATAACCCACTCGCTCTCTCTCTAACACAAACACGTGTCGTTGCAGGATCTTGCTGACTGTAGTTGTTATCTTCCGGATCCTGATCGTGGCCATCGTGGGAGAGACAGTCTATGAAGACGAGCAGACCATGTTCATGTGCAACACGCTCCAGCCTGGCTGTAACCAAGCCTGCTACGACAGCGCCTTCCCCATCTCTCACATCCGATACTGGGTCTTCCAGATCATCCTGGTGTGCACCCCAAGTCTCTGCTTCATCACCTACTCTGTGCACCAGTCGGCCAAGCAGCGAGACCGGAGATATTCCTTCCTTTACCCCCTGCTGGAGAAAGAACTTCCGCGGGAAAACAGGCGCATCAAGAACATCAATGGGATTTTGATGCAGAACCCGGATATCTCCTCGAAAGACGAGCCGGACTGCTTGGAGGTCAAGGAGATCCCAAACACACCCAAGAAGACCGTGAAGAGTGCCAAGGTGAAGCGACAAGAAGGCATCTCCCGTTTCTACATCATCCAGGTCTTCTTTAGAAATGCGTTGGAGATTGGCTTCCTGGCGGGCCAGTACTTCCTGTATGGTTTCACCGTTCCGCTTATCTTCGAGTGTGACCGCTACCCGTGCGTGAAGGAGGTGGAGTGCTACGTGTCGCGGCCCACGGAGAAAACCGTCTTCTTGGTCTTCATGTTCGCCGTCAGCGGCATCTGCGTCCTCTTGAATCTGGCTGAACTTAACCACCTGGGATGGCGGAAAATCAAAACGGCTATGAGAGGGGTACAGGCCCGCAGGAAGTCAGTCTGCGAGGTGCGCAAAAAGGAGCCGTCCACTTTGGCGCAGGTGCCAACGCTGGGGCGGACACAGTCCAGCGAGTCGGCATATGTTTGACGCATCTGGAGGCGGACCTATTACTAAGGGACTCTATCTTCTACCAGGGGGGGATGGGAACAGGAATCCCTGCTTATCACCCTCAGCCGGGCTACGGTCTTCCAATCCCCAGTGAAGAGACTCAGAAACTCTGATGAGTACATTTGTGGGTTTGACCGACACAGCAGATGTTCAAACATGGGTGGTCTTTTGTGGGTTATGTGGCTGTTTTTTGGTGGGCTACCTCAAGCATGAGCATGCGTTTAAAGGAGATGTATAGTGTAAAGAGATGTTCCGTACCGCTGTACAGTGCAACTTGTTTGTTTTCCAGAGGAGATCCCTTTTCTTCCATCTCCGAGGTCATTGGCTGAGCTCACACGTAATGATAGGGGGGTTTGTGGGACTTATCTTTAAACGCTGGGAATATAACACAGAACAAGCCATACGGCCAGCTAGGTACATCACTATATGCAGAACCTATAGGTAATTACAAGGAGGGTTTAATACCCCCCCATGACTGTTATATATACCTCTTATTTCCCATCCTTTATTCTTGCAAGGGCCAGGGGCACGGGGGGTGGGGGTTTGACTAATACTAATAAAGACTCATAACTCTGTGCGTGCCAAAATAAATGTAACATGTCATACCCCGCCCTGCCCCCCTCAAGTCTAATGCTGATCTGCAACCTTTCCTATGCATTAACTGCCCCCTTCTGGTGTGCCAAGGGTTAATGATAAGACCCTCCAGCCAGTTTTATGTTTCATTCTTTCTGTTTAGCACGGTGGGCTTGTCCCTTTGAATGTATTGCAGTTTGATGTAGTTAGAGGTTTTTCATGCATGTATCAGTGTTAAATCCAAACTCCTAGCCGACTGCTCTTACAGAGAGTATCTGCTGCACCTGATCCCCCAGCAGTATTACTATCAAACCTTATATTAGTGCAGCACAGAGAGAATCAAACCATTCCAATCCTCTCCCCCTGGAGCACTCGGGGGGATTCCCGTCACTGATCCCTGAATCATAATCTGACACTTATCACTCTGGGAATTGTGGAGAAACTTGAAAATGAAGCCAGCGGCAAGTAGTACAGAGTCTATGCCGAGCAACCGACTGCTGCAGGGTTTAACGGACTGCTGCAGGGTTCTGGCGATTGCTGCAGGGTTTAATGGATTGCTGCAGGGTTCTGGCGATTGCTGCAGGGTTTAATGGATTGCTGCAGGGTTCTGGCGATTGCTGCAGGGTTTAACGGACTGCTGCAGGGTTCTGGCGATTGCTGCAGGGTTTAATGGATTGCTGCAGGGTTCTGGCGATTGCTGCAGGGTTTAATGGATTGCTGCAGGGTTCTGGCGATTGCAGCAGGGTTCTGGCGATTGCTGCAGGGTTTAACGGACTGCTGCAGGGTTCTGGCGATTGCTGCAGGGTTCTGGCGATTGCTGCAGGGTTTAACGGCTTGCTGCAGGGTTCTGGCGATTGCTGCAGGGTTTTATATTTTTGGTTATGTATAAAAATGCGCAGGCGCCGTTTGTTACGTATAATGGCGTCGCGTTGCAGTGAGGGACCTCAGCCAATCAGGCTGCACTGGATATTTGCTAATTTGCATATCAAGCCACAGGTGATGTCATAAGCAGGAGAACACCGCAGACTCATGTCCACATTTTGTATTCTCTCCATTCTCAGTATAGACAATGTTTAGGATGACGGTATTTTGGGAGCTGGATACAGAACATTATACAGTGTAACTCACTGGGAAATCACCTGACAGCATCAGCAATTATATAGGCATGTCGAGAGCAGCATCGTGCTTTATCTCCCAAAGTCACCCAGTGACTACAGGAAAAGCCGGGTTAATAAGAATGTGAGCTACATATTGGATATCTTGTAATGTACAGGAAAAGGATCGGACCCATCATGTCTGCCCCCTGATAGAGCTATACAGAGCAAAGATTGGACCCATCATGTCCGCCCCCTGATAGAGCTATACAGATCAAAGATTGAACCCATCATGTCCGCCCCCTGATAGAGCTATACAGAGCAAAGATTCTAATCAACATGTCCTCCCCCTGATAGAGCTATACAGAGCAAAGATTCTAAACAACATGTCCGCCCCCTGATAGAGCTTTACAGAGCAAAGATTTAACCCATCATGTCCGCCCCCTGATAGAGCTATACAGAGCAAAGATTGGACCCATCATGTCCGCCCCCTGATAGAGCTATACAGAGAAAAGATTTAACCCATCATGTCCGCCCCCTGATAGAGCTATACTGCAAAGATTGAACCCATCATGTCTTCCCCGATAGAGCTATACAGAGCAAAGATTTAACCCATCATGTCCGCTCCCTGATAGAGCTATACTGCAAAGATTGAACCCATCATGTCCGCCCCCTGACAGAGCTATACTGCAAAGATTGAACCCATCATGTCCGCCCCCTGATAGAGCTATACAGAGCAAAGATTTAACCCATCATGTCCGCCCCCTGATAGAGCTATACAGAGCAAAGATTGGACCCATCATGTCCGCCCCCTGATAGAGCTATACAGAGAAAAGATTTAACCCATCATGTCCGCCCCCTGATAGAGCTATACTGCAAAGATTGAACCCATCATGTCTGCCCCCTGATAGAGCTATACAGAGCAAAGATTTAACCCATCATGTGCGCTCCCTGATAGAGCTATACTGCAAAGATTGAACCCATCATGTCCGCCCCGATAGAGCTATACTGCAAAGATTGAACCCATCATGTCCGCCCCCTGATAGAGCTATACAGAGCAAAGATTTAACCCATCATGTCCTCCCCCTGATAGAGCTATACAAGCTCTATATTGAACCTTATTTGTATTCTGTCACTAAGGTATTTCTATTGACACTTGATGCAATCTTAGCAGAAGAACATTTTTGTCCTGTAATATTCATGTCTGCTGGAAGGCTACTCCTGTATTAATGTCCGTTCTAATGGTGCAATCACCAGGGAAACCAGAGGTAGGTTCCTGCTGATTACATGACTTTTAGAACTTTACACCAGACACTAATATTAGACACACACAGGCAGGTACTCAGCACTGCTATACAGCTCCCCGCTGCTCATAAACGAATGATTAAAGGGAATAATACGGGGGGGGGGGGGGGGGGGAGGGGTGCTGCACTAGGGTCTGGTGCTAATATTAAACAAGATATTGTGTATAGCTCACAAGCCTCAAACTGGTGCAAATATACTAATAAAATACAAATAAAATCTATAAATATTGGCTCTTTATTTCATCTACATATATCGCGACGCCCTGCAGTGGGAGGAGCAGGCTGCACGTCAGTCTGTGTGTCGCCCTGCAGTGGGAGGAGCAGGATGCACGTTGGTCTGTGTGTCGGCCTGCAGTAGGAGGAGCAGACTGCACGTCTGTCTGTGTCGCCCTGCAGTGGGAGGAGCAGGCTGCACGTCGGTCTGTGTGTCGGCCTGCAGTAGGAGGAGCAGACTGCACGTCTGTCTGTGTCGCCCTGCAGTGGGAGGAGCAGGATGCACATCGGTCTGGGTGTCGCCCTGCAGTGGGAGGAGCAGGCTGCACGTCGGTCTGGGTGTCGCCCTGCAGTGGGAGGAGCAGGCTGCACGTCGGTCTGTGTGTCGGCCTGCAGTAGGAGGAGCAGACTGCACGTTGGTCTGTGTCGCCCTGCAGTGGGAGGAGCAGGCTGCACGTCGGTCTGTGTGTCGCCCTGAAGGGAGGAGCAGGCTGCACGTCGGTCTGTGTGTCGCCCTGCAGTGGGAGGAGCAGGCTGCACGTCGGTCTGGGTGTCGCCCTGCAGTGGGAGGAGCAGGCTGCACGTCGGTCTGTGTCGCCCTGCAGTGGGAGGAGCAGGCTGCACGTCGGTCTGGGTGTCGCCCTGCAGTGGGAGGAGCAGGCTGCACGTCGGTCTGTGTGTCGCCCTGCAGTGGGAGGAGCAGGCTGCACGTCGGTCTGTGTGTCGCCCTGCAGTGGGAGGAGCAGGCTGCACGTCGGTCTGTGTTGCCCTGCAGCTCTCGGGTGCTCTGGAGGGGCAGACTCCCAATGCTCCCATCCGTCTGCTCCCCTCACTGCAGTCTCTGGAATGTACGCTTATTTTCGGGTTTTGCGTCCCCTGCAGCCGACACCTCACCGCACACAGCTTTATGTGAAGTGGCTTCAAACTGCCACGTCTTGAGATTAGTGCACGCTAGCAGCACAGTGCCAACCTCCCCCTCTTATACACTGCACAGTGCCAGCCCCCCCCACATATACACTGCACAGTACAGCCCCCCCCACGTATACACCGCACAGTGCCAACCTCCCCCCACGTATACACCGCAGTGCCAACCTCCCCCCATGTATACACTGCACAGTGTCAGCCTCCCCCATTTACACCGCACAGTGCCAACCTCCCCCCCATGTATACACTGCACAGTACCAGCCCCCCCCACGTATACACCGCACAGTGCCAACCTCCCCCCACGTATACACCGCACAGTGCCAACCTCCCCCCCATGTATACACTGCAGTGCCAATCCCCCCACGTATACACTGCACAGTACCAGCCCCCCCCACGTATACACCGCACAGTGCCAACCTCCCCCCATGTATACACCGCACAGTGCCAACCTCCCCCCATGTATACACTGCACAGTGTCAGCCTCCCCCATTTACACCGCACAGTGCCAACCTCCCCCCCATGTATACACTGCAGTGCCAATCCCCCCATGTATACAATGCACAGTGCCAGCCTCCCCCCCACGTATACACTGCAGTGTCAGCCTCCCCCATATACACCACACAGTGCCAGCCTCCCCCACGTATACACGGCAGTGTCAATCTCCCACCCCCCCACGTATACACGGCACAGTATCAATCTTCCACCCCCCCCCACATATACACTGCACAGTGCCAATCCCCCCACGTATACAGCCAGCCTCCCCCTATATACACTGCACAGTGCCAGCCTCCCCCCACGTATACACTGCACAGTGCCAGCCTCCCCCCCACGTATACACTGCAGTGCCAGCCTCCCCCATGCCACGTATACACTGCACAGTACCAGCATTCCCCCCCCACGTACATACCCCATGGGGTCAGTCCCCGTCCCCCCAACACATATACACCGCAAACTACCAGCCTCCTCCCTCCCCCCTCACACCCGTGTACACTAGGAGAAGCCTCCCCCCCTCACACCCGTGTACACTAGGAGCAGCCTCCCCCCTCACACCCGTGTACACTAGTAGCAGCCTCCCTCCCCCCTCACACCCGTGTACACTAGGAGCAGCCTCCCCCCTCACACCCGTGTACACTAGGGGCAGCTTCCCCTCCTCACACCCGTGTACACTAGTAGCAGCCTACCCCCTCACACCCGTGTACACTAGTAGCAGCCTACCCCCTCACACCCGTGTACACTAGTAGCAGCCTCCCCCCTCACACCCGTGTACACTAGGGGCAGCTTCCCCTCCTCACACCCGTGTACACTAGTAGCAGCCTCCCCCCTCACACCCGTGTACACTAGTAGCAGCCTCCCCCCTCACACCCGTGTACACTAGTAGCAGCCTCCCTCCCCCTCACACCCGTGTACACTAGCAGCAGCCTCCCTCCCCCTCACACCCGTGTACACTAGGGGCAGCCTCCCCCCTCACACCAGTGTACACTAGGGGCAGCCTCCCTCACACCAGTGTACACTAGTAGCAGCCTCCCTCCCCCTCACACCCGTGTACACTAGGGGCAGCTTCCCCTCCTCACACCCGTGTACACTAGTAGCAGCCTCCCTCCCCCTCACACCCGTGTACACTAGGGGCAGCTTCCCCTCCTCACACCCGTGTACACTAGTAGCAGCCTCCCTCCCACCTCACACCCGTGTACACTAGGAGCAGCCTCCCCCCTCACACCCGTGTACACTAGTAGCAGCCTCCCTCCCCCTCACACCCGTGTACACTAGTAGCAGCCTCCCTCCCCCTCACACCCGTGTACACTAGGGGCAGCTTCCCCTCCTCACACCCGTGTACACTAGTAGCAGCCTCCCTCCCCCTCACACCCGTGTACACTAGGAGCAGCTTCCCCCCTCACACCCGTGTACACTAGTAGCAGCCTCCCTCCCCCTCACACCCGTGTACACTAGCAGCAGCCTCCCTCCCCCTCACACCCGTGTACACTAGTAGCAGCTTCCCTCCCCCTCACACCCGTGTACACTAGTAGCAGCCTCCCTCCCCCTCACACCCGTGTACACTAGTAGCAGCCTCCCTCCCCCTCACACCCGTGTACACTAGTAGCAGCCTCCCTCCCCCCTCACACCCGTGTACACTAGTAGCAGCCTCCCTCCCCCTCACACCCGTGTACACTAGTAGCAGCCTCCCTCCCCCTCACACCCGTGTACACTAGTAGCAGCCTCCCTCCCTCTCACACCCGTGTACACTAGTAGCAGCCTCCCTCCCCCCTCACACCCGTGTACACTAGTAGCAGCCTCCCTCCCCCTCACACCCGTGTACACTAGTAGCAGCCTCCCTCCCCCTCACACCCGTGTACACTAGGGGCAGCCTCCCCCCTCACACCAGTGTACACTAGTAGCAGCCTCCCTCCCCCTCACACCCGTGTACACTAGGGGCAGCTTCCCCTCCTCACACCCGTGTACACTAGTAGCAGCCTCCCTCCCCCTCACACCCGTGTACACTAGGGGCAGCTTCCCCTCCTCACACCCGTGTACACTAGTAGCAGCCTCCCTACCCCTCACACCCGTGTACACTAGGAGCAGCCTCCCCCCCTCACACCCGTGTACACTAGTAGCAGCCTCCCTCCCCCTCACACCCGTGTACACTAGTAGCAGCCTCCCTCCCCCTCACACCCGTGTACACTAGGGGCAGCTTCCCCTCCTCACACCCGTGTACAGTAGTAGCAGCCTCCCTCCCCCTCACACCCGTGTACACTAGGAGCAGCTTCCCCTCCTCACACCCGTGTACACTAATAGCAGCCTCCCTCCCCCCTCACACCCGTGTACACTAGTAGCAGCCTCCCTCCCCCCTCACACCCGTGTACACTAGTAGCAGCCCCCCACCCCCCTCACACCCGTGTACACTAGTAGCAGCCTCCCTCCCCCCTCACACCCGTGTACACTAGTAGCAGCCTCCCTCCCCCTCACACCCGTGTACACTAGTAGCAGCCTCCCTCCCCCCTCACACCCGTGTACACTAGTAGCAGCCTCCCTCCCCCTCACACCCGTGTACACTAGTAGCAGCCTCCCTCCCCCCTCACACCCGTGTACACTAGTAGCAGCCTCCCTCCCCCTCACACCCGTGTACACTAGTAGCAGCCTCCCTCCCCCCTCACACCCGTGTACACTAGTAGCAGCCTCCCTCCCCCCTCACACCCGTGTACACTAGTAGCAGCCTCCCTCCCCCTCACACCCGTGTACACTAGTAGCAGCCTCCCCCCTCACACCCGTGTACACTAGTAGCAGCAGTGCCAGACAGAAATACCAAATAAAAGACATTAAGATGAAGGGTTAAGAGGATGTTTGGGAGATGCCTGGTCACGTCTCATCGCTCCCACTGTACGAGGCCCAGAGGGCGACCTGACAGCTATGAACGGAAATAGAACAAGACGAGAAAATAAAAACCACTCGTACTAAATGTATTCAGCAGCAGCAGAGGAACAAGAAACATGCATTAGAGCTTTAAATAATACACGGGGCCGCACCAGACATCCCCCCCATGTGGGAGCGCCCGACACTCCCACCCTGCGAGCGCCAGACAATATCCCTCCCCCCGTGTATTTGTCGGGTGCTCACACACGGAGGGGGGGATTGTCGGCGCTCACACCGGGTGTGTGAGCGCCCGACAATATCCCCCCCGTGTGTGAGCGGCGACAATCGTCCCCCCCGTGTGTGAGCCCGACAATCACCCCCGTGTGGGAACGCCCGACAATATCCCTCCCCTCTCCTGTGTGAACGACCGACAATCCCCCCATGTGTGTGAGCGCCTGACAACCCCCCCCCTTGTGTGTGAGCGCCGACAACCCCCCGCCCCCCCGTGTGAGCACCCGACCATCCCCGTGTAAGCAGCCAGACAATCCCACCCCCCACCCCCCCGTGTAAGCAGCCAGACAATCCCACCCCCCCGTGTAAGCAGCCAGACAATCCCACCCCCCCCCCCCCGTGTAAGCAGCCAGACAATCCCACCCCCCCCCCCCCCCCCGTGTAAGCAGCCCATGAATTCTGCAGTCACCAACACCCAGCCGGTACATTCAGCTTATTCTGGATAATAATGATAATATGGACGACAGAGGCACTGCTGAGAGAGCTGCTGAACTGTGCAGAGACCGTACTATATACAGGGGGGGGGTAATAGCTTTCACTTCTGCCAATACATAGTATGCAGTGCTTTATGACACCTCAAGCTTCATATGTAAACTACAAAAGACAGTCTAGTCCCCAAACTCATGTTGGTTACTGCTTGTATAGCACACAGGCTTTTTTCCAGTAAGATTTGATGCAGGCATAAATCACCTTTTCAATATTCTACTCAAGCATTTACATATACTAGCCCCACTGAGTGCAGCCATTGCGCATGTAGCAATTTTGTTTCATTTAGTAACTTCCTCTGCTGGTGGAATATAAGGAATCATGTGGAATCTAAGTAACCTTACTCTTGTACATTGTAGGATCTCTTAACAGTGCAAAACATTGTCTGGTGACATCACTAGAGGTAACCGGATATTCCACTAATTTGAATGAAATTATTCTCATTGGTTCCTGCAGCAAATACATAATAAATTATTTGACTTTTACTCAGCTAGTGTGGGCAGTGCTGGTTTCTTGCAATCTGCTTGTAATGTCACAAATGAATCTAAGTGTAAGACTTTCTTGTGCATTGCAAAGTACATTTCCTGTACAAACCCTGCCGAGGTGACTGTCCCTTTGGAAACAGAACATGATGTATCGTGCCACAAGTACCAATAACATTTATATTAATCATATATAAAGATCACATTCTTCCTCCTACACAGCTGTAATGAACAGCGCCCTCAGATGGCTGAAGACTGTCACTGCAGCCCAGCTCTGTTTGATAGATATCTAACCAGCCAACATATTGTTTCATTAAACAGTCACAGGAGGGAGAACGCAGAGCATCACACACACTGCATTGAAGAGAATGATCAAGCAGACGTTACAGGCACAGAGGCCATTTTATTGGTGGGTAAGAAACCATGACTGTGACCACCGTACAGGCTGCTGGTTTTAAAATGGGATCTAATAAGGCACAAAGTGAGCAGTGCACGTGATGAGAACAAGATGAGAGGGCACCTTCGCTCCCGCTAATCACCTCCTCCAGAGTGCGAAACAGATACTCCAATAAACACCCAACACCCCCTGATGATCACCAGAGACTGCGCAGCCTGCGATAAAGGGACAGGGAGGATTTGAACCCAATAAATGAGGCATGGGGGGTCTTCATGGAAAATCCTTTAAATAACCACAGAAAATATTCAGCTGCGTGATAGAGACGGTCCTTGGCCTGGAGCAGCTGCCATGGGATGAACCAAAACACAGGAACAGACATGAGATCATCACAGGGAACAAATGGCCAATCCTGCCTGGGAGCCAAATAATCACGGCCAGGGGCCACATCATATTCACCGTCTGGTATGTCAGACCCCAGCTCCTCTGCCACGAGTCATACACAGAGGATGGGGATACACAGGGGATGGGGGTCCACAGCGATCCTAGGGCTCGGCTACAACCTGCAATGGTACAATAGAAAGCCACGTCACATGGGCAGCACATTATCACATTACACAGGACAAGTCTAATAAACCAGCCACTTACACGACTTCACGGAAAGCTCGCTTCTCCACGTATTTCACCTTCAACTTTCTCTTGAATCTGCAGGGAGAAAAACCACACACAAAAATCAGAATCTGCAGCAAATAGATTAACCAGCATGGCCTTCCTGACAGCATCTACCACCTCCTTCATCGCCCACAGTGCCAAGTCAACCTCCATAACGACACCCTGTACTCACTTGGCTCTCTCCCGTGGCTCTATGAGATTTCGTTTCTGGAAACTCTTAAATCTGTCTTTTGCGATGCTCCCTTCAGGCTGCAGACAGAAAATACAAAGTCGAGTTATACAATCCATGAGGGAAAACTAGAAAATGGATTTACCAAAGCTTTCATGAAAGGATAACTGAGAACAAGTTCTGTTTATTTGAAAGATGACATCAAGTGTAGGCATATTAAATAGAAAGAATATAAATAAAGCACCTTATGGAGCCATCTCTGCTCTGCATAGCTCTATCAGGGGCAGACATGGTGTTTAGAATCTTTGCTCTGTATAGCTCTATTAATGGGTGGACATGTTAGAATCTTTGCTCTGTATAGCTATATCAGGGGGTGGACATGTTGTTTAGAATCTCTGCTCTGCATAGCTCTATCAGGGGGAGGACATGTTGGTTAGAATCATTGCTCTGTATAGCTCTATCAGGGGGTGGACATGTTGTTTAGAATCTTTGCTTTGTATAGCTTTATCAGAGGGAGGACATGTTGTTTAGAATCTCTGCTCTGCATAGCTCTATCAGGGGGCAGGCATGTTGTTTAGAATCTTTGCCCTGTATAGCTCTATCAGTGGGCGGACATGTTGTTTAGAATCTCTGCTCTGTATAGCTCTATAAGGGGGAGGACATGTTTAGAATCTTTGCTCTGTATAGCTAAATCAGGGGGCAGACATGTTGGTTAGAATCTTTGATCTGTATAGCTCTATCAGGGGTTGGGCATGTTAGTATCCTTGCTCTGTATAGCTCTATCAGGGGGCGGACATGTTGGTTAGAATCTTTGCTCTGTATAGCTCTATCAGGGGGCGTACATGTATAGTATCCTTGCTCTGTATAGCTCTATCAGGGGCGGACATGTTAGTATCTTTGCTCTGTATAGCTCTATCAGGGGGCGGACATGTTGTTTAGAATCTTTGCTCTGGATTGATCTATCAGGGGGAGGACATGTTGTTAGAATCTTTGCTCTGTATAGCTCTATCAGGGGGCGGACATGTTTGGAATCTTTGCTCTGTATAGCTCTATCAGGGGTTGGGCATGTTAGTATCCTTGCTCTGTATAGCTCTATCAGGGGGCGGACATGTTGGTTAGAATCTTTGCTCTGTATAGATCTATCAGGGGGCGTACATGTATAGTATCCTTGCTCTGTATAGCTCTATCAGGGGCGGACATGTTAGTATCTTTGCTCTGTATAGCTCTATCAAGGGGCGGACATGTTAGTATCTTTGCTCTGTATAGCTCTATCAGGGGCGGACATGTTAGTATCTTTGCTCTGTATAGCTCTATCAAGGGGCGGACATGTTGTAATAAAGAGTAATTGTCAGACATGCTGAAATCCTAAATCCAGAGGCCAATTACCTTTAGTTTGCGCAGTGTTCCTGGCAGTTCATCACTCAGTAACACATCCACATCCCCTTCCTTGTACCTGCAGGATAGAGCGAGAATGGATGTCAGAGCAGCACACTGGTCAGTATAGATGAGCAGTGCACCCTGCACAGACCAGAGGCCCCCTGCACAGACCGGAGGCCCCCTGCACAGACCGGAGGCCACCTGCACAGACCGGAGGCCCCCTGCACAGACCGGAGGCCCCCTGCACAGACCGGAGGCCCCCTGCACAGACCGGAGGCCCCCTGCACAGACCGGAGGCCCCCTGCACAGACCGGAGGCCCCCTGCACAGAGCAGAGGTGCGGAGTATGTAGAGGAGGAAACGTCTCGGGATCATAATTAGATAACAAGAGATTCAACTCTCCTGTAAACAGTGTTACAACAGACGTAACCTACACACTGCCTATACTGTGAATGTAAAGATTATTCTCTATATTGTCTTCACAGAAAAATGAAATCTGGTTTAATATGAGTCTGTGTCGTCTTATGACATCACCTTGATATTCACATTACACATTGATGTCAAACAGGAGACATACAGATCATGTCTCATTCTCTAGGTCACAGTATGAGCAGAATTTAGGATAGAGTTAAAATCCTGCCGCACCTTGTACTGATCAGTCACATGGCTCTATCAATCCAAAACGGCCCTTTCTAGCTAAAGTAGTTCAATGCGTGTGTGTGCAGATTCCCTTAGCACTGCCAGTTACCAGCACTGCTGGAAAACCATTCCACGCATACACCACTCCTGCAAGATAATCCAGGTCCCACAAGCCTTTGCTCCCTCATGCTGCCTTTACACAGGTGAGAAGCCAAGGCTTGTTCTGTGCCCTCAGAGCCCAGGGATTGGACAACATGCCAATGCCCCAGGGTACCCTTGGTTGACATCACATTCCCAGCATGCATTGCTGCAAATCCTCACAGCGCAAGGATGCGTCTCGTCACTGGGCAGAGTCGGGGAGGTCAGGAGATTACTAGGGTCCAGGATTCCCAGGTTCATTTAGACTCACTTGAGACGTCCGAGACGCTTTGGTTTTAGAGCGTCTGCTTTCCTCTGCTCTGTGCGCTTTTCTTTGCGTTGGACTAGCTCGGCCTGTCTCTGCGTGACCTCAGCGCGGATTGAGCGCAGCTGGAAGAGTTCCTGGCCGCGCTTCTTTACATTTTTCTCAGTCTCCAGTTTGGCTTTCTGTTGAGGGAATCAATAGTTAATCAGGTCAGAAAAACCAGGACTGGCTCATTATGACTCCAAATTGGGTGTATAAAGGAGTTGAACCCTGTGACTTTGTTCGATGCATCTTGTGCCAGATTATGACAGGCAGAGAACTGGAGTCCAGTAAAGAGATCTAAGATGGGCACATTTTTGGAGAAGTTATACATAGCATGTACCTTAAATGATTACATCACCGTTACTTTGACACACCCCCCCCCCCACACCTCGGTATGCATCAACTCATTGTGAATCCAGATTAAATCGCAGGGGGTAAGGAGCCCATTTAAGCCTCCATGGGGGAGATTTTTACCTCCGCTAGACACAGTGAATACACCTTGAGAAGGACACAGTCTGACGGGATTAAGCAATGCTGGCCACGAGCCTGGCGGCACAGATTTAACTGGCAGGGATTTAACAGCTTGGATTCAAGGGCACAACTGCTTAACACGGGGGATTCAACAGCACGGACTGGAGGTAGAGCAGGTAACACGCTCCCCCAAAACACAAGCACATCCCTGTCTCCGCACACAGTCACCACAGAAGAACAAGCTGCAGCTTAATGATATGAGATGTGTATTGTGCCAAACGCAAATTCTGCAATAACAGACTGTGATCACACCTGAATAGGACACACAGACCCGCACGCACACTCACCCACAGACCCGCTCACACTCACCCACAGTCCCACGCACACTCACCCACAGTCCCACGCACACTCACCCACAGTCCCACGCACACTCACCCACAGTCCCACGCACACTCACCCACAGTCCCACGCACACTCACCCACAGTCCCACGCACACTCACCCACAGTCCCACGCACACTCACCCACAGTCCCACGCACACTCACCCACAGTCCCACGCACACTCACCCACAGTCCTACACACTAAGAGACTCACTGGAGACCATGCATCTGTGCCCTCAGATCCCAGGGTTCGGCTGACACACCTTAACCCCAGGACACCCATGTTAACATCACATTCCCAGCATGCACTGCTGTAAATCCTCACAGCGCAAGGATGGGTCTCGTCATTGGGCCACAGTGTACCACGGGCTGGACCCCAAGGGCAGCTGTGCACAGAGAACCATACAGAACGCATGGGGGGCACAAGACCCCCAGGGCAGCTGAGCACAGAGAACCATACAGAACGCATTGGGGGGCACAAGACCCCCAGGGCAGCTGAGTACAGACAACCATACAGACAGCATGGGGGGCACAAGACCCCCAGTCCAGCTGTGCACAGAGAACCATACAGACAGCATTTGGGGGCACAAGACCCCCAGTCCAGCTGTGCACAGAGAACCATACAGACAGTATGGGGGGCACAAGACCCCCAGTCCAGCTGTGCACAGAGAACCATACAGACAGTATGGGGGGCACAAGACCCCCAGTCCAGCTGTGCACAGAGAACCATACAGACAGTATGGGGGGCACAAGACCCCCAGTCCAGCTGTGCACAGAGAACCAGACGACAGCATGGGGGGCACAAGTCTTACCAAAAGCTTGGCCTCCTTCTCCTTCTTCCTCTGCCGCTCAGTCTTCCTCTCCCTTTGGGCCATAGAGATCGGTCCAGAGACAGAGCTCTCCTCATCCCCAGGGGCCAGCTCCTCATCAGACTCTACGAGACCCTCACAGAGCTCCTGGAACTGGCTCTCCTGCAAGAGAACAACCAACTGTGATTAAAGGGAACCAAAATAGTAATGAGAACTGAGGGGATAAAACAAACAAACAGCGTTACATGAAAGTACACAGCAGAACCCTTAACCAGCGATCAGGTGCATTACATTAAGATAGTCTGCGTCTATATGGACACGGTAACCAGCAGAGCGGTTTGAGAGCAGACCTGCGTGGCGGCTTCGGCCGCTGTGGGTAATTTCAGCTGTCGCTCCAGTTTCTCCTCCTCTCTGACCTTCTTCACTTCATCGGCGTGTGCCTGGAGGAGCAGCGCCTGCAGGGTAAACACAGGGTTAATGACACAACGTCTCCCAGAGCTCAATCCCTGCCGCTTACAGAGGATCACAACATATAGAAATGGCTTCCAAGGACCGTGACTCCGCCCCCCTCGCCGACTGCGACTCCGCCCCCCCACCCCGTCCTGAGTGTAGAGGGAATTTTTTATTTTGTTTTAATATCCAGACACTGTTACCAGAATTGCAGCAAATGCCTAAAAGAGTAATACAGGTATTAACTGCGTCTCCTACTTATGAGCACCGCGCGGCTGGTTGTGCAAATTGTCACTCGATATGCAAACAAACTAGTTTGCAACGGGAAATGTGTAGAGTGAGGTCATAAGCAGCAGACACAAAAACACAACTTCTTACTTGATGCATTTGCTGTAATTCTGCCAACACAATGTATAGATTATTTATCATGCATTACATTCTCTTGCTGGTCACAGATTATACTGGACGGAGGGATGGACACAGAACGTACCTGATGGGACTCAAAGGTTGGGTTGTAGGAGGCCCCGGGATTTAGAACCTCAACAGCCGGGAGCGGAGAAGGTTTGACATTCAACCTTTGGGGACGCTGCAAGGAATATGGTCTGGGATAAGCATGAGACTGGTAATACATCCCTGTAACAGTCACCGTATACTGACCCACGGCAGACTGAAAGTGCTCACACTAGCTGCTAATTCTCATTTAATAAACATTGCCCATACTGGGACTAGAGAACCAATAATGATCTATACGTTGTGTCGGTAGAACTGCAGCAAATAATATAGGCTGTAAACGTGTCCGATTATGACCTCACGTGGCTTGATGTTCCATGGGTACGGTGTCATTAGCTTATCAGGCCACAGGTGAGGTCATAATCAGGAGACACATTTAAATCCTATATTATTTGCTGCAGTTCTGCCAGCACCCTGTATAGATCACTGTATAGATCATGTTTAGGTGACAAGGTCCCTATAACGCAGGCCGCACACAATGTAGCCACAGACTGACCTTCACTTGGCCTTTCTTGGTCTGCTGAAGATACCAGCTCTCTTTTCCTTCATTGGCAGCCTCCAGGGGGTCTGGAGAGGATAAAGAAGATTAGGAATAAGGGTAATGCAGATACCAAAGACGTGGACAGGAGCTGGGAGTACCCACCTGCCCCCCCCCCCATAACCCCGGAGGTCCAGGGAATCTTACTTTTGTCTCTCCAGAGGTCGTAGAAGCCTCGGCCTGGATTGTTATTGGCCTCTGGTTTGGATTTTGGTCGCTTCCTCCTGAGCTGGGCCTGGAGGAGTCTCTCACACCGGGGAAGGATTCCGCGCTCCTCTAACTTCGCCTCACGCTGCTGCTTCCTCTTCAGCTTGCGCCCATTGGGTACCTGATGTGAGGTGATACTGCAGGACGAGGAGACAAACACACAGGGCAGGGTTATACCATCTCTCTAATCTGGAAACAACCACCACCTCCCCCACCTTGAACCTGAGCCCCATACAAACATCTCAGGACTCTGGTAGGGCATCTTGTGCTTTCATCTGAGAACTCACTTTTTTAGACCGGATACAATGGAGGTTAATACTTAATTTTTTGGAAAAAGTTTTTAATTGAAATATTTTGACATTTTAAATAGAAATTATTTAATGAAAGAATATAAATAAAGCACCTCTATCAGAGGACAGACATGTTTAGAACCTTTACTCTGTATAGCTCTATCAGGGGGCGGACATGTTGTTTAGAATCTTTGCTCTGTATAGCTCTATCAGGGGCGGACATGTTTAGAATCTTTGCTCTGTATAGCTCTATCAGGGGGTGGACCTGTTTAGAATCTTTACTCTGTATAGCTCTATCAGAGGACAGACATGTTTAGAACCTTTACTCTGTATAGCTCTATCAGGGGTGGACATGTTTAGAATCTTTGCTCTGTATAGCTCTATCAGGGGGTGGACATGTTTAGAACCTTTACTCTGTATAGCTCTATCAGGGGACGGACATGTTGTTTAGAATCTTTGCTCTGTATAGCTCTATCAGGGGGTGGACATGTTGTTTAGAATCTTTTCTCTGTATAGCTCTATCAGAGGACAGACATGTTTAGAACCTTTACTCTGTATAGCTCTATCAGAGGACAGACATGTTTAGAACCTTTACTCTGTATAGCTCTATCAGGGGCTGGACATGTTTAGACTCTTGAGTCAGATCAATGAAGACCTGACTGAAGATGTCTGCCACCTGATAGAGCTATGGAGCAAAGAGGGATTAATAAGGTTAGTATTATTTTAATAAAGTGTTTTCATTTAAAATTGGTGAAATCTTTCAGTTAAACAGAACTTAATGTTTTGTAGACTGTTCTGTAAAAGTGTAAATTCCTTTATTCAGTAAGGGCTCAAGTAAAAGCAGATCATATTTT
The DNA here is from genome assembly GCA_036172795.1 of Pelodytes ibericus. Lineage (NCBI taxonomy): Eukaryota > Metazoa > Chordata > Amphibia > Anura > Pelodytidae > Pelodytes > Pelodytes ibericus. Next base: position 3,480,762 of record CM069861.1, on the reverse strand, counting down.
ATTAAGGATATCAGCACAATAATTGTCCCATCACACAACCTTCATGGTTCATTAGAAAAAGCTTTTAAATATTTAGGAAACATAAGACTAGCATGAGATTTTCAAAGCTCTGCCAGACATGGACAGTAGTTTTCAAACACTGCCATCTACTGCACCAAAATGCAGGGGTGGGAGAGTGATCCAAACACGCTATCCAAGCACAGAGGGCTTAGTTAGAAGAACATTGTATTCGTATTCTTTCATTACATTATTTCTATTGAAAATGATTCTAACTGCGAAACTCTCACCCATGCCTACTAGTGAAATGTGGACAGTGAAGGCGGGGGGTATAATGAAGGGGGGGGGGTTTAATGAAGGCGGGGGGGGGGGTTTAATGAAGGCGGGGGGGGGGGGGTTTAATGAAGGCGGGGGGGGGGGGGGGTTTCATGAAGGCGGGGGGGGGGGGGGTTTCATGAAGGCGGGGGGGGGGGGTTTCATGAAGGCGGGGGGGGGGGGGTTTCATGAAGGCGGGGGGGGGGGGGTTTCATGAAGGCGGGGGGGGGGGTTTCATGAAGGCGGGGGGGGGGGGGGTTCCATGAAGGCGGGGGGGGGGGTTTCATGAAGGCGGGGGGGGGGGGGTTTCATGAAGGCGGGGGGGTTCATGAAGGCGGGGGGGGGTTTAATGAAGGCGGGGGGGGGGTTTAATGAAGGCGGGGGGGGGTTTAATGAAGGCGGGGGGGGGGGTTTAATGAAGGCGGGGGGGGGGTTTAATGAAGGCGGGGGGGGGGGTTTAATGAAGGCGGGGGGGGGGTTTAATGAAGGCGGGGGGGGGTTTAATGAAGGCGGGGGGGGGGTTTAATGAAGGCGGGGGGGGGGGTTAATGAAGGCGGGGGGGGGGGGTTTAATGAAGGCGGGGGGGGGGTTTAATGAAGGCGGGGGGGGGTTTAATGAAGGCGGGGGGGGGTTTAATGAAGGCGGGGGGGGTTTAATGAAGGCGGGGGGGGTTTAATGAAGGCGGGGGGGGTTTAATGAAGGCGGGGGGGTTTAATGAAGGCAGGGTTAGGCACTGGTGACAAGACATGAAAGGGGGGTCACTGCACGCCCTTCTCAACATGGGGGATTGAAAATTCAAGATATTATGTAGAAGGATTATTTGTTTTTGAAGTGAGGACTTTTTAGGGTGAAGATAATTCATATTAAAAAAGGTTCCTATACTCTGGGAAGGAAACCGTAACACATAACTTCCCCAATACTCAACTCTTTAGGAGCAGGCACTTTGGAGTCTGGCTGAAGGATCAGATCGATCATGAGAGGTTTGGACTTTTTCCTGATCACATCATCTGAAAGAGAGAAGTCACTTTAGCAGATTGTGGTCATTTTATTACATATGAACCAATGTAAAAGGACTCATTTGCATATCAAGCTACAGGTGATGTCATAATCAGGAGACGCCACACTCCAGTCCCAGCCCCTGACTAAACTGGCAGCTGCACTGACAGTTACCAGCACTACTGGAAAACCATTCCACGCATACACCACTCCTGCAAGATAATCCAGGTCCCACAAGCCTTTGCTCCCTCATGCTGCCTTTACACAGGTGAGAAGCCAAGGCTTGTTCTGTGCCCTCAGAGCCCAGGGATTGGACAACATGCCAATGCCCCAGGGTACCCTTGGTTGACATCACATTCCCAGCATGCATTGCTGCAAATCCTCACAGCGCAAGGATGCGTCTCGTCACTGGGCAGAGTCGGGGAGGTCAGGAGATTACTAGGGTCCAGGATGCAGGATTCCCAGGTCTCTCAGTGGAGACAATTAGATCATTTTGATCATTGTAAATGTACTATATTCTCAGTATATATTTAGTGTCTTTAATGAGATATTAAATTATAAAAAATTATATTAAATAGTAATGGCTCCCCAATTATTAGAGAGCCTGACATCCTGGGGTTATTAGAGAGCCTGACATCCTGGGGTTATTAGAGAGCCTGACATCCTGGGGTAATTAGAGAGCCTGACATCCTGGGGTTATTAGAGAGCCTGACATCCTGGGGTTATTAGAGAGCCTGACATCCTGGGGTTATTAGAGAGCCTGACATCCTGAGGTTATTAGAGAGCCTACCATCCTGGGGTTATAAGAGAGCCTGACATCCTGGGGTTATTAGAGAGCCTGACATCCTGGGGTTATTAGAGAGCCTGACATCCTGGGGTTATTAGAGAGCCTGACATCCTGGGGTTATTAGAGAGCCTGACATCCTGGGGTTATTAGAGAGCCTGACATCCTGGGGTTATTAGAGAGCCTGACATCCTGGGGTTATTAGAGAGCCTGACATCCTGGGGTTATTAGAGAGCCTGACATCCTGGGGTTATTAGAGAGCCTGACATCCTGAGGTTATTAGAGAGCCTACCATCCTGGGGTTATAAGAGAGCCTGATATCCTGGGGTTATTAGAGAGCCTGACATCCTGGGGTTATTAGAGAGCCTGACATCCTGGGGTTATTAGAGAGCCTGACATCCTGGGGTTATTAGAGAGCCTGACATCCTGGGGTTATTAGAGAGCCTGACATCCTGGGGTTATTAGAGAGCCTGACATCCTGGGGTTATTAGAGAGCCTGAAATCCTGGGGTTATTAGAGAGCCTGAAATCCTGGGGTTATTAGAGAGCCTACCATCCTGGGGTTATTAGAGAGCCTACCATCCTGGGGTTATTAGAGAGCCTACCATCCTGGGGTTATTAGAGAGCCTGACATCCTGGGGTTATTAGAGAGCCTGACATCCTGGGGTTATTAGAGAGCCTGACATCCTGGGGTTATTAGAGAGCCTGAAATCCTGGGGTTATTAGAGAGCCTGAAATCCTGGGGTTATTAGAGAGCCTACCATCCTGGGGTTATTAGAGAGCCTACCATCCTGGGGTTATTAGAGAGCCTGACATCCTGGGGTTATTAGAGAGTAATAGTAGGGATTATATTTACCTTTCTTCTCGTCACCAATGTCCACAAAGAACAAGCTGTCATTTGCCTTTTCTGCCAGCAGACCCCTAAAGAGAAGAGACGTTTAATCCGGCTCCACTGCTAGTAACACATGACATAAATCAAGTGGCCCCGGTCTCTCTCTCTCTCCCCCCCCCCCCCCGTGGCCCCGGTCTCTCTCCCCCCCACCCTCCCGTAGCCCGGGTCTCTCTCCCCCCCCCCCACCCCCCGTGGCCCGGGTCTCTCTCCCCCCCCCCACCCCCCGTGGCCCGGGTCTCTCTCCCCCCCCCCACCCCCCGTGGCCCGGGTCTCTCTCCCCCCCCCCCCCCCCCGTGGCCCGGGTCTCTCTCCCCCCCCCCACCCCCCGTGGCCCGGGTCTCTCTCCCCCCCCCCCACCCCCCGTGGCCCGGGTCTCTCTCCCCCCCCCCACCCCCCGTGGCCCGGGTCTCTCTCCCCCCCCCCCACCCCCCGTGGCCCGGGTCTCTCTCCCCCCCCCCCACCCCCCGTGGCCCGGGTCTCTCTCCCCCCCCCCACCCCCCGTGGCCCGGGTCTCTCTCCCCCCCCCCACCCCCCGTGGCCCGGTCTCTCTCTCTCCCCCCGTGGCCCGGTCTCTCTCTCTCCCCCCGTGGCCCGGTCTCTCTCTCTCCCCCCGTGGCCCGGTCTCTCTCTCTCTCCCCGTGACCCGGTCTCTCTCTCTCTCCCCGTGACCCGGTCTCTCTCTCTCTCCCCGTGACCCGGTCTCTCTCTCTCTCCCCGTGACCCGGTCTCTCTCTCTCTCTCTCTCTCCCCCCCGGGTCCCGGTCTCTCTCTCCCCCCGTGGCCCGGTCTCTCTCTCCCCCCGTGGCCCGGTCTCTCTCTCTCCCCCCGTGGCCCGGTCTCTCTCTCTCCCCCCGTGGCCCGGTCTCTCTCTCTCCCCCCGTGGCCCGGTCTCTCTCTCTCCCCCCGTGGCCCGGTCTCTCTCTCTCCCCCCGTGGCCCGGTCTCTCTCTCTCCCCCCGTGGCCCGGTCTCTCTCTCTCCCCCCGTGGCCCGGTCTCTCTCTCTCCCCCCGTGGCCTGGTCTCTCTCCCCCCGTGGCCCGGTCTCTCTCTCCCCCCGTGGCCCGGTCTCTCTCTCTCCCCCCGTGGCCCGGTCTCTCTCTCTCCCCCCGTGGCCCGGTCTCTCTCTCTCCCCCCGTGGCCCGGTCTCTCTCTCTCCCCCCGTGGCCCGGTCTCTCTCCCCCCGTGGCCCGGTCTCTCTCTCTCTCCCCCCGTGACCCGGTCTCTCTCTCTCTCCCCCCGTGACCCGGTCTCTCTCTCTCCCCCCGTGGCCCGGTCTCTCTCTCTCCCCCCGTGGCCCGGTCTCTCTCTCTCCCCCCGTGGCCCGGTCTCTCTCTCTCCCCCCGTGACCCGGTCTCTCTCTCTCCCCCCGTGACCCGGTCTCTCTCTCTCCCCCCGTGACCCGGTCTCTCTCTCTCCCCCCGTGGCCCGGTCTCTCTCTCTCCCCCGTGGCCCGGTCTCTCTCTCTCCCCCCGTGGCCCGGTCTCTCTCTCTCCCCCCGTGGCCCGGTCTCTCTCTCTCCCCCCGTGGCCCGGTCTCTCTCTCTCCCCCCGTGGCCCGGTCTCTCTCCCCCCGTGGCCCGGTCTCTCTCTCTCTCCCCCCGTGACCCGGTCTCTCTCTCCCCCCGTGGCCCGGTCTCTCTCTCCCCCCGTGACCCGGTCTCTCTCTCCCCCCGTGGCCCGGTCTCTCTCTCCCCCCGTGACCCGGTCTCTCTCCCCCCGTGGCCCGGTCTCTCTCTCCCCCCCGTGGCCCGGTCTCTCTCTCTCTCCCCCCCGTGGCCCGGTCTCTCTCCCCCCGTGACCCGGTCTCTCTCTCCCCCCGTGGCCCGGTCTCTCTCCCCCCGTGACCCGGTCTCTCTCCCCCCCCGTGACCCGGTCTCTCACCCGGCGGTCCTCTCCTGCAGGCGGACATCTTGCAGGAAGTCCTCCACGTCCCGCAGGTCGCTGTGCTTCGCCCAGTTCTTCTTCTTGTTCCGGTTCAGCCGTTTCCTCTTCTCTTTGCCCTTATTAGCCCCTTTGGCCCCCGCGCTAAAACCCAGAAAATCCCCCCGCTCCACGTTACTTCCACGGGGCGCCACCATCTTGCTAAGAAAGACCGCAGCACGCAGGCAGGATGTGCGTCACCACCTGGCAAGCAGAAGCTGGCAGCGGCCATTTTGGTGTAGGAAACAAACCGGAAATAGCTGGGATTGGGAGGAGACTCTTCAGCTGGGTGTGATCACCATGGCAACCAAGGACTGCGCCACAATTTAACGTATACTGTGTCTGTGTCGCCTGCTTATGACATCACCTGCGGCTTAATATGCAAATTAACAACTTTAAATGTGTAATTGTATATCAATGTGTATAATGAGCAGTCAGCCCAGAGTATAGACCCCCAGCATAGTGTCTACTCTCCCTGCTTCACCCGGACCCCCAGATTATATACTGACCTGGGATTATATACTGACCTGGGATTATATACTGACCTGGGATTATATACTGACCCGGGATTATATACTGACCTGGGATTATATACTGACCCGGGATTATATACTGACCCGGGATTATATACTGACCTGGGATTATATACTGACCCGGGATTATATACTGACCCGGGATTATATACTGACCTGGGATTATATACTGACCTGGGATTATATACTGACCCGGGATTATATACTGACCTGGGATTATATCCTGACCCGGGATTATATACTGACCTGGGATTATATACTGACCCGGGATTATATACTGACCCGGGATTATATACTGACCCGGGATTATATCTGACCTGGGATTATATACTGACCTGGGATTATATACTGACCCGGGATTATATCTGACCTGGGATTATATACTGACCTGGGATTATATACTGACCCGGGATTATATACTGACCCGGGATTATATACTGACCCAGTATACTGACCCGGGATTATATCTGACCCGGGATTATATCTGACCTGGGATTATATACTGACCCGGGATTATATCTGACCTGGGATTATATCCTGACCCGGGATTATATACTGACCCGGGATTATATCTGACCTGGGATTATATCCTGACCCGGGATTATATCTGATACAGGATTATATCTGACCCGGGATTATATCTGACCTGGGATTATATACTGACCCGGGATTATATCTGACCCGGGATTATATCCTGACCCGGGATTATATCTGATACAGGATTATATCTGATACAGGATTATATATATATATATATCTGATACAGGGTTATATTTGACCTGGGATTATATCTGATACAGGATTATATCTGATACAGGATTATATCTGATACAGGATTATATATATATATATATATCTGATACAGGGTTATATTTGACCTGGGATTATATCTGATACAGGATTATATATACCGTATATATCTGATACAGGGTTATATCTGACCCCGGGATTATATTTGATACAGGATTATATATATATATCTGATACAGGGTTATATTTGACCTGGGATTATATCTGATACAGGATTATATATATATATCTGATACAGGGTTATATTTGACCTGGGATTATATCTGATACAGGATTATATATATATATATCTGATACAGGGTTATATTTGACCTGGGATTATATCTGATACAGGATTATATATATATATCTGATACAGGGTTATATTTGACCTGGGATTATATCTGATACAGGATTATATATATATATATCTGATACAGGGTTATATTTGACCTGGGATTATATCTGATACAGGATTATATATATATATCTGATACAGGGTTATATTTGACCTGGGATTATATCTGATACAGGATTATATACTGACCCGGGATTATATACTGATACAGGGTTATATTTGACCTGGGATTATATCTGATACAGGATTATATATATATATCTGATACAGGGTTATATTTGACCTGGGATTATATCTGATACAGGATTATATATATATATCTGATACAGGGTTATATTTGACCTGGGATTATATCTGATACAGGATTATATATATATATCTGATACAGGGTTATATTTGACCTGGGATTATATCTGATACAGGATTATATATATATATATCTGATACAGGGTTATATTTGACCTGGGATTATCTCTGATCCGGGATCTTGTTCCCTGAAGGAATCAAAGGTTCAAAATGCTGTCCTGCCGGTCAGTACACATGACCTATACATTGTGTTTACTGTGAATGGAAAGCGTAACGAGGGAGTAATTAGTCACATGACCAAAGATCTGTTCATTAAGGGGCTTCATTCATGACAGAGCGAACGGCAGGGATGCCGGGGGGGTGGAGCTTGGGAGGTAGAGTGACAGCTCCCCCGCGCATGCGCAGCGCTCTCTAGTGTTCCAGACCAGAGATCGCGTTATTGCGATTTTTAATCCGCGGCTGAAGGGGAGAATTTTTCCAACTCGTCTACTTTGGTCTTAAATTTGAAATTCCCTTCTCAATTCCCTCTTTCACGGATGAATCCCATGATAAAGACCAGTCTGCAGCCTTGGTTACGCCCCATGCAGCCCTAGATACATTATACGCGGCATTCCTGTATATCGTGAGTATACCAGCGGCCAGCAGCAGAGGGCGCAAGCACCTCACTCATCTTTACATTCTCCTACACCTGCCGGAGTTAACCACTTCCCTCCTGGAACAGACGACTGATCTCCCAGTAACCGGACAAGGACCGGAAAGTGGGACAGACTAGATGTGCGACTGTGTATCTCTGTGCTAACTGGAAATGTGACACACAGGGCACTATATATACACTGCACTATATATGCACTGCACTATGTATGCACTACACTGTGTATACACTACACTGTGTATACACTTGACTATGTATACACTGCACTATGTATACACTGCACTATGTATACACTGCACTATGTATACACTGCATTATGTATACACTCCACTAAATATGCACTGCACTATATATACACTGCACTAAATATGCACTGCTCTATGTATACACTGCACGATATATGCACTGCACTATGTATACACTGCACTATGTATACACTGCACTATGTATACACTGCACTATATATGCACTGCACTATGTATACACTGCACTATTTATGCACTGCACTATGTATACACTGCACTATGTATACACTGCACTATATATGCACTGCACTATGTATACCAGGGGGCCCAAGCAAATGCTTGCCCAGGGTCCAATCACAATTAAAGACGGCCCTGAGTGCCGTGCATATATAGTGCAGTGTATACATAGTGCAGTGCATATATCGTGCAGTGTATACATAGAGCAGTGCATATTTAGTGCAGTGTATATATAGTGCAGTGCATATTTAGTGCAGTGTATACATAGTGCAGTGTATATATAGTGCAGTGTATACATAGTGCAGTGTATACATAGTGTAGTGCATATATAGTGCAGTGTATACATAGTGTAGTGCATATATAGTTCAGTGTATATATAGTGCAGTGCATATATCGTGCAGTGTATACATAGTGTATATGCATATTTAGTGCAGTGTATACATAGTGCAGTGCGTATATAGTGCATAGTACACTGCACTATATATACACTGCACTATGTATACACTGCACTATATATGCACTGCACTATGTATACACTGCACTATATATACACTGCACTATGTATACACTGCACTATGTATACACTGCACTATATATACACTGCACTATGTATACACTGCACTATGTATGCACTACACTATGTATACACTGCACTATGTATACACTGCACTATATATGCACTGCACTATGTATACACTGCACTATGTATACACTGCACTATGTATACACTGCACTATATATACACTGCACTATGTATACACTGCACTATGTATACACTGCACTATATATACACTGCACTATGTATACACTGCACTATATATGCACTGCACTATGTATACACTGCACTATATATACACTGCACTATGTATACACTGCACTATGTATACACTGCACTAAATATGCACTGTACTATATATATACTGCACTATATATGCACTACACTATGTATACACTGCACTATGTATACACTGCACTATATATGCACTGCACTATGTATACACTGCACTATATATACACTGCACTATGTATACACTGCACTATGTATACACTGCACTATGTATACACTGCACTATATACGCACTGCACTATGTATACACTGCACTATATATGCACTACACTATGTATACACTGCACTATGTATACACTGCACTATATATGCACTGCACTATGTATACACTGCACTATGTATACACTGCACTATATATACACTGCACTATGTATACACTGCACTATATATACACTGCACTAAATATGCACTGCACTATGTATACACTGCACGATATATGCACTGCACTATATATACACTGAACTATATATGCACTACACTATGTATACACTGCACTATATATGCACTACACTATGTATACACTGCACTATGTATACACTGCACTATATATACACTGCACTATGTATACACTGCACTAAATATGCACTGCACTATATATACACTGCACTAAATATGCACTGCTCTATGTATACACTGCACGATATATGCACTGCACTATGTATACACTGCACTATATATGCACGGCACTCAGGGCCGTCTTTAATAGTGATTGGACCCTGGGCAAGCATTTGCTTGGGCCCCCTGGACCCTGCCCCCTCCCCTGCATGCAATCCCGCTATCCATCGCAATGTTACCCCCCCCCCCACACACATATGCCATAATTGTTGTGCCATTCAGATGCCAGTAATATAGTGCCAGTCAGAGCCCAGTAATATAGTGCCAGTCAGAGCCCAGTAATAGGGTGCCAGTCAGAGCCCAGTAATATTGTGCCAGTCAGATACCAGTAATATTGTGCCAGTCAGTGCCCAGTAATATTGTGCCAGTCAGAGCCCAGTAATAGGGTGCCAGTCAGAGCCCAGTAATATTGTGCCAGTCAGAGCCCAGTAATATTGTGCCAGCCAGAGCCCAGTAATATTGTGCCAGTCAGAGCCCAGTAATATTGTGCCAGTCAGAGCCCAGTAATATTGTGCCAGCCAGAGCCCAGTAATATTGTGCCAGTCAGAGCCCAGTAATATTGTGCCAGTCAGAGCCCAGTAATAGGGTGCCAGTCAGAGCCCAGTAATATTGTGCCAGTCAGAGCCCAGTAATATTGTGCCAGTCAGAGCCCAGTAATATTGTGCCAGCCAGAGCCCAGTAATATTGTGCCAGTCAGAGCCCAGTAATATTGTGCCAGCCAGAACCCAGTAATATTGTGCCAGTCAGAGCCCAGGAATATTGTGCCAGCCAGATGCCCAGTAATATTGTGCCAGTCAGAGCCCAGTAATATTGTGCCAGTCAGAGCCCAGTAATATTGTGCCAGCCAGAGCCCAGTAATATTGTGCCAGTCAGAGCCCAGTAATATTGTGCCAGCCAGAACCCAGTAATATTGTGCCAGTCAGAGCCCAGTAATATTGTGCCAGCCAGAACCCAGTAATATTGTGCCAGTCAGAGCCCAGGAATATTGTGCCAGCCAGATGCCCAGTAATATTGTGCCAGTCAGAGCCCAGTAATATTGTGCCAGTCAGAGCCCAGTAATATTGTGCCAGCCAGAGCCCAGTAATATTGTGCCAGTCAGAGCCCAGTAATATTGTGCCAGCCAGAACCCAGTAATATTGTGCCAGTCAGAGCCCAGTAATATTGTGCCAGCCAGAGCCCAGTAATATTGTGCCAGTCAGAGCCCAGTAATATTGTGCCAGCCAGAACCCAGTAATATTGTGCCAGTCAGAACCCAGTAATATTGTGCCAGCCAGAACCCAGTAATATTGTGCCAGTCAGAGCCCAGTAATATAGTGCCAGTCAGATACCAGGAATATTGTGCCAATCAGATGCCCAGTAATATTGTGCCAGCCAGCCCCCCCCCCCCCCCCCCGTACTTACATGAAGCGGCTCCGTGTCCCCCGCCGGATCTCTCCTCCGTGCAGTCTTCCCTCTTCCCACGCAACGTCACATCCGGCGTCATTTTTTTTTTTTTTTTTTTTTTTCCGGCCGTCGCATCCATCGGATGCGGCTTGCCGGAAAAAAGCGTTCACAAGCGCAATGCGCTGTGAACGCGGCAAGCAGGGCTGGGGGCCCACGGGACAGCTGCCTTGGGGCCCCCCAGGAGTAAATGGGCCCAGGGCAGCTGCCCTGTTTGCCCCGCGTTAAAGACGGCCCTGACGGCACTATGTATACACTGAACTATATATGCACTACACTATGTATACACTGCACTATGTATACACTGCACTTTATTTGCACTGCACTATTTATACACTGCACTATGTATACACTGCATTATGTATACACTGCACTGTGTATGCACTGCACTATATATACACAGCGCAGCCCGGCAGTATGTATGATGTATATACACAGCGCAGCCCGGCAGTATGTATGATGTATACACACAGCGCAGCCTGGCAGTATGTATGATGTATACACACAGCGCAGCCTGGCAGTATGTATGATGTATATACACAGCGCAGCATGGCAGTATGTTTGATGTATATACACAGCGCAGCCTGGCAGTATGTAGGATGTATATACACAGCGCAGCCCGGCAATATGTAAGATGTATATACACAGCGCAGCCTGGCAGTATGTATGATGTATATACACAGCGCCGGGGGCGGGGCTCACAGGAGTGCACCGAGCTTTGTGTTGGAAGGTTTGGTGTGTACACAGGATTTCCTCCTCATTTAATATGATGTCAGTTAAGGGATGACAGTTGTCCTTACACTCTGTTGATGTGAAGTGTTTGGCGACTCGGCAGTGCAGGAGTTAATAGTTCGCGGTTAAGTGTTAGGTGTTAGGAGCTTGTGAAGTTTCTGGGATTCATCAGCACATTCCACAACCACTCCAAATACCCAACACACCCCACCGGGTCACCTGCAGGTTATGTCCCCCCCCCCCCCCCCCGGGGTAATCAGTTATACGCTGCAGAAATGTTTAGGGAAGGACAATTGTGGGAAACGTTGTTTGTAAAAGAGCGAAGCACTATGTATACACTGCACTATGTATACACTGCACTATATATACACTGCACTATGTATACACTGCACTATATATACACTGCACTATGTATACACTGCACTATATATACACTGCACTATGTATACACATGATGGGCATGATAACACTGACACATGATGGGCATGATAACACTGACACATGATGGGCATGATAAGTCTGACACATGATGGGCATGATAAGACTGACACATGATGGGCATGATAACACTGACACATGATGGGCATGATAAGACTGACACATGATGGGCATTATAACACTGACACATGATGGGCATGATAACACTGACACATGATGGGCATGATAAGACTGACACATGATGGGGTTGATAACACTGACACATGATGGGCATGATAAGACTGACACATGATGGGGTTGATAACACTGACACATGATGGGCATGATAAGACTGACATGATGGGCATGATAACACTGACACATGATGGGGATGATAACACTGACACATGATGGGCATGATAAGACTGACACATGATGGGCATGATAAGTCTGACACATGATGGGCATGATAAGACTGACACATGATGGGCATGATAACAGTCACACATGATGGGCATGATAAGACTGACACATGATGGGCATGATAAGACTGACACATGATGGGCATGATAACACTGACACATGATGGGCATGATAAGACTGACACATGATGGGCATGATAAGACTGACACATGATGGGCATGATAAGACTGACACATGATGGGCATGATAACACTGACACATGATGGGGATGATAACACTGACACATGATGGGGTTGATAACACTGACACATGATGGGCATGATAAGACTGACATGATGGGCATGATAACACTGACACATGATGGGGATGATAACACTGACACATGATGGGCATGATAAGACTGACACATGATGGGCATGATAAGTCTGACACATGATGGGCATGATAACACTGACACATGATGGGCATGATAAGACTGACACATGATGGGCATGATAAGACTGACACATGATGGGCATGATAAGACTGACACATGATGGGCATGATAATACTGACACATGATGGGCATGATAAGACTGACACATGATGGGCATGGTAAGACTGACACATGATGGGCATGATAAGACTGACAAATGATGGGCATGATAAGACTGACACATGATGGGCATGATAAGACTGACAAATGATGGGCATGATAACACTGACACATGATGGGCATGATAAGACTGACACATGATGGACATGATAAGACTGACACATGATGGGCATGATAACACTGACACATGATGGGCATGACAACACTGACACATGATGGGCGTGATAAGACTGACACATGATGGGCATTATAACACTGACACATGATGGGCATGATAAGACTGACATGATGGGCATGATAACACTGACACATGATGGGGATGATAACACTGACACATGATGGGCATGATAAGACTGACACATGATGGGCATGATAAGTCTGACACATGATGGGCATGATAAGACTGACACATGATGGGCATGATAAGACTGACACATGATGGGCATGATAAGACTGACACATGATGGGCATGATAACACTGACACATGATGGGGATGATAACACTGACACATGATGGGGTTGATAACACTGACACATGATGGGCATGATAAGACTGACATGATGGGCATGATAACACTGACACATGATGGGGATGATAACACTGACACATGATGGGCATGATAAGACTGACACATGATGGGCATGATAAGTCTGACACATGATGGGCATGATAACACTGACACATGATGGGCATGATAAGACTGACACATGATGGGCATGATAAGACTGACACATGATGGGCATGATAATACTGACACATGATGGGCATGATAAGACTGACACATGATGGGCATGGTAAGACTGACACATGATGGGCATGATAAGACTGACAAATGATGGGCATGATAAGACTGACACATGATGGGCATGATAAGACTGACAAATGATGGGCATGATAACACTGACACATGATGGGCATGATAAGACTGACACATGATGGGCATGATAACACTGACACATGATGGGCATGATAACACTGACACATGATGGGCGTGATAAGACTGACACATGATGGGCATTATAACACTGACACATGATGGGCATGATAAGACTGACATGATGGGCATGATAACACTGACACATGATGGGCATGATAAGACTGACACATGATGGGCATGATAAGACTGACACATGATGGGCATGATAAGACTGACACATGATGGGCATGATAACACTGACACATGATGGGCATGATAAGACTGACATGATGGGCATGATAACACTGACACATGATGGGCACGATAACACTGACACATGATGGGCATGATAAGACTGACATGATGGGCATGATAACACTGACACATGATGGGCATGATAACACTGACACATGATGGGCATGATAACACTGACACATGATGGGCATGATAAGACTGACACATGATGGGCATGATAAGGCTGACACATGATGGGCATGATAACACTGACACATGATGGGCATGATAAGACTGACACATGATGGGCATGATAAGACTGACACATGATGGGCATGATAACACTGACACATGATGGGCATGATAAGACTTACACATGATGGGCATGATAACACTGACACATGATGGGCATGATAAGACTGACACATGATGGGCATGATAACAGTCACACATGATGGGCATGATAAGACTGACACATGATGGGCATGATAAGACTGACACATGATGGGCATGATAACGCTGACACATGATGGGCATGATAAGACTGACAAATGATGGCCAAAATAACATGACAAATGAATGGATGTAAGAAATTTAAGGTCCTTTAATTTCTTACATGAGCAAAATAATGTAATAAATAAGTAATGATGGTCTATGCCTTTGTAAGAGGCACAGACAAACCTGGAACGGAAATGCCCCCCTTCCTTGCAATAATATATAGAAGGGGGACATATTTATATACATTTTTTTTTGTGTTTTGTTTTTAAGATTAAAAAAAAACAACGCTCACTTGTATGTGTGTATGTATGAGTGTATGTGACAGACTGTATGTATGAGTGTATGTGACAGACTGTATGTATGAGTGTATGTGACAGACTGTGTGTCTGAGTGTATGTGACAGCCTGTATGTATGTATGTATGTGTGTGTGTATGTATGTATGAGTGTATGTGACAGACTGTATGTATGAGTGTATGTGACAGACTGTATGTATGAGTGTGTGTGTCTATGTGACTGACTATATGTAAGAGTGTGTATGTGATTGTGTGTATGTGCTGTTTCCTAGATTTTTTTGCTGGCTCCTAAAAATCAATTAAGTTTTTCAAGCCCTGGTATAAATGCAACTAGTTATAAACATATATTTGGGGTCCACCTCAAGCTTTTGAAAAGGCTGGAAATATTTAATACTTTACATTTTTTTTTGTGGTCAGAAACTTAATATTTGTTTGCTGAGAGGGTAGTGGATGCATGGATTTGTTTTCCAGTAGAAGTTGTAGAGGTTAATACAGTGAAGGAGTTTAAGCATGCATGGGATAGGTATAAGGCTATCCTAGATATAAGATAAGGCCAGGGACTAATGAAAGTATTACATTACTGAGAGGGTAGTGGATGTATGGAATAGTCTTCCAGTAGAAGTGGTAGAGGTTAATACAGTGAAGGAGTTTAAGCATGCGTGGGATAGGTATAAGGCTATCCTAGATATAAGATAAGGCCAGGGACTAATGAAAGTATTACATTACTGAGAGGGTAGTGGATGCATGGAATAGTCTTCCAGTAGAAGTGGTAGAGGTTAATGCAGTGAAGGAGTTTAAGCATGCATGGGATAGGTATAAGGCTATCCTAGATATCAGATAAGGCCAGGGACTAATGAAAGTATTACATTACTGAGAGGGTAGTAGATGTATAGAATAGTCTTCCAGTAGAAGTGGTAGAGGTTAATACAGTGAAGGAGTTTAAGCATGCGTGGGATAGGTATAAGGCTATCCTAGATATAAGATGAGGCCAGGGACTTATGAAAGTATTACATTACTGAGAGGGTAGTGGATGCATGGAATAGTCTTCCAGTAGAAGTGGTAGAGGTTAATACAGTGAAGAAGTTTAAGCATGCGTGGGATAGGTATAAGGCTATCCTAGATATAAGATAAGGCCAGGGACTAATGAAAGTATTACTGTACTGAGAGGGTAGTGGATGTATGCAATAGTCTTCCAGTAGAAGTGGTAGAGGTTAATACAGTGAAGGAGTTTAAGCATGCATGGGATAGGTATAAGGCTATCCTAGATATAAGATAAGGCCAGGGACTAATGAAAGTATTACTGTACTGAGAGGGTAGTGGATGCATGGAATAGTCTTCCAGTAGAAGTGGTAGAGGTTAATACAGTGAAGGAGTTTAAGCATGCGTGGGATAGGTATAAGGCTATCCTAGATATAAGATAAGGCCAGGGACTAATGAAAGTATTACTGTACTGAGAGGGTAGTGGATGTATGCAATAGTCTTCCAGTAGAAGTGGTAGAGGTTAATACAGAGAAGGAGTTTAAGCATGCATGGGATAGGTATAAGGCTATCCTAGATATAAGATAAGGCCAGGGACTAATGAAAGTATTACTTTACTGAGAGGGTAGTGGATGTATGGAATAGTCTTCCAGTAGAAGTGGTAGAGGTTAATACAGTGAAGAAGTTTAAGCATGCATGGGATAGGTATAAGACTATCCTACTAGATATAAGATAAGGCCAGGGACTAATGAAAGTATTACATTACTGAGAGGGTAGTAGATGTATAGAATAGTCTTCCAGTAGAAGTGGTAGAGGTTAATACAGTGAAGGAGTTTAAGCATGCGTGGGATAGGTATAAGGCTATCTTAGATATAAGATAAGGCCAGGGACTAATGAAAGTATTATTTTACTGAAAGGGTAGTGGATGTATGGAATAGTCTTCCAGTAGAAGTGGTAGAGGTTAATACAGTGAAGGAGTTTAAGCATGCATGGGATAGGTATAAGGCTATCCTAGATATAAGATAAGGCCAGGGACTTATGAAAGTATTACATTACTGAGAGGGTAGTGGATGTATGGAATAGTCTTCCAGTAGAAGTGGTAGAGGTTAATACAGTGAAGGAGTTTAAGCATGCATGGGAAAGGTATAAGGCTATCCTAGATATAAGATAAGGCCAGGGACTAATGAAAGTATTACTTTACTGAGAGGGTAGTGGATGCATGGAATAGTCTTCCAGTAGAAGTGGTAGAGGTTAATACAGTGAGGGAGTTTAAGCATGCATGGAATAGGTATAAGGCTATCCTAGATATAAGATAAGGCCAGGGACTAATGAAAGTATTACATTACTGAGAGGGTAGTGGATGCATGGAATAGTCTTCCAGTAGAAGTGGTAGAGGTTAATACAGTGAAGGAGTTTAAGCATGCATGGGATAGGTATAAGGCTATCCTAGATATAAGATAAGGCCAGGGACTAATGAAAGTATTACATTACTTAGAGCAGGGGTCCTCAAACTACGGCCCGCGGGCCACATGCGGCCCGCCGAGGACATTTATGTGGCCCGCGGGGGGTGCTGCCGGCACCCACCCCGTTTACTTTTTTTTTTCTTTCTGGCAGGCGCAAAGGATGCGGCTGCAGGAAGAAAAAAAAAAAAATTCACCGCGACCGGATGTGACGTTACGTCACATCCGGATCCGGTAACTGTTTCCCTCCTCCACAGGAGGACACCGCGCGAGACGTCCGGGGACACAGCAGCTGGAGGTAAGTGAAGGGGAAGCGGGGGAGGAGGGAGTGATAACGAGCACTATTCCTGGCCTCTGACTGGCATAATATTCCTGGGCATCTGAATGGCATAATATTCCTGGGCATCTGTCTGGCATAATATTCCTGGGCATCTGAATGGCATCATATTCCTGGGCATCTGACTGGCATCATATTCCTGGGCATCTGACTGGCATATTATTCCTGGGCATCTGACTGGCATATTATTCCTGGGAATCTGACTGGCATAATATTCCTGGGCATCTGACTGGCATAATATTCCTGGGCTCTGACTGGCATAATATTCCTGGGCATCTGACTGGCATCATATTCCTGGGCATCTGACTGGCATATTATTCCTGGGCATCTGACTGGCATAATATTCCTGGGCATCTGACTGGCATAATATTCCTGGCCATCTGACTGGCATCATATTCCTGGGCATCTGAATGGCATCATATTCCTGGGCATCTGAATGGCATAATATTCCTGGCCATCTGACTGGCATCATATTCCTGGGCATCTGAATGGCATAATATTCCTGGCCATCTGACTGGCATCATATTCCTGGGCATCTGACTGGCATAATATTCGTGGGCATCTGACTGGCATAATATTCGTGGGCATCTGAATGGCATAATATTCCTGGCCATCTGACTGGCATAATATTCCTGGGCATCTGACTGGCATCATATTCCTGGGCATCTGACTGGCATCATATTCCTGGGCATCTGACTGGCATATTATTCCTGGGCATCTGACTGGCATAATATTCCTGGGCATCTGAATGGCATCATATTCCTGGCCATCTGACTGGCATCATATTCCTGGGCATCTGAATGGCATAATATTCCTGGGCTCTGACTGGCATATTATTCCTTGGCATCTGACTGGCATAATATTCCTGGGCATCTGAATGGCATCATATTCCTGGCCATCTGACTGGCATCATATTCCTGGGCATCTGACTGGCATCATATTCCTGGCCATCTGACTGGCATAATATTCCTGGGCTCTGACTGGCATAATATTCCTGGGCTCTGACTGGCACACTATTCCCATTGAAATACTGGTACGTTTGTTGATTTAACTTTACTTTAAATATTGTATTTGTTCTCGTTTTGTTCAAAATAAGATATATGCAGTGTGCATAGGAATTTCTTCATAGTTTTTATTTTTACTATAGTCCGGCCCTTCAACGGTCTGAGGGACAGTGAACTGGCCCCCTGTTTAAAAAGTTTGAGGACCCCTGACTTAGAGGGTAGTGGATGTATGGAATAGTCTTCCAGTAGAAGTGGTAGAGGTTAATACAGTGAAGGAGTTTAAGCATGCATGGGATAGGTATAAGGCTATCCTATATATAAGATAAGGTCAGGGACTAATGAAAGTATAACATTACGGAGAGGGTAGTGGATGCATGGAATAGTCTTCCAGTAGAAGTGGTAGAGGTTAATACAGTGAAGGAGTTTAAGCATGCATGGGATAGGTATAAGGCTATCCTATATATAAGATAAGGCCAGGGACTAATGAAAGTATTACATTACTGAGAGGGTAGTGGATGCATGGAATAGTCTTCCAGTAGAAGTGGTAGAGGTTAATACAGTGAAGGAGTTTAAGCATGCATGGGATAGGT
>CM069861.1:3448860-3456360 GCA_036172795.1 Pelodytes ibericus | reverse complement strand
TTGTCCGGCATTACTGATCACTTTCTAGAGGAAATCTTATCGCTAATCTGGGGTTTGTCACCTCTCCCTTCCTCCTCCTCGTATATACTGCCCTCCTGCTGCCCATCCCCAGGACTTTGATGTTTGTCAGTTTCCTTCCGATGTGTATGATCGCCTGGTCCTCTTCCTCTGCTGTCAGCCTAACATACACTGTTTATACTTTATGACTGTATCACCCAAACACTGCTTATACTGTGACTGTATCACCCAAACACTGCTTATACTGTGACTGTGTCACCCAAACACTGCTTGTACTGTGACTGTATCACCCAAACACTGCTTATACTGTGACTGTATCACCTAAACACTGCTTATACTTTGACTGTATCACCCAAACACTGCTTATACTGTGAATGTATCACCAAACACTGCTTATACTGTGACTGTATCACCCAAACACTGCTTATACTGTGACTGTGTCACCCAAACACTGCTTGTACTGTGACTGTATCACCCAAACACTGCTTATACTGTGACTGTATCACCAAAACACTGCTTATACTGTGAATGTATCACCCAAACACTGCTTATACTGTGACTGTATCACCCAAACACTGCTTATACTGTGACTGTATCACCCAAACAGTGCTTATACTGTGACTGATCACCCAAACACCATGCTTATACTGTGAACATGTATTAAAACCAAAAACACTGCTTATAACTGTTAATTTAACCACCCAAATACTGCTTATACTGTGACTGTATCACCCAAACACTACTTATACTGTGACTGTATCACCCAAACACTGCTTATACTGTGACTGTATCACCCAAACACTGCTTATACCGTGACTGTATCACCTAAACACTGCTTATACCGTGACTGTGTCACCTAAACACTGCTTATACCGTGACTGTATCACCCAAACACTACTTATACTGTGTCTATGTCACCTAAACACTGCTTATACTGTGACTGTGTCACCCAAACACTGCTTATACTGTGACTGTATCACCCAAACACTGCTTATATTGTGACTGTATCACCCAAACACTGCTTATACTGTGACTGTATCACCTAAACACTGCTTATACCGTGACTGTGTCACCTAAACACTGCTTATACTGTGACTGTGTCACCCAAACACTGCTTAGACTGTGACTGTATCACCCAAACACTGCTTATACTGTGACTGTATCACCCAAACACTGCTTATACCGTGACTGTATCACCCAAACACTGCTTATACCGTGACTGTATCACCCAAACACTGCTTAGACTGTGACTGTATCACCCAAACACTGCATATACTGTGACTGTATCACCCAAACACTGCTTATACTGTGACTGTATCACCTAAACACTGCTTATACCGTGACTGTATCACCCAAACACTGCTTATACCGTGACTGTATCCCCCAAACACTGCTTATACCGTGACTGTATCACCCAAACACTGCTTATACCGTGACTGTATCACCCAAACACTGCTTATACTGTGACTGTATCACCCAAACACTGCTTATACTGTGACTGTATCACCCAAACACTGCTTATACTGTGACTGTGTCACCCAAACACTGCTTATACTGTGACTGTATCACCCAAACACTGCTTATACTGTGACTGTATCACCCAAACACTGCTTATACTGTGACTGTGTCACCCACACACTGCTTATACTGTGACTGTGTCACCCAAACACTGCTTATACTGTGACTGTATCACCCAAACACTGCTTATACTGTGACTGTGTCACCCAAACACTGCTTATACTGTGACTGTATCACCCAAACACTGCTTATACTGTGACTGTGTCACCCAAACACTGCTTATACTGTGACTGTATCACCCAAACACTGCTTATACTGTGACTGTATCACCCAAACACTGCTTATACTGTGACTGTATCACCCAAACACAGCTTATACTGTGACTGTATCACCCAAACACTGCTTATACTGTGACTGTATCACCTAAACACTGCTTATACTGTGACTGTATCACCCAAACACTGCTTATACTGTGACTGTATCACCTAAACACTGCTTATACTGGGACTGTATCACCCAAACACTGCTTATACTGTGACTGTATCACCCAAACACTGCTTATACTGTGACTGTATCCCCCAAACACTGCTTATACTGTGACTGTATCACCCAAACACTGCTTATACTGTGACTGTATCACCTAAACACTGCTTATACTGTGACTGTATCACCCAAACACTGATTATACTGTGACTGTATCACCCAAACACTGCTTATACTGTGACTGTATCACCTAAACACTGCTTATACTTTGACTGTATCACCGAAACACTGCTTATACTGTGACACTATCACCTAAACACTGCTTATACTGTGACTGTATCACCCAAACACTGATTATACTGTGACTGTATCACCCAAACACTGCTTATACTGTGACTGTATCACCTAAACACTGCTTATACTTTGACTGTATCACCGAAACACTGCTTATACTGTGACACTATCACCTAAACGCTGCTTATACTGTGACTGTATCACCCTAACACTGCTTATACTGGGACTGTATCACCCAAACACTGCTTATACTGGGACTGTATCACCCAAACACTGCTTATACTGTGACTGTATCACCCAAACACTGCTTATACTGTGACTGTATCACCCAAACACTGCTTATACTGGGACTGTATCACCCAAACACTGCTTATACTGTGACCGTATCACCTAAACACTGCTTATACTGTGACTGTATCATCCAAACACTGCTTATACTGTGACTGTATCACCTAAACACTGCTTATACTGTGACTGTATCACCCAAACACTGCTTATACTGTGACTGTATCATCCAAACACTGCTTATACTGTGACTGTATCACCCAAACACTGCTTATACTGTGACTGTATCACCCAAACACTGCTTATACTGTGACTGTGTCACCCACACACTGCTTATACTGTGACTGTGTCACCCAAACACTGCTTATACTGTGACTGTATCACCCAAACACTGCTTATACTGTGACTGTGTCACCCAAACACTGCTTATACTGTGACTGTATCACCCAAACACTGCTTATACTGTGACTGTATCACCCAAACACTGCTTATACTGTGACTGTATCACCCAAACACTGCTTATACTGTGACTGTATCACCTAAACACTGCTTATACTGTGACTGTATCACCCAAACACTGATTATACTGTGACTGTATCACCCAAACACTGCTTATACTGTGACTGTATCACCTAAACACTGCTTATACTTTGACTGTATCACCGAAACACTGCTTATACTGTGACTGTATCACCTAAACGCTGCTTATACTGGGACTGTATCACCCAAACACTGCTTATACTGTGACTGTATCACCTAAACACTGCTTATACTGTGACTGTATCATCCAAACACTGCTTATACTGTGACCGTATCACCTAAACACTGCTTATACTGTGACTGTATCATCCAAACACTGCTTATACTGTGACTGTATCACCTAAACACTGCTTATACTGTGACTGTATCACCCAAACACTGCTTATACTGTGACTGTATCACCCAAACACTGCTTATACTGTGACTGTATCACCCAAACACTGATTATACTGTGACTGTATCACCCAAACACTGCTTATACTGTGACTGTATCACCTAAACACTGCTTATACTTTGACTGTATCACCTAAACACTGCTTATACTGTGACTGTATCATCCAAACACTGCTTATACTGTGACTGTATCACCCAAACACTGCTTATACTGTGACTGTATCACCCAAACACTGCTTATACTGTGACTGTATCACCCAAACACTGCTTATACTGTGACTGTATCACCCAAACACTGATTATACTGTGACTGTATCACCCAAACACTGCTTATACTGTGACTGTATCACCTAAACACTGCTTATACTTTGACTGTATCACCTAAACACTGCTTATACTGTGACTGTATCATCCAAACACTGCTTATACTGTGACTGTATCACCCAAACACTGCTTATACTGTGACTGTATCACCCAAACTTCTTATACTGTGACTGTATCACCCAAACACTGCTTATACTGTGACTGTATCACCCAAACACTGCTTATACTGTGACTGTATCACCTAAACACTGGGGGCTTTATTCATGAAAGAGGGATTTGCAGGGAATTGAGAAGGGAAGGTCAAACGTATGACGAGATGGAATCTTTCTCCCATTGAGCTGTCTCAGACTCACAGTCCTGTAGATGTTTCACTTCCCTTCCAGGTATAAATAACATGAATTTTAATTTAAAAAAATGAAGCGACCCCACCCAGAGTGACCCCCACCCAGAGTGACCCCCATCAAGAGTGACCCCACCCAGAGTGACACCACTCAGAGTGACCCCCACCCAGAGTGACACCACCCAGAGAGTGAGGCCACCCAGAGTGACACCACCCAGTGTGACCCCACCCAGAGAGTGAGGCCACCCAGAGTGACCCCACCCAGAATGACACCACCCAGAGTGACCCCACCCAGAGTGACCCCCACCCAGTGTGACCCCACCCAGTGTGACCCCCACCCAGAGTGACACCACCCAGAGTGAGCCCCACCCAGTGTGACCCCCACCAAGAGTGACACCACCAAAAAGTGAGCCCACCCAGTGTGACCCCACCCAGTGTGACCCCCACCCAGAGTGACACCACCCAGAGTGAGCCCCACCCAGTGTGACCCCCACCAAGAGTGACACCACCAAAAAGTGACCCCACCCAGAGTGACCCCCACCCAGTGTGACCCCCACCCAGTGTGACCCCACCCAGTGTGACCCCCACCCAGAGTGACACCACCCAGAGTGAGCCCCACCAAGAGTGACACCACCAAAAAGTGAGCCCACCCAGAGTGAGCCCCACCCAGTGTGACCCCCACCAAGAGTGACACCACCAAAAAGTGAGCCCACCCAGAGTGACCCCATATGGTCAGAAAGGCTTATTTAAGGCTGACATGAAATGAGGTGATAAGAAGCCAGAGTGAGAATCAATACTCATGTAATTCAGCACCAGATGTACATAGTAGTCATAAACCCCCTTATTATATTACTGACTGTCTGAGAGACCCCCAGACACAGCGATGCCAAGGGTCTTACACAATCTGGACGCAGGAGAGTGTCAGCATGAGGAACGTGCCAGGGAAGAGTACAGCAGAGGGGTAATGATATATGACAGGATAACCTGTCCGATCTTGTCAGGTAATTAACAATAATGCAGACAGAGCTCAAGCCCTCGGGTAATGAACGAGCGGGGGGATTAGAGGGGCTCTGTCACCTAAACATCACTCATACTATGTATGTAGACAGTAACAAATGATCTATACATTGTGTCGGCAGAATTGCAGCAAATAGAGAGAATAAGAGAAATGTATGTTTTAAATGTGTCCCCTGCTTATGACATCACCTGCTGCTTGATATGCAAATGAACTGCTTTTCAATAGGAACGGGGTAATTTGTAGATCAAAGGAGACACATTAAAAACATATCTCTGATGCATGTACTGCATTTCACAGCGTATGGGTCATTTCCCACCATTTTGTATCCTCTCCATTCACAGGATAAGCATTGTTTAGGTGACAGAGTCCCTATGACAAGTTTAGATAAATATGAGGAGTGCTTAGTCTTGTGCTCAAATTTTATATAGTGGGGGAAAAAGCTTCAGATACACAGATACTTCGCGAGTGTTAAAACATGGATTACATAATATCTCATAAACTGGTATCAGAGGTCTATGGAAAGATTTCACAGCACAGGAATTCAGGTCAGAGGTCCACGCGTTTCACAGATGCAGAAGAACCTTGGAAAAGGCGACGAGGCCGAACATTCCTCGTGACTTGAATACTGACGTTGAGACCTGCGGCTGGAGATCCAAGTCTCTTGGTCTTCAGGAAAGGACGTATCACACTCTTGGATCATGGACAATTCTTTCCACCCGCCCAAGACTCAAAACGCTAAGCCACACAAATCTGACGGGGCCCCGGATGTCTTTCAATGCTTATACAGATTAATATTTAAAGCTATTTGGTGTGGTTAGTAGGATAGGAAGACAGCCGTCCCTGGCAACGTGACGTATGTTAATGAAGACGATCATATCTCTGGAGGCATAGGATGTTATCGCGGTAGACCATGACAAGGTTGTCTGCGGGATCATGGGCGGTTGCGTTTACTCAGCAGACCCTTTCTGTCTTCTCTTTGATGGTGGGACCAGGTGTCTTGGAAGTTCACGAGGCAGCCCGTGACCATCCAGTTTGACCTCGATCAGATGGGAAGCCAAGGCAAACTCTTCGTCATCCAGCATGCCATCACGGTCAACGTCAGAGAGTTTCCAGATTTTGCCAAGCACCGTGTTGGGCAGCTTTGTGGTCACCATCCAGTTCCTGGCTTTTGTTCCGGTCAGCTTGCCGTCGGTGGGGGCCAAGTTGAAGAAGATCTCATCATACTTGGACTTGTCTTTCGTAACCACCCACTCCTCTTCATCCATCCCATCATATATCCCATCAATGCCCTCAATGAAGGGGCCATTATGGGTTCCGTCAAAGGCGCCACCTTGGACCACATTGTCAGCGGTCTCCACATCTTCCTGCCGCAGGAGTGGCATTAGCTTGGCAATGTCAACCGTCAACATCTCATCCAAGGCTTCAATCATCTGAGGCTTCAAGGAATGGAATTTCTTGAAATCATGAATCATCAGCTGTTTCTGTTGGAAGAAAAGAGACATATCAGGCAATCAAGAAGAATAAATAATGGGGATTGGAGGAAGAATAATAAAACAGGCCATTAAGATACTGAATGGGGCATTCAATAAATGATGCTGAAGAACAGGATGGAAAGATATAAGGGATCCTCATGATGGATAGTACCAGAGGCTGACATTGTTTCCTGTTGGTCCCTCGTCTTACCTGCATCTTGTCGCAGTCGGGAAAGTCTCCTGGCGAGATGTGGTGCTCCAGCTGTATCTTTGCAAAGATCACGGGCAGCATGTTGATCAACTGCTTCTTCTTGTTGTCTTTCCGGAAGACGGGCATCTCCTTCTTCAGGTAGCTTATGATGTGAGCATGAACCTGCGGAGAAGAGAGGCACATGGTGAGAGCTGGTATCCAGGAGCAGGCATGTCTGCAATCAACCGTGGACCTCGCAGGACATGACACAGAATCACCAGGATTTGGAGCCATGGGCTGGTGACAGTAGGCTGATGGCAGTGGGTTGTTGGCAGTGGGCTGGTGGCAGTGGGTTCGTGGCAGTGGGCTGGTGGCAGTGGGTTGGTGACAGTAGGCTGATGGCAGTGGGTTGTTGGCAGTGGGCTGGTGGCAGTGGGTTCGTGGCAGTGGGCTGGTGGCAGTGGGTTGGTGGCAGTGGGCTGGTGGCAGTGGGTTGGTGGCAGTGGGCTGGTGGCAGTGGGCTGGTGGCAGTGGGCTGGTGGCAGTGGGTTGTGGCAGTGGGCTAGTGGCAGTGGGTTGGTGGCATATGGCGGTGACATGGAATGTAAAACTAGAAAACTAGCAA
>CM069861.1:3258860-3443860 GCA_036172795.1 Pelodytes ibericus | reverse complement strand
AAACGGCTCAGATTTAGCTTAGAAGCATTGGGGTTTACAGTATGTACAAAGAATGGTTCAAGAGCCATCGCCAGGAACATTCCATTGGTTTCCATGGTGATTACTGCGAGGGAAACATTCCATTGGTTTCCATGGTGATTGCTACGAGGGAAACATTCCATTTGTTTCCATGGTGATTGCTACGAGGGAAACATTCCATTGGTTTCCATGGTGATTGCTCTGAGTGAACCATTCCACTGGTTGTGTTCTACCCCTTGCTGAATGTTACTATTTAATTACACCATGCATAGCTGCCAACATCGGCCATGTTTCCAGGGACACATATTTGTTCCACATGCTGCAGACAGAACATGCAAAGTGCAGCCCGGCAGTATGTATGATGTATATACACAGACACAATCCAATTCATGTAAAGTGCAGCCCGCAGTATGTAGGATGTATATACACACACACACAATCCAATTCATGTAAAGTGCAGCCCGGCAGTATGTAGGATGGATATACACACACACACAATCCAATTCATGTAAAGTGCAGCCCGGCAGTATGTAGGATGTATATATACACACACACACACACAATCCAATTCATGTAAAGTGCAGCCTGGCAGTATGTAGGATGTATATACACACACACACACAATCCAATTCATGTAAAGTGCAGCCCGCAGTATGTAGGATGTATATACACACACACAGACACGATCCAATTCATGTAAAGTGAAGCCCGCAGTATGTAGGATGTATATACACACACACACAATCCAATTCATGTAAAGTGCAGCCCGGCAGTATGTAGGATATATATACACAGACACACAATCCAATTCATGTAAAGTGCAGCCCGGCAGTATGTATGATGTATATACACAGACACGATCCAATTCATGTAAAGTGCAGCCCGCAGTATGTAGGATGTATATACACAGACACACAATCCAATTCATGTAAAGTGCAGCCCGGCAGTATGTAGGATGTATATACACACACACACACAATCCAATTCATGTAAAGTGCAGCCCGGCAGTATGTAGGATGTATATACACACACACACAATCCAATTCATGTAAAGTGCAGCCTGGCAGTATGTAGGATGTATATACACACACACACACACACACAGTCCAATTCATGTAAAGTGCAGCCCGGCAGTATGTAGGATGTATATACACACACACACAATCCAATTCATGTAAAGTACAGCCAGGCAGTATGTACAATGTATATACACACACACACAATCCAATTCATGTAAAGTACAGCCAGGCAGTATGTACAATGTATATACACACACACACAATCCAATTCATGTAAAGTGCAGCCCGGCAGTATGTAGGATGTATATACACACAGACAATCCAATTCATGTAAAGTGCAGCCCGGCAGTATGTAGGATGTATATACACACACACACACACAATCCAATTCATGTAAAGTGCAGCCTGGCAGTATGTAGGATGTATATACACACACACACACAATCCAATTCATGTAAAGTGCAGCCCGGCAGTATGTAGGATGTATATACACACACACACACAATCCAATTCATGTAAAGTGCAGCCCGGCAGTATGTAGGATGTATATACACACAGAGACAATCCAATTCATGTAAAGTGCAGCCCGGCAGTATGTAGGATGGATATACACACACACATACACACAATCCAATTCATGTAAAGTGCAGCCCGGCAGTATGTAGGATGGATATAAACACAGACACAATCCAATTCATGTAAAGTGCAGCCCGGTAGTATGTAGGATGTATATACACACACACACACACACACACACAATCCAATTCATGTAAAGTGCAGCCCGGTAGTATGTAGGATGTATATACACACACACACACACAATCCAATTCATGTAAAGTGCAGCCCGGTAGTATGTAGGATGTATATACACACACACACACAATCCAATTCATGTAAAGTGCAGCCCGGCAGTATGTAGGATGTATATACACACACACACACAATCCAATTCATGTAAAGTGCAGCCCGGTAGTATGTAGGATGTATATACACACACACACACACACACACACAATCCAATTCATGCAAAGTGCAGCCCGGCAGTATGTAGGATGTATATACACACACACAATCCAATTCATGTAAAGTGCAAACCCGGCAGTATGTAGGATGTATACACACACACACACACACACAATCCAATTCATGTAAAGTGCAGCCCGGCAGTATGTAGGATGTATACACACACACACAATCCAATTCATGTAAAGTGCATCCTGGCAGTATGTAGGATGTATACACACACACACAATCCAATTCATTTAAAGTGCAGCCTGGCAGTATGTAGGATGTATATACACACACACAATCCAATTCATGTAAAGTGCATCCTGGCAGTATGTAGGATGGATATACGCACAGACAGAATCCAATTAATTAATCAGGGTGGAGATCTCATAGGACCTACCATGATTAATTAATTGGATTGTGTCTGTGTGTATATCCATCCTACATACTGCTGGGCTGCACTTTGCATGCTCTTTCTGCAGCATGTGGAACAAATATGTGTCCCTGGAAACATGGCCGATGTTGGCGACTATGCACTATGGTGCAGACTGGGTGCAGATTATGGTGAATCTGGCGTTATTTATTTATTATCAGTCCTGCATAAACAATTGCCTGTCCTTATACCTCCTCCTGGAATTACCCCTGGCGGGGCAGAGTCTTTCGCTCTGGCAGTGTGAGATAAGAGGTGATTTCATTGTTAGTGGAAAGAAAGTTTCATTAGACAGCTGGGTTATGAGTTAATTTCTTCCCACATTAGTTTTTTTTTCCCTGGACAGAAATATTACACTCCCCCCCCCCCCCCCCGCCTGCAGCGCCCCCCCCTGCCTGCAGTGCCAACCCCCCCTTCCACCGCTCCAGGTCTTCAACTTTCCAGCAAATCCACACAGCTAGCTGCCTTTTTTGGAGATTTGGAGCAGACTCTGTGTTAGGGGGAGTGCAGGCCCAGGAGGAGGGGGAGTGGGTAGCAGGTTTAGGGTGGGGAAGGAAAGAATTGCACAGAGCACGAACGTTTAACTGTTTGAGTGCCAGTGCCTACAAGTCCACGAAGGACATTGTCTCGGATAGGAGCAGTCTCCACTGCAGGGAATTGAGAAGGGAACTGCAAACTTTGGCCAATGTAGCCGAGTTGGAAAGATTCTCTTGTACAGCCAGCCTCTTAGTGGCACCTGATAGTACCACGAAATTAGAGGTGTGACCCATTTTGTTTCGTGTTTCTTTCACGCCTCGCTAGTGGCAGACCAGTAAAGGGGTTACCACTGACCCCCACATTACAGTCACAGATAGGACAACAAACCTCAAAAAGAGGACAGGAGGCAACTCTAGATTATACAGACCCTATAGGAGAATGATATCATGCTGACTGATACTAAACTGAGCAAATGACTGAATGAGAAGAAAAATGTGATTATTAGAAGGATGAGGTGTGGTGGGAGACACGAAAGGAGACTCCAGGCCGTGTCTGACTCTACCTGGCACCTGCCTTATTCCACAGGCTACTGAACTGGGGAAACTTTACACACTGTCACTTTATAACAATGCATTATACAGGGCCAACTCTGTTCTTCTAGCAGGAGAAACTCACCAGACCCTGCACAATGTATAGAAGAATATATAGAAGAGCTCAGCTGGCCATGGATAATGGAGAGTTACATATTTACACACTGTCACTTAATAACAATGCATTATACAGGGCCAACTCTGTTCTTCTAGCAGGAGAAACTCACCAGACCCTGCACAATGTATAGAAGAATATATAGAAGAGCTCAGCTGGCCATGGATAATGGAGAGTTACATCTTTACACACTGTCACTTTATAACAATGCATTATACAGGACCAACTCTGTTCTTCTAGCAGGAGAAACTCACCAGGCCCTGCACAATGTATAGAAGAATATATAGAAGAGCTCAGCTGGCCATGGATAATGCAGAGTTACATCTTTACACACTGTCACTTTATAACAATACATTATACAGGACCAACTCTGTTCTTCTAGCAGGAGAAACTCACCGGACCCTGCACAATGTATAGAAGAATATATAGAAGAGCTCAGCTGGATATGGATAATGCAGAGTTACATCTTTACTCACTGTCACTTTATAACAATGCATTACACAGGGCCAACTCTGTTCTTCTAGCAGGAGAAACTCACCAGACCCTGCACAATGTATAGAGGAATATATAGAAGAGCTCAGCTGGCCATGGATAATGCAGAGTTACATCTTTACACACTGTCACTTTATAACAATGCATTATACAGGGCCAACTCTGTTCTTCTAGCAGGAGAAACTCACCAGACCCTGCACAATGTATAGAAGAATATATAGAAGAGCTCAGCTGGCCATGGATAATGCAGAGTTACATCTTTACACACTGTCACTATATAACAATACATTATACAGGACCAACTCTGTTCTTCTAGCAGGAGAAACTCACCAGACCCTGCACAATGTATAGAAGAATATATAGAAGAGCTCAGCTGGCCATGGATAATGCAGAGTTACATCTTTACACACTGTCACTTTATAACAATGCATTATACAGGGCCAACTCTGTTCTTCTAGCAGGAGAATCTCACCAGGCCCTGCACAATGTATAGAAGAATATAAAGAAGAGCTCAGCTGGCCATGTATAATGCAGAGTTACATCTTTACACACTGTCACTTTATAACAATGCATTATACAGGGCCAACTCTGTTCTTCTAGCAGGAGAAACTCACCAGACCCTGCACAATGTATATAATATATAGAAGAGCTCAGCTGGCCATGAATAATGCAGAGTTACATCTTTACACACTGTCACTTTATAACAATGCATTATACAGGGCCAACTCTGTTCTTCTAGCTGGAGAAACTCACCAGGCCCTGCACAATGTATAGAGGAATATATAGAAGAGCTCAGCTGGCCATGGATAATGCAGAGTTACATCTTTACACACTGTCACTATATAACAATGCATTATACAGGACCAACTCTGTTCTCTAGCAGGAGAAACTCACCAGACCCTGCACAATGTATAGAAGAATATATAGCAGAGCTCAGCTGGCCATGGATAATGCAGAGTTACATCTTTACACACTGTCACTTTATAACAATGCATTATACAGGGCCAACTCTGTTCTTCTAGCAGGAGAAACTCACCAGGCCCTGCACAATGTATAGATAATATATAGAAGAGCTCAGATGGCCATGGATAATGCAGTGTTACATCTTTACACACTGTCACTTTATAACAATACATTATACAGGACCAACTCTGTTCTTCTAGCAGGAGAAACTCACCAGACCCTGCACAATGTATAGAAGAATATATAGAAGAGCTCAGCTGGCCATGGATAATGCAGAGTTACATCTTTACACACTGTCACTTTATAACAATGCATTATACAGGGCCAACTCTGTTCTTCTAGCAGGAGAAACTCACCAGACCCTGCACAATGTATAGAAGAATATATAGAAGAGCTCAGCTGGCCATGGATAATGCAGAGTTACATCTTTACACACTGTCACTATATAACAATGCATTATACAGGACCAACTCTGTTCTTCTAGCAGGAGAAACTCACCAGACCCTGCACAGTGTATAGAGGAATATATAGAAGAGCTCAGCTGGCCATGGATAATGCAGAGTTACATCTTTACACACTGTCACTTTATAACAATGCATTATACAGGACCAACTCTGTTCTTCTAGCAGGAGAAACTCACCAGATCCTGCACAATGTATAGAATATATAGAAGAGCTCAGCTGGCCATGGATAATGCAGAGTTACATCTTTACACACTGTCACTTTATAACAATACATTATACAGGACCAACTCTGTTCTTCTAGCAGGAGAAACTCACCAGACCCTGCACAATGTATAGAAGAATATATAGAAGAGCTCAGCTGGCCATGGATAATGCAGAGTTACATCTTTACACACTGTCACTTTATAACAATGCATTATACAGGGCCAACTCTGTTCTTCTAGCAGGAGAAACTCACCAGACCCTGCACAATGTATAGAAGAATATATAGAAGAGCTCAGCTGGCCATGGATAATGCAGAGTTACATCTTTACACACTGTCACTATATAACAATGCATTATACAGGACCAACTCTGTTCTTCTAGCAGGAGAAACTCACCAGACCCTGCACAGTGTATAGAGGAATATATAGAAGAGCTCAGCTGGCCATGGATAATGCAGAGTTACATCTTTACACACTGTCACTTTATAACAATGCATTATACAGGACCAACTCTGTTCTTCTAGCAGGAGAAACTCACCAGATCCTGCACAATGTATAGAATATATAGAAGAGCTCAGCTGGCCATGGATAATGCAGAGTTACATCTTTACACTCTGTCCAGGCCCTGCACTATGTATATAATATATAGAGAGCTCAGCTGGTCATGTATAAGGCAGAGTTACATCATTACACTCTGTCCAGGCCCTGCACTATGTATATAATATATAGAGAGCTCAGCTGGCCATGGATAATGCAGTTACATCTTTACACTCTGTCCAGGCCCTGCACTATGTATATAATATATAGAGAGCTCAGCTGGTCATGTATAAGGCAGAGTTACATCATTACACTCTGTCCAGGCCCTGCACTATGTATAGTTATATAGAGAGCTCAGCTGGTCATGTATAAGGCAGAGTTACATCATTACACTCTGTCCAGGCCCTGCACTATGTATATAATATATAGAGAGCTCAGCTGGTCATGTATAAGGCAGAGTTACATCATTACACTCTGTCCAGGCCCAGCACTATGTATATAATATATAGAGAGCTCAGCTGGTCATGTATAAGGCATAGTTACATCATTACACTCTGTCCAGGCCCTGCACTATGTATATAATATATAGAGAGCTCAGCTGGTCATGTATAAGGCAGAGTAACATCATTACACTCTGTCCAGACCCTGCACTATGTATATAATATATAGAGAGCTCAGCTGGTCATGTATAAGGCAGAGTTACATCATTACACTCTGTCCAGGCCCTGCACTATGTATATAATATATAGAGAGCTCAGCTGGTCATGTATAAGGCAGAGTTACATCATTACACTCTGTCCAGGCCCTGCACTATGTATATAATATATAGAGAGCTCAGCTGGTCATGTATAAGGCAGAGTTACATCATTACACTCTGTCCAGGCCCTGCACTATGTATATAATATATAGAGAGCTCAGCTGGTCATGTATAAGGCAGAGTTACATCATTACACTCTGTCCAGACCCTGCACTATGTATATAATATATAGAGAGCTCAGCTGGTCATGTATAAGGCAGAGTTAGATCATTACACTCTGTCCAGGCCCTGCACTATGTATATAATATATAGAGAGCTCAGCTGGTCATGTATAAGGCAGAGTTAGATCATTACACTCTGTCCAGGCCCTGCACTATGTATATAATATATAGAGAGCTCAGCTGGTCATGTATAAGGCAGAGTTAGATCATTACACTCTGTCCAGGCCCTGCACTATGTATATAATATATAGAGAGCTCAGCTGGTCATGTATAAGGCAGAGTTACATCATTACACTCTGTCCAGGCCCTGCACTATGTATATAATATATAGAGAGCTCAGCTGGTCATGTATAAGGCAGAGTTACATCATTACACTCTGTCCAGACCCTGCACTATGTATATAATATATAGAGAGCTCAGCTGGTCATGTATAAGGCAGAGTTACATCATTACACTCTGTCCAGGCCCTGCACTATGTATATAATATATAGAGAGCTCAGCTGGTCATGTATAAGGCAGAGTTACATCATTACACTCTGTCCAGGCCCTGCACTATGTATATAATATATAGAGAGCTCAGCTGGTCATGTATAAGGCAGAGTTACATCATTACACTCTGTCCAGACCCTGCACTATGTATATAATATATAGAGAGCTCAGCTGGTCATGTATAAGGCAGAGTTACATCATTACACTCTGTCCAGGCCCTGCACTATGTATATAATATATAGAGAGCTCAGCTGGTCATGTATAAGGCAGAGTTACATCATTACACTCTGTCCAGGCCCTGCACTATGTATATAATATATAGAGAGCTCAGCTGGTCATGTATAAGGCAGAGTTACATCATTACACTCTGTCCAGGCCCTGCACTATGTATATAATATATAGAGAGCTCAGCTGGTCATGTATAAGGCAGAGTTACATCATTACACTCTGTCCAGGCCCTGCACTATGTATATAATATATAGAGAGCTCAGCTGGTCATGTATAAGGCAGAGTTACATCATTACACTCTGTCCAGGCCCTGCACTATGTATATAATATATAGAGAGCTCAGCTGGCCATGTATAAGGCAGAGTTACATCATTACACTCTGTCCAGGCCCTGCACTATGTATATAATATATAGAGAGCTCAGCTGGCCATGTATAAGGCAGAGTTACATCATTACACTCTGTCCAGGCCCTGCACTATGTATATAATATATAGAGAGCTCTGCTGGCCATGTATAAGGCAGAGTTACATCATTACACTCTGTCCAGGCCCTGCACTATGTATATAATATATAGAGAGCTCAGCTGGTCATGTATAAGGCAGAGTTACATCATTACACTCTGTCCAGGCCCTGCACTATGTATATAATATATAGAGAGCTCAGCTGGTCATGTATAAGGCAGAGTTACATCATTACACTCTGTCCAGGCCCTGCACTATGTATATAATATATAGAGAGCTCAGCTGGTCATGTATAAGGCAGAGTTACATCATTACACTCTGTCCAGGCCCTGCACTATGTATATAATATATAGAGAGCTCTGCTGGTCATGTATAAGGCAGAGTTACATCATTACACTCTGTCCAGGCCCTGCACTATGTATATAATATATAGAGAGCTCAGCTGGTCATGTATAAGGCAGAGTTACATCATTACACTCTGTCCAGGCCCTGCACTATGTATATAATATATAGAGAGCTCAGCTGGTCATGTATAAGGCAGAGTTACATCATTACACTCTGTCCAGGCCCTGCACTATGTATATAATATATAGAGAGCTCAGCTGGTCATGTATAAGGCAGAGTTACATCATTACACTCTGTCCAGGCCCTGCACTATGTATATAATATATAGAGAGCTCAGCTGGTCATGTATAAGGCAGAGTTACATCATTACACTCTGTCCAGGCCCTGCACTATGTATATAATATATAGAGAGCTCAGCTGGTCATGTATAAGGCAGAGTTACATCATTACACTCTGTCCAGGCCCTGCACTATGTATATAATATATAGAGAGCTCAGCTGGTCATGTATAAGGCAGAGTTACATCATTACACTCTGTCCAGGCCCTGCACTATGTATATAATATATAGAGAGCTCAGCTGGTCATGTATAAGGCAGAGTTACATCATTACACTCTGTCCAGGCCCTGCACTATGTATATAATATATAGAGAGCTCAGCTGGTCATGTATAAGGCAGAGTTACATCATTACACTCTGTCCAGGCCCTGCACTATGTATATAATATATAGAGAGCTCAGCTGGTCATGTATAAGGCAGAGTTACATCATTACACTCTGTCCAGGCCCTGCACTATGTATATAATATATAGAGAGCTCTGCTGGTCATGTATAAGGCAGAGTCACATCATTACACTCTGTCCAGGCCCTGCACTATGTATATAATATATAGAGAGCTCAGCTGGTCATGTATAAGGCAGAGTTACATCATTACACTCTGTCCAGGCCCTGCACTATGTATATAATATATAGAGAGCTCAGCTGGCCATGTATAAGGCAGAGTTACATCATTACACTCTGTCCAGGCCCTGCACTATGTATAGAATATATAGAGAGCTCAGCTGGCCATGTATAAGGCAGAGTTACATCATTACACTCTGTCCAGGCCCTGCACTATGTATATAATATATAGAGAGCTCAGCTGGTCATGTATAAGGCAGAGTTACATCATTACACTCTGTCCAGGCCCTGCACTATGTATATAATATATAGAGAGCTCAGCTGGTCATGTATAAGGCAGAGTTACATCATTACACTCTGTCCAGGCCCTGCACTATGTATATAATATATAGAGAGCTCAGCTGGTCATGTATAAGGCAGAGTTACATCATTACACTCTGTCCAGGCCCTGCACTATGTATATAATATATAGAGAGCTCAGCTGGTCATGTATAAGGCAGAGTTACATCATTACACTCTGTCCAGGCCCTGCACTATGTATATAATATATAGAGAGCTCAGCTGGTCATGTATAAGGCAGAGTTAGATCATTACACTCTGTCCAGGCCCTGCACTATGTATATAATATATAGAGAGCTCAGCTGGTCATGTATAAGGCAGAGTTACATCATTACACTCTGTCCAGGCCCTGCACTATGTATATAATATATAGAGAGCTCAGCTGGTCATGTATAAGGCAGAGTTACATCATTACACTCTGTCCAGGCCCTGCACTATGTATATAATATATAGAGAGCTCAGCTGGCCATGTATAAGGCAGAGTTACATCATTACACTCTGTCCAGGCCCTGCACTATGTATATAATATATAGAGAGCTCAGCTGGTCATGTATAAGGCAGAGTTAGATCATTACACTCTGTCCAGGCCCTGCACTATGTATATAATATATAGAGAGCTCAGCTGGTCATGTATAAGGCAGAGTTACATCATTACACTCTGTCCAGGCCCTGCACTATGTATATAATATATAGAGAGCTCAGCTGGTCATGTATAAGGCAGAGTTACATCATTACACTCTGTCCAGGCCCAGCACTATGTATATAATATATAGAGAGCTCAGCTGGTCATGTATAAGGCAGAGTTACATCATTACACTCTGTCCAGGCCCTGCACTATGTATATAATATATAGAGAGCTCAGCTGGTCATGTATAAGGCAGAGTTACATCATTACACTCTGTCCAGGCCCTGCACTATGTATAGTTATATAATTTCACCCCCAGAGATCTAGTTTGATATTTATGCTGAGAGGCTGTTACCTGCTTCCACCACTTAAACCATTTCCCTTGCGTCTCAGCTATTTTTCTCAGGGGTAAAGTAGGAAGTGTGAGAGGAAGTTTGGCTTTGAGGTGATTATTCCATGCCCCGGGGTTAATTAGCGGGACACAATGGAAGGTAACGAGCTTTGTTTTCCGGATTATAATGAGGGAAACAGAGACTGAGAGGTGTTTGTGGAACTAGAACCTTGGGGGACATAATCTGCACCCCACCCCGTGTCTCCTGAAACACTAACACCCCATCACCCTCAGCATATGTCTGCAGCTTGCAAGTCAGCAGTGATCAGCCTCCCAGCAGGGGTGGTAATATGGAAATAAACTAACCTCATTATTATTGCTGGGAGTAGAGAATACATAACATGACACATCACATGCTTCTAATTCCGTGAGAGGGGCTTCCCTCGCCCCCCACCCTGCCCCTTCTCATACCCCAGCTACTGCAGGAGAATCCAGAGGAAACACCTTTATTTATTCATGTTTCCTTAGCAACAGCCTAATACAGAGAGCGGAATGTGACAGTCTAATACAGAGAGAGGATTGTGACAGCTCAATACAGAGAGAGGATTGTGACAGCTCAATACAGAGAGGGAATGTGACAGTCTAATACAGAGAGAGGATTGTGACAGTCTAATACAGAGAGAGGAATGTAACAGTCTAATACAGAGAGAATAATGTGACAGTCTAATACAGAGAGAGTAATGTGACAGTCTAATACAGAGAGAGGAATGTGACAGCCTAATACAGAGAGGGAATGTGACAGTCTAATACAGAGAGAGTAATGTGACAGTCTAATACAGAGAGAGGATTGTGACAGCTCAATACAGAGAGAGGATTGTGACAGCTCAATACAGAGAGGGAATGTGACAGTCTAATACAGAGAGAGGATTGTGACAGCTCAATACAGAGAGAGGATTGTGACAGCTCAATACAGAGAGAGGATTGTGACAGCTCAATACAGAGAGGGAATGTGACAGTCTAATACAGAGAGAGGATTGTGACAGTCTAATACAGAGAGAGGAATGTAACAGTCTAATACAGAGAGAATAATGTGACAGTCTAATACAGAGAGAGTAATGTGACAGTCTAATACAGAGAGAGGAATGTGACAGCCTAATACAGAGAGGGAATGTGACAGTCTAATACAGAGAGAGTAATGTGACAGTCTAATACAGAGAGAGGAATGTAACAGCTCAATACAGAGAGCGGAATGTAACAGTCTTATACAGAGAGAGTAATGTGACAGTCTAATACAGAGAGAGGATTGTGACAGCTCAATACAGAGAGCGGAATGTAACAGTCTAATACAGAGAGAGTAATGTGACATCCTAATACAGAGAGGGGAATGTGACAGTCTAATACAGAGAGAGGATTGTGATAGTCTAATACAGAGAGAGTAATGTGACAGCCTAATACAGAGAGCGGAATGTGACAGTCTAATACAGAGAGAGGATTGTGACAGCTCAATACAGAGAGAGGATTGTGACAGCTCAATACAGAGAGGGAATGTGACAGTCTAATACAGAGAGAGGATTGTGACAGTCTAATACAGAGAGAGGAATGTAACAGTCTAATACAGAGAGAATAATGTGACAGTCTAATACAGAGAGAGTAATGTGACAGTCTAATACAGAGAGAGGAATGTGACAGCCTAATACAGAGAGGGAATGTGACAGTCTAATACAGAGAGAGTAATGTGACAGTCTAATACAGAGAGAGGAATGTAACAGCTCAATACAGAGAGCGGAATGTAACAGTCTTATACAGAGAGAGTAATGTGACAGTCTAATACAGAGAGAGGATTGTGACAGCTCAATACAGAGAGCGGAATGTAACAGTCTAATACAGAGAGAGTAATGTGACATCCTAATACAGAGAGGGGAATGTGACAGTCTAATACAGAGAGAGGATTGTGATAGTCTAATACAGAGAGAGGATTGTGACAGTCTAATACAGAGAGAGGATTGTGACAGTCTAATACAGAGAGAGGAATGTAACAGTCTAATACAGAGAGAGGATTGTGACAGTCTAATACAGAGAGAGGATTGTGACAGCTCAATACAGAGAGCGGAATGTAACAGTCTAATACAGAGAGAGGATTGTGACAGTCTAATACAGAGAGAGGAATGTGACAGGCTAATACAGAGAGAGGAATGTGACAGCCTAATACAGAGAGGGATGTGACAGTCTAATACAGAGAGAGGATTGTGACAGCTCAATACAGAGAGCGGAATGTGACAGTTTAATACAGAGAGGGGAATGTGACAGTCTAATACAGAGAGAGGAATGTGACAGTCTAATACAGAGAGAGTAATGTGACAGTCTAATACAGAGAGGAATGTGACAGCTCAATACAGAGGAATGTGACAGGCTAATACAGAGAGAGTAATGTGACAGCCTAATACAGAGAGAGTAATGTGACAGTCTAATACAGAGAGAGGAATGTGACAGCTCAATACAGAGGAATGTGACAGCCTAATACAGAGATGAATGTGACAGCTTAATACAGAGAGAGGAATGTGACCGGTTAATACAGAGAGAGGAATGTGACAGCTCAATACAGAGGAATTTGACAGCCCAGTTTGTTGCATTACTTAGTAACTTCATTACTATAGCTGCCAACAGGCCCATTTTTGTGGTGCAGTCCTGTTATATTTGGGTGTGTCCCAGCTTCCCTAGTGTCTATGCTCAGTACACTGTGTACAGAGATCATGCCAGACTCCAGGACATGACTGTGGCACATCGGACATTGCAGGTAATGCAGGGGTCAGATGAAGCGCCGGTGTTTACCGGTCTGAGCCAGCAGCCTGTATGACGCCAGAGACTGACGCAAGAGGAGGTTACTGTATACACTGCTTCCTGCGCTTCCCCAAATACAAACAATGCCTGACCCCGACCATGAACCCACCCCAGATTCACAATCTCAGCCAGGCCACATGCCAAGTCTAGAGTTACAGCTGGTATTTTACCGGCAGGCTGGTAACATGGAGGCAATTGCATGGGTGCTATTTTTTTTAAGACGTGTTTGCAACTTAGGTCAATACCACAGCCTGACACAAATCAAAATATCAAGTACCACGGCCTGACACAAACCAAAATATCAAGTACCATGGCCTGACACAAACAAAATATCAAGTACCACGACCTGACACAAACAAAAATATCAAGGACCATGGCCTGACACAAACAAAATATCAAGTACCACGACCTGACACAAACCAAAATATCAAGTACCACGGCCTGACACAATCAAAATATCAAGTACCATGGCCTGACACAATCAAAATATCAAGTACCATGGCCTGACACAATCAAAATATCAGACCCTGCACAATGTATAGAAGAATATATAGAAGAGCTCAGCTGGCCATGGATAATGCATAGTTACATCTTTACACACTGTCACTTTATAACAATGCATTATACAGGGCCAACTCTGTTCTTCTAGCAGGAGAAACTCACCAGACCCTGCACAATGTATAGAAGAATATATAGAAGAGCTCAGCTGGCCATGGATAATGCAGAGTTATATCTTTACACACTGTCACTTTATAACAATGCATTATACAGGGCCAACTCTGTTCTTCTAGCAGGAGAAACTCACCAGACCCTGCACAATGTATAGAAGAATATATAGAAGAGCCCAGCTGGCCATGGATAATGCAGAGTTACATCTTTACACACTGTCACTTTATAACAAAGCATTACACAGGGCCAACTCTGTTCTTCTTGCAGGAGAAACTCACCAGACCCTGCACAATGTATAGAAGAATATATAGAAGAGCTCAGCTGGCCATGGATAATGCAGAGTTACATCTTTACACACTGTCATTATATAACAATGCATTATACAGGACCAACTCTGTTCTTCTAGCAGGAGAAACTCACCAGACCCTGCACAATGTATAGAAGAATATATAGAAGAGCTCAGCTATCCATGGATAATGCAGAGTTACATCTTTACACACTGTCACTTTATAACAATGCATTATACAGGGCCAACTCTGTTCTACTAGCAGGAGAAACTCACCAGGACCTGCACAATGTATAGAAGAATATATAGAAGAGCTCAGCTGGCCATGGATAATGCAGAGTTACATCTTTACACACTGTCACTTTATAACAATGCATTATACAGGGCCAACTCTGTTCTACTAGCAGGAGAAACTCACCAGGCCCTGCACACTGTATAGAAGAATATATAGAAGAGCTCAGCTGGCCATGGATAATGCAGAGTTACATCTTTACACACTGTCACTATATAACAATGCATTATACAGGCCCAACTCTGTTCTTCTAGCAGGAGAAACGCACCAGACCCTGCACAATGTATAGAAGAATATATAGAAGAGCTCAGCTGGCCATGGATAATGCAGAGTTACATCTTTACACACTGTCATTATATAACAATGCATTATACAGGCCCAACTCTGTTCTTCTAGCAGGAGAAACTCACCAGACCCTGCACAATGTATAGAAGAATATATAGAAGAGCTCAGCTGGCCATGGATAATGCAGAGTTACATCTTTACATACTGTCACTTTATAACAAAGCATTATACAGGGCCAACTCTGTTCTTCTAGCAGGAGAAACTCACCAGACCCTGCACAATGTATAGAAGAATATATAGAAGAGCTCAGCTGGCCATGGATAATGCAGAGTTACATCTTTACACACTGTCACTATATAACAATGCATTATACAGGGCCAACTCTGTTCTTCTAGCAGGAGAAACTCACCAGACCCTGCACAATGTATAGAAGAATATATAGAAGAGCTCAGCTGGCCATGGATAATGCAGAGTTACATCTTTACACACTGTCACTTTATAACAATGCATTATACAGGACCAACTCTGTTCTTCTAGCAGGAGAAACTCACCAGACCCTGCACAATGTATAGAAGAATATATAGAAGAGCTCAGCTGGCCATGGATAATGCAGAGTTACATCTTTACACACTGTCACTATATAACAATGCATTATACAGGGCCAACTCTGTTCTTCTAGCAGGAGAAACTCACCAGACCCTGCACAATGTATAGAAGAATATATAGAAGAGCTCAGCTGGCCATGGATAATGCAGAGTTACATCTTTACACACTGTCACTTTATAACAATGCATTATACAGGGCCAACTCTGTTCTTCTAGCAGGAGAAACTCACCAGACCATGCACAATGTATAGAAGAATATATAGAAGAGCTCAGCTGGCCATGGATAATGCAGAGTTACATCTTTACACTCTGTCACTTTATAACAATACATTACACAGGGCCAACTCTGTTCTTCTAGCAGGAGAAACTCACCAGACCCTGCACAATGTATAGAGGAATATATAGAAGAGCACACCTGACCCTGCACAATGAAGAATATATAGTCTGCATTGACACCAAGACACTAGAATAATGAATTCCTGAAATCTATTGGTTGGAGAAACTGTCAGTCTGAAAGACAAGCCCTGTAATGTATTTTTTCTGTATAATCCTCTCCCCTATTGATTGCGCCTATATAAGATGTCACATTCTATCTCCTCCTGGCAGTGCCTGCGTGTTGCCCCTGTACAGAAGCTGCCAGGTCTGCTCAGCGACTGCCATAATTATATCCACTCCATGACTCGCAGCTTTTCAAATGGCCACAGAGGGTGTGGCTGTGGGCGGGGCATTGACGGAATTTGATTAGTCATTTAGAATCACGTTTTCTATTTACACAAATGAATATAAAATCTAATTTGCTGCAGCTTACACACGATTTATTGGGAGTTGTATTGCTAGGGGGGAATTTGGGTGCAAAACAGGGACTGTCCCTCCTGAATAGTGACATGGGGGGTCCGGATCCCCTCTGTTGTTCACTCTTGACAATGAGGGTCTCTCTTTGGTCAGTAGCATAGAGAGACTACGGTTCCATGCAGACCTTGGTCGTACTGGTAGGCACAAACCCCCGCTCTGACGCACTGTGTGAGCCTCAGTTCTGAGGCTTGATACCCAGCTTCCTCCAGTGTAATCGAGCTTAGTGATGAATAGCTTCATCTGACAGACTACAAGCAGACACTGTCCTAGTGCTTAGCGTACCCCCTGTATCAGTCGTATCCTCTAACAGATCATGATAGAAAAATGATTTCAAAAGAACATATATTACTAGTGTTTAAATGGTGGCATTATGTAATATATCATTACAGAGATGTCAGGTCACACACTCACCTATGCACACGCCAGGCACTCACCTCTGCACTGCACACGCCACGCACTCACTTTTGCACACGCCACACTCCTCTGCACACACCACGCACTCACCTCTGCACAAGCCACACACTTACCTCTGCACACGCCACGCACTCACCTCTGCACACGCCACACACTCACCTCTGCACACGCCACACACTCATCTCTGCACACGCCACGCACTCACCTCTGCACACGCCACGCACTCACCTTTGCACACGCCACGCACTCACCTCTGCACACGCCACGCACTCACCTCTGCACACGCCACGCACTCACCTCTGCACACGCCACGCACTCACCTCTGCACACGCACTCACCTCTGCACACGCACTCACCTCTGCACACGCACTCACCTCTGCACACGCGCTGCTTGGTGCCTGATAGGATACCAGGGGTGTCTATTAAGCTGATACTTTCCAGGACCTTGTTTGGCAGGTGGGCACACATAAACCTGAAATGAAAGACATAATACCATGATAATAACATGCCCAGGATTGGGCACTGAGGAGCGGAGCCCTGCAGGATGCCCCATCACCCAAGCTACATTGATGTTACAGGAAATTCATGCTCCAGGGTGGACTGAGATACAACGCTGGAGTATGTGTGCTCTGTATGGCAGCAATAGGTGGGAAGGTGGTGTGCGTCCCCCTGTAAGAGGATGCGGGGCACTGTTTGTGACTTCAGGGTACATACGTGAT
This sequence comes from Pelodytes ibericus, assembly GCA_036172795.1. Classification (NCBI taxonomy): domain Eukaryota; kingdom Metazoa; phylum Chordata; class Amphibia; order Anura; family Pelodytidae; genus Pelodytes; species Pelodytes ibericus. The sequence goes on along the minus strand of CM069861.1, from coordinate 3,425,892 downwards.
ACAGGAAGCTTTCCCCACCAAACATAAACAGAGACAGACTAATAATACAGCCTGTACTGGAAACTCCCTCCTGTATAAACTGCCCAGTACATGGCCCCTATATATATATACACAGTGTATGACCAGCCTGGTACTGCCCCGTGCCATGCCAATATACCCTCACTGCATGCCCAGCCTGGTATTGCCCCATGCCATGCCAGAATCTCCCCTTATACATGCCCAGCCTGGTACTGCCCCGTGCCATGCCAATATACCCCTTACTGCATGCCCAGCCTGGTTCTGCCCCATGCCATGCCATGCCAGAATCTCCCCTTATACATGCCCAGCCTGGTACTGCCCCGTGCCATGCCAATATACCCCTTACTGCATGCCCAGCCTGGTTCTGCCCCATGCCATGCCATGCCAGAATCTCCCCTTATACATGCCCAGCCTGGTACTGCCCCGTGCCATGCCAATATACCCTCACTGCATGCCCAGCCTGGTACTGCCCCGTGCCATGCCAATATACCCCTTACTGCATGCCCAGCCTGGTACTGCCCCGTGCCATGCCATTATACCCCCCACTGCATGCCCAGCCTGGTACTGCCCCGTGCCATGCCATTATACCCCCCACTGCATGCCCAGCCTGGTACTGCCCGTGCCATGCCATTATACCCCCCACTGCATGCCCAGCCTGGTATTGCCCGTGCCATGCCATTATACCCCCCACTGCATGCCCAGCCTGGTAATGCCCCCATGCCATGCCATTATACCCCCCACTGCATTCCCAGCCTGGTACTGCCCCATGCCATGCCAATATACCCCTTACTGCATGCCCAGCCTGGTACTGCCCCGTGCCATGCCATTATACCGCCCACTGCATGCCCAGCCTGGTACAGCCCCGTGCCATGCCATTATACCCCCCACTGCATGCCCAGTCTGGTAATGCCCCCATGCCAGGCCAATATACCCCCCACTGCATGCCCAGCCTGGTCCTGCCCCCATGTCATGCCATTATACCCCCCACTGCATGCCCAGCCTGGTACCGCCCCGTGCCATGCCAATATACCCCCCACTGCATGCCCAGCCTGGTACTGCCCCGTGCCATGCCAATATACCCCCCTACTGCATGCCCAGCCTGGTCCTGCCCCCATGCCAGTCCAATATACCCCCTCTACCCCTTCTCCCGAATTTTTGCATGAACGCACCTAGATTAACTATCTCCTGTAGTGTACAGTGTGGGGAGATTAGACCTTGTATTGTACAGTGTGGGGAGATCAGACTCTGTATTGTACAGTGAGGGGAGATCAGACTCTGTATTATACAGTGTGGGGAGAGATCAGACTCTGTATTATACAGTGTGGGGAGAGATCAGACTCTGTATTGTACAGTGTGGGGAGATCAGACTCTGTATTGTACAGTGTGGGGAGATCAGACTCTGTATTGTACAGTGAGGGGAGATCAGACTCTGTATTGTACAGTGTGTGGGGAGAGATCAGACTCTGTATTTTACAGTGTGGGGAGATCAGACCCTGTATTGTACAGTGAGGGGAGATCAGACTCTGTATTGTACAGTGTGGGGAGAGATCAGGCTCTATATTGTACAGTGTGGGGAGAGCAGACCCTGTATTGTATAGTGTGGGGGGAGATCAGACTCTGTATTTTACAGTATGGGGGGAGATCAGACTCTGTATTTTATAGTGTGGGGAGATCAGACCCTGTATTGTACAGTGTGGGGGGGATCAGACCCTGTATTGTATAGTGTGGGGGGAGATCAGACTCTGTATTTTACAGTGTGGGGAGATCAGACCCTGTATTGTACAGTGTGGGGGAATCTGACTCTGTATTGTACAGTGTGGGGGAGATCAGACTCTGTATTATACAGTGTGGGGGGAGATCAGACTCTGTATTTTACAGTGTGGGGAGATCAGACTCTGTATTGTATAGTGTGGGGGGGAGATCAGACTGTATTTTACAGTGTGGGGAGATCAGACTCTGTATTGTACAGTGTGGGGAGAGAGTATACCCTGTATTGTACAGTGCAGGGAGATCAGATTCTGTATTGTACAGTGTGGGGAGATCAGACTCTGTATTATACAGTGTGGGGAGAGATCAGACCCTGTATTGTACAGTGTGGGGGGAGATCAGACTCTGTATTGTACAGTGTGGGGGAATCTGACTCTGTATTGTACAGTGAGGGGAGATCAGACTCTGTATTATACAGTGTGGGGGGAGATCAGACTCTGTATTTTACAGTGTGGGGAGATCAGACTCTGTATTGTACAGTGTGGGGAGAGAGTATACCCTGTATTGTACAGTGTGGGGGAGATCAGACCCTGTATTGCACAGTGTGGGGGAGATCAGACCCTGTATTGTACAGTGTGGGGGAGATCAGACCCTGTATTGCACAGTGTGGGGGAGATCACGCTGTGTATTGTACAGTGTGGGGAGATCAGATTCTGTATTGTACAGTGTGGGGGAGATCAGACTCTGTATTGCACAGTGTGGGGAGATCAGACTCTGTATTGTACAGTGTGGGGAGATCAGACCCTGTATTGTACAGTGTGGGGAGATCAGACCCTGTATTGTACAGTGTGGGGAGAGATCAGACCCTGTATTGTACAGTGTGAGGAGAGATCAGACCCTGTATTGTACAGTGTGGGGAGAGATCAGACTCTGTATTGTACAGTGTGGGGAGAGATCAGACTCTGTATTGTACACCAAATTATAAATACAAATCTCCCATTTTATCTGGGGGCAGGATGGAGGAGTGGGGGGCCGTAGATAAATTCAGTTTCTGCAGGGTGGGTGTATATTTTTTGATTTGGGATCTGGGAGCTGCTGAATCTGTACCCCTGTCCCGTACACCTGTCCCGTTTCCTATACGTTCTGAACTCACCTATTGAGAAACGTGTTCCCGAAGGGGGTGAGTTTACGGAAGGGCTTATTGGGGTCCACCATGAGCGCATTGCCCGGGGTTACCCCTTCGGTCTCTCCGTGCATGACGGCAATGAAGGAGTCGGTGGTGGGCTCTGGTCCAATGCGACTGCCGGGGATGTCCTGCTCTAAGAGATACTTGATGAAGGTGGTCTTCCCGGTAGAGTACTGTCCCACCACCAGGACCATCGGCTTATTCTCGAAGTCAGCATCTTCCAACGCTGGAGAATGAAAGTCGTGGTATCTGTACAAGTCTTCCACTGGTTTCAGCTTCTTCTTGTAGAGGTCCTTGAGACCCTCGGTCACTGTGTGGATGACCTCTGGACTTTCCTTATTCTTCTGATTCTTCCCCATCCAGCTGAACATCTTGCCTCAATGTTAGACTTTCCCCCGTCTCTAATATTCTAGCCGCCTTCCCTTCTGGTTTTGATTTTTCCTCTTATTCTGTCTCCCCCAAATTCCACCCTCTACTCTATTCCTCCTGATCTCAGTGCGAAACCAACGAGAGTGAAGACTCTCCAAACTTTTCACAAGAGGACTGGAAAACAGGCAGGAACAGGGTGTGGGAGACAGTGGCAGGAGGGACGGGGGGGGGGCGATGGGGGGGGGGGAGGATGGTAATGAGGAATCACCTTAATTTTCCCAACACAGAGTAAGGGTCAGTTGGCCAACCAAAGGGATAAGGGGGGATGTTACTCATAACTTTATAAGAGCCAAACTAACATTGTGGAAAACAGCTGTTTTTATAACAAAGGATGACATTATCTGCTAGGGCGGTCTGCCCTCTCTGCTCCCTGGGTGCCCACCCCACCCAAGGAATGCAGTACTAATGTTAACTGGTAAGGAAAGGAGCGGTTAACCTCTGTCACCATCTAGTGGCCGTGTAACAAGGGTGCAGTCAGATTTATTCATGAAAGAGAGAATTGCAAAGGTGCGGGGAGAATTCTTCCAGCTCATTGGAAATGTACACCCCACCCCCATGCTTCAGTGCCAAGTCACTTGCCAGTTTCAGTGTTCCTCCCTGTCACTTGCCACTGTGCCATTATTCAACCAAGTCACTGCTAATGCGTTGTTCCTTCATATTACTTGTCACTATCCTATTAATGACCCCTATCTCTTGCCACAGTGCCATTATTCCCTCAAATCACTTCGCACAGTGCCATCATTCCTCCAAATTGCTGCCAATGTGCCATTCTTCCTCCAAATCACCTGCCAATGTGCCATTCTTCCTCCAAATCACCTGCCAATGTGCCATTCTTCCTCCAAATCACCTGCCAATGTGCCATTCTTCCTCCAAATCACTGGCCATTCTTTCACCAAATCCCTTTACACTTTGCCTGTATTCCACCAAATCACTTTCCACTTTGCCTGTATTCCACCAAATCACTGACCACGTGCCATTATACCTCAGCATCACTGGCCATGGTACTGAAATTTTTTCAAATCACTTTCCATGGCCAAGTATTCGTCCCAATCACTCGCCACAGCGAGACAACACAGAGGACCCACAAGACTGGGAAAGAAAGGGAGCAAGAATGAAGACCAGACGTCAATCAAGAACACAAGCAATTTGACTAATCCGTCCTTATCTTCTCTGCCAGTCAGACACTTGACTATTGAAGAATCTATTCTACTTTCTAGGGGACTTTCTTTTGCACCAACTGACAAATTTAATCACTTTGATACTCTAATTGATGTCAATAAATTTATGCGGGATATTACGGTTAAAAAATATTTTTCCATCAAAAATCAAGAAGATCAATTGACACCCCAGGTCGTAGAGCCCACTCTAATTAGCCAATCACAAGTACAGCCCGCAGAAATAGAACAGTCCCCAATAATGGAACACCCCCATGCCCACACCCCTGATCTTACCACATTTCAAGACCTATGTGCCATTCATGATCTAGAGAGCTTGCAATTAGAACAGGGATCCCCATTACAACAAAACAGCAGGGTTATATATACCAACCTACAAAACCCTTCCAACTTTAATCCTCTCATGATTAGAGGTAAGATTGAAAAAACATTCCAAGATCTAGTAGAGAGAGACCTAAATGCTCTGGCCAAAAAGGTCAAATTGAATCATAACAGCAATTTAAACAGGGATAAAAAACGGGCATTGGAGAATCTGGTCAAAGACAACAGCATTGTCATTCGTCAGTCTGACAAAGTAGGTAAAGTGGTGGTTATAGACACTAACACCTATGTCCAAGAGGCCCTTAGACAATTAGGAGATCAGGAAACATATGTTAAACTATTAGGTAATCCCACCTCTACCTTTAAACATACTCTCAACCAACTCTTACACTATGGCAGTAGCCTGGGTGTAATTAGTACCAAGAAACTGGAATTTCTTAACACCAAACACCCAGTTGTAGCCAATGGGGGAGGGCCTATCACAGTGGGTTGACGAACATCTACAACCACTAGTTATCAACCTCAAAGGTTATATAAGGGACACCAAACAACTCCTTTACTTTACACTTTACTCTTTGGAGGTAGCTGCCACCCTGATCACACCTTCCAAGGTATTTCAATAGGAGAGTTCACAAGACTACGTAGAAACTGTTCATTGGACAGCAATTTCGAGTTTCAGTCCCTAGCCCTCAAAAATCGCCTTAACCCCTTAGTGACCGAGTGCTATGTTGCATTTGACGTGCCTTGAAGACCAGAATTCCATTATTTTTGTCATACGTTTACTGAACTGTGAATTTCTTTCTTTGTGTTCAGTCCACGCACACAAATTATATATCATTTTTTAAAGGACAGATAGGGCTTTCATTTGATACTATTATTTTCATCATATGATATCATTTACTATTAAAAAAATAGAAAATATGATGAAAATATGCCATAAAAAACACTTTTTCCAACTTTGACCTGATTTTTTTTTTTACACAATTACAAATGGTAAAAAAGACCCCGTCTATATATTTCTATTATTTGTCCTGAGTTTAGTAATATCAATGTTTCCTTGTTTGTCTATGTTTTATTTCACGTAATAGGGCAATAAACAATATTAGTGTTTTTTTTGTTTTCTAACCATTTTCTTCTACAGTGATTTTTTTAACCCGAACCCTAAATTTACCCCAACTCTAAATTTAATCTAACCCTAAATTGACCCCCACCCCTTAATCTAACCCTTGTAATCATCCGAACCCCCATTTAACCCTAATTATTACCCTATTTGGACCCTAACCCTAGATCTAGGTTCTGTAGATCAAGGGTTAGCTTTTTCCATTTATTTATTTATTTAATTTATTTATTTAATTAATTTTCTATTTTGAACTGTAATACCGCCTAACTGCCTGTAGGGGCAGTCAAGTAGCGGTTTCAGAGCGACGGAAGAGATTTTTTTTTTCTCTCTTCCGTCGCTCTCCTCTGGGCACGCTGTATCGGAGGAGCATGCTCCTCCGATACAGCACACACCCGCGATCACCGGGTGATCGCGGTGCCCAGGAGGGCACAGATTGTGTTGCATGATGCCTCGATAGAGGCATCATTGCAACACTCTCACACATAGGCAGTGATAAGCTTTCACTGCCTATGTGTGTTAGCGCGCATACGATCACATTCGCGGTGATCGTATGCGCGCGGGGGGGTCGAGGGGGGGCTGAAAGCCCTCTCAGAGGCTGCTTCGGATCCGAAGCAGCCTCTGAGAGTAGCTTCAGACATGTAGTGTTGCGCTAATGAGCGCAACACTACATGAAAACGGAGGACGTATATATACGTCCTCATGGTCCTTAAGGACCATGCTTTTCAGGACGTATATATACGTCCACATGCGTTAAGGGGTTAAACAGAGGAATTATCCCAACCACTATATAGAAAAGGGCGACCAACTGGCAAAAAGGAGAACCCGCGAGGACCTCCTTACAGACAAAAAACATCCAAACAGTAATATGAGAAATAAGACCCCCTCAAATTGGAAACCCACCTTCAGTACCAAATACAGTCAGCAATACAAACAAGTGACTAATATTATTAAAAAACATCTCTCAGTACTCGAGCTAGACCCACATTATAATAACATTCTAGAGCAAGGGACTCAATTTTCAGCTCGCAAAACAAAGACCCTAAGATCTTGGCTATCGCCCAGCCACTACCAACAAAGAAACAGCAAATGAATGGCAATTGGCTTAGATGTACGGGTATGTTTAGCTGTGGTGGGAGATGCCTTAGTTGTAACTATGTCCACCGAGCAAATACCTACAACTCCACAGTGTCAGGGGAAATCTTCCAAATGGAACAATACAAAAAAAAAAAAGGGGGTAGATTCTGGCGCTTAATCCTATACAAAGCAGCACCAGCCTGTGTGTTTCATCTACCTCCAAATACCACACTAATATATAACAGAATTATGCTATGATCTATGTGCTTTTTTCTGTTTTTTTCTTATATATACACTGTATACATACTGAGGATCATCTGCAAGGTGTACAGCAACACCATCATTCCTCAGGCAAATATTACATTTATTTTTATTTGCACTAAGGGTTCACTTAGCGCACCTACCACTCCTATTTTTTGGGTCATTTTGTCTATCAATTGCAATACGTCATTTGTTATTTATTTGATCACATGCCAAAAATGTAAGCTGCAATATGTGGGACGTACTATCAAGGCCGCTCAAGGACAGAGTGAGCATCTTAACGACATCGCCACCAATAATCCCTAATCAACAGTAATAAACAATCCTATCAGAGGAGGAAACAAACAAGACACCCTCAATAAAACTCCAAACACGGCAGCCAAAGGGAACCATATTTTCAGACATTAGATCTCCCCCCCCCCCCTTTTTGTTGTGTGTTCCCTCACTCTCCTTTGGTAGGTCGAGCTGAGCAATACCAAGTCCCTTTAACGTCACTGATCAAATATGCTTCAAATATAGTCAGTCCCATATCCCATATATTTCATGTGTTACAAATAAATCTTCTCTGTTGCAATCTGATCTTAAAGCAATATATACCCTTTAAGTTGTACATGTCCTGTTCCTAGTACTTTGTATTTGTAATTGTTTTAATACACCTGCACCTTTAAGGGTTCAATTTGTTTGCCCTAATTACACTAGCACTTTAAGTGTATAAATAGGGGGACACACCTCCAGATGGTTATGCCTTGAGAAAGCGCCCTGTTTTGGCGCGAAACGCGTAGGCTTGTCACTTTTCTCACCGGGTAGGAGCACTGCATTGCCTAAGCTGCCTTATTTTCAGTAAACAACATTTTGCAGCATATCCCGTGTCTGGTCATTTTTTGTTCCTTTGGAGCCTCTGCTACTTACCTTCAAACTCCGTTTTCTTCTCCTAATGGTGCTATTATTCCTCCAAATCTCTAACCTCTGTGCACTTATTCTTCAAAATCACCAACCATGATGCCATTCTTCCTCCAAATCACTGTCCACTGTGTCATTATTCTTCCAAATCACTGGTCACTGTGTCATTATTCCTCCAAATCACTTTCCACTGTGTCATTATTCCTCCAAATCACTGGTCACTGTGTCATTATTCCTCCAAATCACTGGTCACTGTGTCATTATTCCTCCAAATCACTGGTCACTGTGTCATTATTCCTCCAAATCACTGGTCACTGTGCCATTATTCCTCCAAATCACTGGTCACTGTGCCATTATTCCTCCAAATCACTTTCCACTGTGTCATTATTCCTCCAAATTACTGGTCACTGTGTCATTATTCCTCCAAATCACTGGCCATTGTGCCATTATTCCTCCAAATCACTGGTCACTGTGTCATTATTCCTCCAAATCACTGGTCACTGTGTCATTATTCCTCCAAATTACTGGTCACTGTGTCATTATTCCTCCAAATCACTGGTCACTGTGTCATTATTCCTCCAAATTACTGGTCACTGTGCCATTATTCCTCCAAATCACTGGTCACTGTGTCATTATTCCTCCAAATCACTGGTCACTGTGTCATTATTCCTCCAAATCACTGGTCACTGTGCCATTATTCCTGCAAATCACTGGTCACTGTGCCATTATTCCTCCAAATCACTGGCCATTGTGTCATTATTCCTCCAAATCACTTTCCACTGTGTCATTATTCCTCCAAATCACTGGTCACTGTGCCATTATTCCTCCAAATCACTGGTCACTGTGTCATTATTCCTCCAAATCACTGGTCACTGTGTCATTATTCCTCCAAATCACTGGTCACTGTGTCATTATTCCTCCAAATTACTGGTCACTGTGTCATTATTCCTCCAAATTACTGGTCACTGTGTCATTATTCCTCCAAATCACTGGTCACTGTGTCATTATTCCTCCAAATCACTGGTCACTGTGTCATTATTCCTCCAAATCACTGGCCATTGTGTCATTATTCCTCCAAATTACTGGTCACGGTGCCATTATTCCTGCAAATCACTGGTCACTGTGCCATTATTCCTCCAAATCACTGGTCACTGTGCCATTATTCCTGCAAATTACTGGTCACTGTGCCATTATTCCTGCAAATTACTGGTCACTGTGTCATTATTCCAGCAAATCACTGGTCACTGTGTCATTATTCCACCAAATCACTGGTTATTGTGTCATTATTCCTCCAAATCACTGGTCACTGTGTCATTATTCCTCCAAATCACTGGTCACTGTGCCATTATTCCTCCAAATCACTGGTCATTGTGTCATTATTCCTCCAAATCACTGGTCACTGTGCCATTATTCCTGCAAATTACTGGTCACTGTGCCATTATTCCTGCAAATTACTGGTCACTGTGTCATTATTCCAGCAAATCACTGGTCACTGTGTCATTATTCCTCCAAATCACTGGTTATTGTGTCATTATTCCTCCAAATCACTGGTCACTGTGCCATTATTCCTCCAAATCACTGGTCACTGTGCCATTATTCCTCCAAATCACTGGTCACTGTGTCATTATTCCTCCAAATCACTGGTCACTGTGTCATTATTCCTCCAAATCACTAGTCACTGTGCCATTATTCCTCCAAATCACTGGTCACTGTGCCATTATTCCTCCAAATCACTAACCACGATGCCATTATTCCTCCAAATCCTTTACCAGTTGTTGTTAGGCATCACTGGATGATTGGCTAGGTTGGGTGGCTTTTTGCATCTAAATAAATCAAATTTTCATCATGCTTAGCTAATTGAATTAAATATTTTTTTTCGAAACTATTATATATCAAAAAGAGATGTACATATTAAATGCAACACTAGATAAGGATTTTCTTTAATAAATCTGATCGAAGGGTAAAGGAAAAAAAAAAATCAAATTCTAAAACATAAGAAAAATTGGACAATAGAGCATCAAATAATTTATTAGAAGAAATAACATGTAGACAAATATAACTCTAAACAAACCAGTAGGTGGCAACATTTAGCCAGCAAGGTATCTAGTGAAGCCCTGGTCGAGTCTCATTGTAAGTAGGCCATACTAGCATGATATACTATCTGTAAATATAAACGTGACTGCATTTGTATATTTATATGAAGATAAACTACCACAACTAGAGGACATAGTCTGAAATTAGAGGGGCAACGATTTAATGTAATATCAGGAAGTATTACTTTACTGAGAGGGTAGTGGATGCATGGAATAGTCTTCCAGTAGAAGTGGTAGAGGTTAATACAGCGAAGGAGTTTAAGCATGCGTGGGATAGGTATAAGGCTATCCTAGATATAAGATAAGGGCAGGAACTAATGAAAGTATTACTTTACTGAGAGGGTAGTGGATGCATGGAATAGTCTTCCAGTAGAAGTGGTAGAGGTTAATACAGTGAAGGAGTTTAAGCATGCGTGGGATAGGTATAAGGCTATCCTAGATATAAGATAAGGCCAGGGACTAATGAAAGTATTACATTACTGAGAGGGTAGTGGATATATGGAATAGTCTTCCAGTAGAAGTGGTAGAGGTTAATACAGTGAAGGAGTTTAAGCATGCATGGGATAGGTATAAGGCTATCCTAGATATAAGATAAGGTCAGGGACTAATGAAAGTATTACATTACTGAGAGGGTAGTGGATGTATGGAATAGTCTTCCAGTAGAAGTGGTAGAGGTTAATACAGTGAAGGAGTTTAAGCATGCGTGGGATAGGTATAAGGCTATCCTAGATATAAGATAAGGCCAGGGACTAATGAAAGTATTACATTACTGAGAGGGTAGTGGATGTATGGAATAGTCTTCCAGTAGAAGTGGTAGAGGTTAATATAGTTAAGGAGTTTAAGCATGCGTGGGATAGGTATAAGGCTATCCTAGATATAAGATAAGGCCAGGGACTAATGAAAGTATTACATTACTGAGAGGGTAGTGGATGTATGGAATAGTCTTCCAGTAGAAGTGGTAGAGGTTAATACAGTGAAGGAGTTTAAGCATGCATTGGATAGGTATAAGGCTATCCTAGATATAAGATAAGGCCAGGGACTAATGAAAGTATTACATTACTGAGAGGGTAGTGGATATATGGAATAGTCTTCCAGTAGAAGTGGTAGAGGTTAATACAGTGAAGGAGTTTAAGCATGCATGGGATAGGTATAAGGCTATCCTAGATATAAGATAAGGTCAGGGACTAATGAAAGTATTACATTACTGAGAGGGTAGTGGATGCATGGAATAGTCTTCCAGTTGAAGTGGTAGAGATTAATACAGTGGAGGAGTTTAAGCATGCATGGGATAGGTATAAGGCGATCCTAGATATAAGATAAGGCCAGGGACTAATGAAAGTATTACATTACTGAGAGGGTAGTGGATGTATGGAATAGTCTTCCAGTAGAAGTGGTAGAGGTTAATACAGTGAAGGAGTTTAAGCATGCATGGGATAGGTATAAGGCTATCCTAGATATAAGATAAGGCCAGGGACTAATGAAAGTATTACATTACTGAGAGGGTAGTGGATGTATGGAATAGTCTTCCAGTAGAAGTGGTAGAGGTTAATACAGTGAAGGAGTTTAAGCATGCATGGGATAGGTATAAGGCTATCCTAGATATAAGATAAGGCCAGGGACTAATGAAAGTATTACTTTACAGAGAGGGTAGTGGATGTATGGAATAGTCTTCCAGTAGAAGTGGTAGAGGTTAATACAGTGAAGGAGTTTAAGCATGCATGGGATAGGTATAAGGCTATCCTAGATATAAGATAAGACCAGGGACTAATGAAAGTATTACATTACTGAGAGGGTAGTGGATGTATGGAATAGTCTTCCAGTAGAAGTGGTAGAGGTTAATACAGTGAAGGAGTTTAAGCATGCATGGGATAGGTATAAGGCTATCCTAGATATAAGATAAGGCCAGCGACTAATGAAAGTATTACATTACTGAGAGGGTAGTGGATGTATGGAATAGTCTTCCAGTAGAAGTGGTAGAGGTTAATACAGTGAAGGAGTTTAAGCATGCATGGGATAGGTATAAGGCTATCCTAGATATAAGATAAGGCCAGGGACTAATGAAAGTATTACTTTACTGAGAGGGTAGTGGATGTATGGAATAGTCTTCCAGTAGAAGTGGTAGAGGTTAATACAGTGAAGGAGTTTAAGCATGCATGGGATAGGTATAAGGCTATCCTAGATATAAGATAAGGCCAGGGACTAATGAAAGTATTACATTACTGAGAGGGTAGTGGATGTATGGAATAGTCTTCCAGTAGAAGTGGTAGAGGTTAATACAGTGAAGGAGTTTACGCATGCATGGGATAGGTATAAGGCTATCCTAGATATAAGATAAGGCCAGGGACTAATGAAAGTATTACATTACTGAGAGGGTAGTGGATGCATGGAATAGTCTTACAGTAGAAGTGGTAGAGGTTAATACAGTGAAGGAGTTTAAGCATGCATGGGATAGGTATAAGGCTATCCTAGATATAAGATAAGGCCAGGGACTAATGAAAGTATTACTTTACTGAGAGGGTAGTGGATGCATGGAATAGTCTTCCAGTAGAAGTGGTAGAGGTTAATACAGTGAAGGAGTTTAAGCATGCATGGGATAGGTATAAGGCTATCCTAGATATAAGATAAGGCCAGGGACTAATGAAAGTATTACATTACTGAGAGGGTAGTGGATGTATGGAATAGTCTTCCAGTAGAAGTGTAGAGGTTAATACAGTGAAGGAGTTTAAGCATGCATGGGATAGGTATAAGGCTATCCTAGATATAAGATAAGGCCAGGGACTAATGAAAGTATTACATTACTGAGAGGGTAGTGGATGTATGGAATAGTCTTCCAGTAGAAGTGGTAGAGGTTAATACAGTGAGGGAGTTTAAGCATGCATGGGATAGGTATAAGGCTATCCTAGATATAAGATAAGGCCAGGGACTAATGAAAGTATTACATTACTGAGAGGGTAGTGGATGTATGGAATAGTCTTCCAGTAGAAGTGGTAGAGGTTAATATAGTGAAGGAGTTTAAGCATGCGTGGGATAGGTATAAGGCTATCCTAGATATAAGATAAGGTCAGGGACTAATGAAAGTATTACTTTACTGAGAGGGTAGTGGATGCATGGAATAGTCTTCCAGTAGAAGTGGTAGAGGTTAATACAGTGAAGGAGTTTAAGCATGCATGGGATAGGTATAAGGCTATCCTAGATATAAGATAAGGCCAGGGACTAATGAAAGTATTACATTACTGAGAGGGTAGTGGATGTATGGAATAGTCTTCCAGTAGAAGTGTAGAGGTTAATACAGTGAAGGAGTTTAAGCATGCATGGGATAGGTATAAGGCTATCCTAGATATAAGATAAGGCCAGGGACTAATGAAAGTATTACATTACTGAGAGGGTAGTGGATGTATGGAATAGTCTTCCAGTAGAAGTGGTAGAGGTTAATATAGTGAAGGAGTTTAAGCATGCGTGGGGTAGGTATAAGGCTATCCTAGATATAAGATAAGGTCAGGGACTAATGAAAGTATTACTTTACTGAGAGGGTAGTGGATGTATGGAATAGTCTTCCAGTAGAAGTGGTAGAGGTTAATACAGTGAAGGAGTTTAAGCATGCATGGGATAGGTATAAGACTATCCTAGATATGAGATAAGGCCAGGGACTAATGAAAGTATTACATTACTGAGAGGGTAGTGGATGTATGGAATAGTCTTCCAGTAGAAGTGGTAGAGGTTAATACAGTGAAGGAGTTTAAGCATGCATGGGATAGGTATAAGGCTATCCTAGATATAAGATAAGGCCAGGGACTAATGAAAGTATTACATTACTGAGAGGGTAGTGGATGTATGGAATAGTCTTCCAGTAGAAGTGGTAGAGGTTAATACAGTGAAGGAGTTTAAGCATGCATGGGATAGGTATAAGGCTATCCTAGATATAAGATAAGGCCAGGGACTAATGAAAGTATTACTTTACAGAGAGGGTAGTGGATGTATGGAATAGTCTTCCAGTAGAAGTGGTAGAGGTTAATACAGTGAAGGAGTTTAAGCATGCATGGGATAGGTATAAGGCTATCCTAGATATAAGATAAGACCAGGGACTAATGAAAGTATTACATTACTGAGAGGGTAGTGGATGTATGGAATAGTCTTCCAGTAGAAGTGGTAGAGGTTAATACAGTGAAGGAGTTTAAGCATGCATGGGATAGGTATAAGGCTATCCTAGATATAAGATAAGGCCAGCGACTAATGAAAGTATTACATTACTGAGAGGGTAGTGGATGTATGGAATAGTCTTCCAGTAGAAGTGGTAGAGGTTAATACAGTGAAGGAGTTTAAGCATGCATGGGATAGGTATAAGGCTATCCTAGATATAAGATAAGGCCAGGGACTAATGAAAGTATTACTTTACTGAGAGGGTAGTGGATGTATGGAATAGTCTTCCAGTAGAAGTGGTAGAGGTTAATACAGTGAAGGAGTTTAAGCATGCATGGGATAGGTATAAGGCTATCCTAGATATAAGATAAGGCCAGGGACTAATGAAAGTATTACATTACTGAGAGGGTAGTGGATGTATGGAATAGTCTTCCAGTAGAAGTGGTAGAGGTTAATACAGTGAAGGAGTTTACGCATGCATGGGATAGGTATAAGGCTATCCTAGATATAAGATAAGGCCAGGGACTAATGAAAGTATTACATTACTGAGAGGGTAGTGGATGCATGGAATAGTCTTACAGTAGAAGTGGTAGAGGTTAATACAGTGAAGGAGTTTAAGCATGCATGGGATAGGTATAAGGCTATCCTAGATATAAGATAAGGCCAGGGACTAATGAAAGTATTACTTTACTGAGAGGGTAGTGGATGCATGGAATAGTCTTCCAGTAGAAGTGGTAGAGGTTAATACAGTGAAGGAGTTTAAGCATGCATGGGATAGGTATAAGGCTATCCTAGATATAAGATAAGGCCAGGGACTAATGAAAGTATTACATTACTGAGAGGGTAGTGGATGTATGGAATAGTCTTCCAGTAGAAGTGGTAGAGGTTAATACAGTGAAGGAGTTTAAGCATGCGTGGGATAGGTATAAGGCTATCCTAGATATAAGATAAGGCCATGGACTAATGAAAGTATTACATTACTGAGAGGGTAGTGGATGTATGGAATAGTCTTCCAGTAGAAGTGGTAGAGGTTAATATAATGAAGGAGTTTAAGCATGCATGGGATAGGTATAAGACTATCCTAGATATGAGAAAAGGCCAGGGACTAATGAAAGTATTACTTTACTGAGAGGGTAGTGGATGTATGGAATAGTCTTCCAGTAGAAGTGGTAGAGGTTAATACAGTGAAGGAGTTTAAGCATGCGTGGGATAGGTATAAGGCTATCCTAGATATAAGATAAGGTCAGGGACTAATGAAAGTATTACATTACTGAGAGGGTAGTGGATGTATGGAATAGTCTTCCAGTAGAAGTGGTAGAAGTTAATACAGTGAAGGAGTTTAAGCATGCGTGGGATAGGTATAAGGCTATCCTAGATATAAGATACGGTCAGGGACTAATGAAAGTATTACTTTACTGAGAGGGTAGTGGATACATGGAATAGTCATCCAGTAGAAGTGGTAG
Organism: Pelodytes ibericus; assembly: GCA_036172795.1. NCBI lineage: Eukaryota > Metazoa > Chordata > Amphibia > Anura > Pelodytidae > Pelodytes > Pelodytes ibericus. The sequence continues at coordinate 3,410,008 of CM069861.1, read as the reverse complement.
AGGTTAATACAATGAAGGAGTTTAAGCATGCATGGGATAGGTATAAGGCTATCCTAGATATAAGATAAGGTCAGGGACTAATGAAAGTATTACATTACTGAGAGGGTAGTGGATGTATGGAATAGCCTGCCAGCAGAAGTGGTAGAGGTTAATACAGTGAAGGAGTTTAAGCATGCATGGGATAGGTATAAGGCTATCCTAGATATAAGATAAGGCCAGGGACTAATGAAAGTATTACATTACTGAGAGGGTAGTGGACGCATGGAATAGCCTTCCAGTAGAAGTGGTAGAGGTTACTACAGTGAAGGAGTTTAAGCATGCATGGGATAGGTATAAGGCTATCCTAGATATAAGATAAGGTCAGGGACTAATGAAAGTATTACTTTACTGAGAGGGTAGTGGATGTATGGAATAGTCTTCCAGTAGCAGTGGTAGAGGTTAATACAGTGAAGGAGTTTAAGCATGCATGGGATAGGTATAAGACTATCCTAGATATAAGATAAGGTCAGGGACTAATGAAAGTATTACATTACTGAGAGGGTAGTGGATGTATGGAATAGTCTTCCAGTAGAAGTGGTAGAGGTTAATACAGCGAAGGAGTTTAAGCATGTGGGGGATAGGTATAAGGCTATCCTAGATATAAGATAAGGCCAGGGACTAATGAAAGTATTACATTACTGAGAGGGTAGTGGATGTATGGAATAGTCTTCCAGTAGAAGTGGTAGAGGTTAATACAGTGAAGGAGTTTAAGCATGCATGGGATAGGTATAAGGCTATCCTAGATATAAGATAAGGTCAGGGACTAATGAAAGTATTACTTTACTGAGAGGGTAGTGGATGTATGGAATAGTCTTCCAGTAGAAGTGGTAGTAGTTAATACAGTGAAGGAGTTTAAGCATGCATGGGATAGGTATAAGGCTATCCTAGATATAAGATACGGTCAGGGACTAATGAAAGTATTACCTTACTGAGAGGGTAGTGGATGCAGGGAATAGTCTTTCAGTAGAAGTGGTAGAGGTTAATACAGAGAAGGAGTTTAAGCATGCATGGGATAGGTATAAGGCTATCCTAGATATAAGATAAGGCCAGGGACTAATGAAAGTATTACATTACTGAGAGGGTAGTGGATGCATGGAATAGCCTTCCAGTAGAAGTGGTAGAGGTTAATACAGTGAAGGAGTTTAAGCATGCATGGGATAGGTATAAGGCTATCCTAGATATAAGATAAGGTCAGGGACTAATGAAAGTATTACTTTACTGAGAGGGTAGTGGATGTATGGAATAGTCTTCCAGTAGAAGTGGTAGAGGTTAATACAGTGAAGGAGTTTAAGCATCTATGGGATAGGTATAAGGCTATCCTAGATATAAGACAAGGCCAGGGACTAATGAAAGTATTACATTACTGAGAGGGTAGTGGATGTATGGAATAGTCTTCCAGTAGAAGTGGTAGAGGTTAATACAGTGAAGGAGTTTAAGCATGCGTGGGATAGGTATAAGGCTATCCTAGATATAATATAAGGCCAGGGGCTAATGAAAGTATTACATTACTGAGAGGGTAGTGGATGTATGGAACAGTCTTCCAGTAGAAGTGGTAGAGGTTAATACAGTGAAGGAGTTTAAGCATGCGTGGGATAGGTATAAGGCTATCCTTGATATAAGATAAGGTCAGGGACTAATGAAAGTATTACTTTACTGAGAGGGTAGTGGATGTATGGAACAGTCTTCCAGTAGAAGTGGTAGAGGTTAATACAGTGATGGAGTTTAAGCATGCATGGGATAGGTATAAGGCTATCCTAGATATAAGATAAGGCCAGGGACTAATGAAAGTATTACTTTACTGAGAGGGTAGTGGATGTATGGAATAGCCTGCCAGCAGAAGTGGTAGAGGTAAACACAGTCAAGGATTTTAAGCATGCATGGGATAGGTATAAGGCTATCCTAGATATAAGATAAGTCCAGGGACTAATGAAAGTATTACATTACTGATAGGGTAGTGGGTGTATGGAATAGTCTTCCAGTAGAAGTAGTAGAGGTAAACACAGTGAAGGAGTTTAAGCATGCGTGGGATAGGTATAAGTCTATCCTAGATATAAGATAAGGTCAGGGACTAATGAACGTATTACATTACTGAGAGGGTAGTGGGTGTATGGAATAGTCTTCCAGTAGAAGTGGTAGAGGTTAATACAGTGAAGGAGTTTAAGCATGCATGGGATAGGTATAAGGCTATCCTAGATATAAGATAAGGCCAGGGACTAATGAAAGTATTACATTACTGAGAGGGTAGTGGGTGTATGGAATAGTCTTCCAGTAGAAGTGGTAGAGGTAAACACAGTAAAGGATTTTAAGCATGCGTGGGATAGGTATAAGGCTATCCTAGATATAAGATAAGGCCAGGGACTAATGAAAGTATTACTTTACTGAGAGCGTAGTGGGTGTATGGAATAGTCTTCCAGTAGAAGTGGTAGAGGTAAACACAGTAAAGGATTTTAAGCATGCATGTGATAGGTATAAGGCTATCCTAGATATAAGATAAGACCATGGACTAATGAAAGTATTACATTACTGATAGGGTAGTGGGTGTATGGAATAGTCTTCCAGTAGAAGTGGTAGAGGTAAACACAGTGAAGGAGTTTAAGCATGCGTGGGATAGGTATAAGTCTATCCTAGATATAAGATAAGGTCAGGGACTAATGAACGTATTACATTACTGAGAGGGTAGTGGGTGTATGGAATAGTCTTCCAGTAGAAGTGGTAGAGGTTAATACAGTGAAGGAGTTTAAGCTTGCATGGGATAAGTATAAGGCTATCCTAGATATAAGATAAGGCCAGGGACTAATGAAAGTATTACATTACTGAGAGGGTAGTGGATGTATGGAATAGTCTTCCAGTAGAAGTGGTAGAGGTTAATACAGTGAAGGAGTTTAAGCATACATGGGATAGGTATAAGGCTATCCTAGATATAAGGTAAGGCCAGGGACTAATGAAAGTATTACATTACTGAGAGGGTAGTGGATGCATGGAATAGTCTTCCAGTAGAAGTGGTAGAGGTTAATACAGTGAAGGAGTTTAAGCATGCGTGGGATAGGTATAAGTCTATCCTAGATATAAGATAAGGTCAGGGACTAATGAACGTATTACATTACTGAGAGGGTAGTGGGTGTATGGAATAGTCTTCCAGTAGAAGTGGTAGAGGTTAATACAGTGAAGGAGTTTAAGCATGCATGGGATAGGTATAAGGCTATCCTAGATATAAGATAAGGCCAGGGACTAATGAAAGTATTACATTACTGAGAGGGTAGTGGGTGTATGGAATAGTCTTCCAGTAGAAGTGGTAGAGGTAAACACAGTAAAGGATTTTAAGCATGCGTGGGATAGGTATAAGGCTATCCTAGATATAAGATAAGGTCAGGGACTAATGAAAGTATTACTTTACTGAGAGAGCAGTGGATGCATGGAATAGTCTTCCAGTAGAAGTGGTAGAGATTAATACAGTGAAGGAGTTTAAGCATGCGTGGGATAGGTATAATGCTATCCTAAATATAAGATAAGGTCAAGGACTAATGAAAGTATTACATTACTGAGAGGTTTGTGGATGTATGGAATAGTCTTCCAGTAGAAGTGGTAGAGGTTAATACAGTGAAGGAGTTTAAGCATGCGTGGGATAGGTATAAGTTTATCCTAAATATAAGATAAGGTCATGGTCTAATGAACGTATTACATTACTGAGAGGCTAGTGGATGCATAGAATAGCCTGCCAGCAGAAGTTGTAGAGGTTAAACACAGTAAACGATTTTAAGCATACATGGGATAGGTATAAGGCTATCCTAGCTATAAGACCGGGAACGGGGGACTAATAAAAGTACATACAGAATGAACACATATATGCACAGCCACATACAGACTGAACACATATATGCACATATATGTGTGCCCATATACATTATATACAGACCTCTCGCTTGATAGAGCTAATGAAAAAACCAGTCTCTGGGTGAGGTCTCTTTATACAGGGAGCTGTTATTCTTAGGAAAGTGATGTGTGTTGAGCTCTTGTTTGTCTGTGGGTGTATCAGTGTGATTAAAACATGTAGGGCACAGGTCTATCTCGGTGACAGGTTTGTTGATTAAGATTTAGAGTGTGTAACATGAGTGACCTCAGTACAGATATCGGGTGTCAGGATCCTACTTCTCTGTGTCTAATAGACATACATGATGTAATCACAATTCTGCACATACAGAGCACAGTGCATGGAGCATAGAGTAACAATATCGGGACAAAATAACAGAGAGTCCTGCCAAGTTTGGGAATGTTGGCAACTATAATATTAAAGGACAACTGTCATCATAAAATTAAGTTCTGTGTAATTGAAAAACTATATCAAGTGTAGACATTTTATATTGAAATGTTGTTTAGACTCTTTGCTCTGTATAGCTCTATCAGGGGCGGACATGTTGTTTAGAATCTTTGCTCTGTATAGCTCTATCAGGGGCGGACATGTTGTTTAGAATCTTTGCTCTGTATAGCTCTATCAGGGGGTGGACATGTTGATTAGACTCTTTGCTCTGTATAGCTCTATCAGGGGGCGGACATGTTGATTAGAATCTTTGCTCTGTATAGCTCTATCAGGGGCAGACATGTTGTTTAGAATCTTTGCTCTGTATAGCTCTATCAGGGGGTGGACATGTTGATTAGACTCTTTGCTCTGTATAGCTCTATCAGGGGGCGGACATGTTGATTAGAATCTTTGCTCTGTATAGCTCTATCAGGGGGTGGGCATGTTGATTAGAATCTTTGCTTTGTATAGCTCTATCAGGGGGAGGACATGTTGTTTAGAATCTTTGCTCTGTATAGCTCTATCAGGGAGTGGACATGTTGATTAGAATCTTTGCTCTGTATAGCTCTATCAGGGGCAGACATGTTGTTTAGAATCTTTGCTCTGTATAGCTCTATCAGGGGGTGGACATGTTGATTAGACTCTTTGCTCTGTATAGCTCTATCAGGGGGCGGACATGTTGATTAGAATCTTTGCTCTGTATAGCTCTATCAGGGGGTGGGCATGTTGATTAGAATCTTTGCTCTGTATAGCTCTATCAGGGGGAGGACATGTTGTTTAGAATCTTTGCTCTGTATAGCTCTATCAGGGAGTGGACATGTTTTATAGAATCTTTGCTCTGTATAGCTCTATCAGGGGGTGGGCATGTTGATTAGAATCTTTGCTCTGTATAGCTCTATCAGGAACAGACATGTTGATTAGAATCTTTGCTCTGTATAGCTCTATCAGGGGGTGGGCATGTTGATTAGAATCTTTGCTCTGTATAGCTCTATCGGGTTGGACATGTTGTTTAGAATCTTTGCTCTGTATAGCTCTATCAGGTGGGCGGACATGTTGATTAGAATCTTTGCTCTGTATAGCTCTATCAGGGGGTGGGCATGTTGATTCGAATCTTTGCTCTGTATAGCTCTATCAGGGGGAGGACATGTTGTTTAGAATCTTTTCTCTGTATAGCTCTATCAGGGGGTGGACATGTTTTATAGAATCTTTGCTCTGTATAGCTCTATCAGGGGGTGGGCATGTTGATTCGAATCTTTGCTCTGTATAGCTCTATCAGGGGGAGGACATGTTGTTTAGAATCTTTTCTCTGTATAGCTCTATCAGGGGGTGGACATGTTTTATAGAATCTTTGCTCTGTATAGCTCTATCAGGGGGTGGGCATGTTTTATAGAATCTTTGCTCTGTATAGCTCTATCAGGGGCGGACATATTGTTTAGAATCTTTGCTCTATATAGCTCTATCATGGGGCGGACATGTGGTTTAGAATCTTTGCTCTGTGTAGCTCTATCAGGGGGCGGACATGTTGTTTAGAATCTTTGCTCTGTATAGCTCTATCAGGGGGTGGGCATGTTGATTAGAATTTTTGCTCTGTATAGCTCTATCGGGTTGGACATGTTGTTTAGAATCTTTGCTCTGTATAGCTCTATCAGGTGGGCGGACATGTTGATTAGAATCTTTTGCTCTGTATAGCTCTATCAGGGGGGCGGACATGTTGATTACAATCTTTGCTCTGTATAGCTCTATCAGGGGGGGACATGTTGTTTAGAATCTTTTCTCTGTATAGCTCTATCAGGGGGGGACATGTTGTTTAGAATCTTTTCTCTGTATAGCTCTATCAGGGGGCGATCATTTTGCCAGATTTTCCTTCATCCAACCCGGCATATCCGCTTCCTGATAGAGCTATACATGACTTAAGAGGACTCAATAAGGATCTTTATTTGTATTCTTTCATTAAAGAATTTCTATTTAAAATGTCTACACTTGATCGGTGCTTTATTTAGTGCAAGGCAAACACCTAGGGCGGCACTTACCTTGCTTGCCTTGGGGCGGCGGAAAAACGCCACCGCCCCTTTAAAAAAAAAAAATCTCTTGTTGGCAGAGACGATGGCTACGGAGATCGTAACAATTATTCGTAAGAGTATTTTGATATGAACAAAATAATGTTATTAAAAGAGAGGCCTTGTTCTCCTGAAAAAAACCCAATGTATAACTTGTGTGGGTCCAGCAAATAGAATGTGTCGGCAGATAAGAACCATACGGTCCATCTAGTCTGCCCAATTTTTTTTTTGAGTACTTTTATTAGTCCCCCGTTCCCGGTCTTATAGCTAGGATAGCCTTGTGTCTATCCCACGCATGCTTAAAATCCTTGACTGTGTTTACCTCTAACACTTCTGCTGGCAGGCTATTCCATACATCCACTACCCTCTCAGTAATGTAATACTTTCATTAGTCCCTGACCTTATCTTATATCTAGGATAGCCTTATACCTATCCCATGCATGCTTAAACTCCTTCACTGTATTAACCTCTACCACTTCTACTGGAAGACTATTCCATACATCCACTACCCTCTCAGTAAAGTAATACTTCCTGATATTACATTAAATCGTTGCCCCTCTAATTTCAGACTATGTCCTCTAGTTGTGGTAGTTTTTCTTCTTTTAAATATACTCTCTTCCTTTACTGTGTTGATTCCCTTTATGTATTTAAATGTTTCTATCATATCCCCCCTGTTACGTCTTTCCTCCAAGCTATACATGTTAAGATGCTCTAACCTTTCCTGGTAAGTTTTATCCTTCAACCCATGAACCAGTTTAGTAGCCCTTCTCTGAACTCTCTCCAAAGTATCAATATCCTTCTGGAGATACGGGCTCCAGTACTGCGTACAATACTCCAAGTGAGGTCTCTCCAGTACTGCGTACAATACTCCAAGTGAGGTCTCACCAGTGCTCTGTACAATACTCCAAGTGATGTCTCACCAGTGCTCTGTACAATACTCCAAGTGAGGTCTCACCAGCGCTCTGTACAATACTCCAAGTGAGGTCTCACCAGTGCTCTGTACAATACTCCAAGTGAGGTCTCACCAGCGCTCTGTACAATACTCCAAGTGAGGTCTCACCAGCGCTCTGTACAATACTCCAAGTGAGGTCTCACCAGCGCTCTGTACAATACTCCAAGTGAGGTCTCACCAGCGCTCTGTACAATACTCCAAGTGAGGTCTCACCAGTGCTCTGTACAATACTCCAAGTGAGGTCTCACCAGAGCTCTGTACAATACTACAAGTGAGGTCTCACCAGTGCTCTGTACAATACTCCAAGTGAGGTCTCACCATCGCTCTGTACAATACTCCAAGTGAGGTCTCACCAGCGCTCTGTACAATACTCCAAGTGAGGTCTCACCATCGCTCTGTACAATACTCCAAGTGAGGTCTCACCAGTGCTCTGTACAATACTCCAAGTGAGGTCTCACCAGTGCTCTGTACAATGGCATGAGCACTTCCCTCCTCCTACTGCTAATACCTCTCCCTATGCAACCAAGCATTCTGCTAGCATTTCCTGCTGCTCTATTGCATTGCCTACCTACCTTCAAGTCCTCTGAAATTATTACTCCTAAATCCCTTTCCTCAGATGTTGAGGTTAGGACTGTACCAAATAGTCTATATTCTGCTTTTGGGTTTTTACGCCCAAGGTGCATAATCTTGCACTTGTCCACATTAAATGTCAGTTGCCACTGCTCTGACCATTTTTCTAGTTTATCTAAATCATTTGCCATTTGGCTTATCCCTCCATGAATATCAACCCTGCTGACAAAGAAGAAAATGACAGCTAAACACAAACACCTCAGAAGTGTTAAAACAGCCATGTCCATTAACACACAACATTCCAAAACCAGTCCTGTCGTGATGGGGTTAAACACAGCGCACAATTGTTTTTTTGGGTCAATGTATATTGCCTGCTCACGGGAGTCTGCATTATCTGCGCTGAATGCGTAGATTTAGGTGGTGACGGCGCAGATTTGTGTCTGGGAACCTGCGCTAAGCACAGTTTGACAGGGGTCCTGCTCTCCCTCACGGCAGTGTCGAGAGTTATACATATCACCATCATGTTTGGAACCAGCTGGCATCTGTCCTTTTTGGGAGATTTCAGTCTCAGATCAATGGACCAAAAGACACATTATTCAGCGTTTGTTTTTGTAACTGACGCGTTTTATTCCCTTTTTGGGGATTTTGTTTGACTTAATGTCATTTGTATTTTATAAATAACACTGTATTACATATTGATTAGCCTTCTTATACAGAGCAGATATATACAGATTTCCCATGCTTGCCCCCTGCTTGTTCACAGGTGAGTTATCGGCTGATCTGTCTGTGTTATTCTTGCTGGGGTCAATGTCCTTTAATCCCACTAATTTGCTTCCATTGTTTCCTTCCCCGTTTAGCTGAATATTAACCACAGATATGATTACAGATCCTGACAGATTAACCCTTCCTTATTATTGACAATGTACAGCGGTTTGGGACAAAGTGTGAGATAAAAACAAATGGTTTGTGTGCATAATGTAAAGGTACCATATGGAATATAAGGGAATTGTGCACAGTATAAAGGTTTAGTATAGAATGTGTGTGTGTGTTTCTCGAGCTGTGTGTGTGTGTGGGGGGGGGGGGGGGGGGGGGGGGGTCTCAAGCTGTGTATTTCTCCAGCTGTGTGTGTGTAAGTTTCTCTAGCTGTGTGTCTTTCTGGAACTATGTGTGTGTCTTTCTGGAGCTGTGTGTGTGTGTGTGTTTCTCTAGCTGTGTGTGTGTGTTTCTCTAGCTGTGTGTGTGTGTGTGTTTCTCTAGCTGTGTGTGTGTGTTTCTCTAGCTGTGTGTGTGTGTGTGTGTTTCTTTAGCTGTGTGTGTGTTTCTCTAGCTGTGTGTGTGTGTGTGTGTGTTTCTCTAGCTGTGTGTGTGTGTTTCTCTAGCTGTGTGTGTGTGTGTTTCTCTAGCTGTGTGTGTGTGTTTCTCTAGCTGTGTGTGTGTGTTTCTCTAGCTGTGTGTGTGTGTGTGTGTGTGTTTCTTTAGCTGTGTGTGTGTTTCTCTAGCTGTGTGTGTGTGTGTGTGTTTCTCTAGCTGTGTGTGTGTGTTTCTCTAGCTGTGTGTGTGTTTCTTTAGCTGTGTGTGTGTTTCTCTAGCTGTGTGTGTGTGTTTCTTTAGCTGTGTGTGTGTTTCTCTAGCTGTGTGTCTTTCTGGAGCTGGTTTGTGTGCATAATGTAAAGGTACCATATGGAATATAAGGGAATTGTGCACAGTATAAAGGTTTAGTATAGAATGTGTGTTTGTGTTTCTCGAGCTGTGTGTGTGTGTGGGGGGGGGGGGGGGGGTTCTCTAGCTGTGTATTTCTCTAGCTGTGTGTGTGGGGGGGGGGTTCTCTAGCTGTGTATTTCTCTAGCTGTGTGTGTGTGTGTTTCTCTAGCTGTGTGTGTGTGTGTTTCTCTAGCTGTGTGTGTGTGTGTGTTTCTCTAGCTGTGTGTGTGTGTGTGTGTGTTTCTCTAGCTGTGTGTGTGTGTGTTTCTTTAGCTGTGTGTGTGTTTCTCTAGCTGTGTGTCTTTCTGGAGCTGGTTTGTGTGCATAATGTAAAGGTACCATATGGAATATAAGGGAATTGTGCACAGTATAAAGGTTTAGTATAGAATGTGTGTGTGTGTTTCTCGAGCTGTGTGTGTGTGTGTGAGAGTTTCTCTAGCTGTGTGTCTTTCTGGAACTATGCGTGTGTCTTTCTGGAGCTGTGTGTGTGTGTGTGTGTTTGTGTTTCTCTAGCTGTGTGTGTGTTTTTCTAGCTGTGTGTGTGTTTCTCTACCTGTGTGTGTGTGTTTCTGTAGCTGTGTGTGTGTTTCTGTAGCTGTGTGTGTTTCTCTAGCTGTGTGTGTGTGTTTTTTTCTAGCTGTGTGTGTGTGTGTTTTTCTAGCTGTGTGTGTGTGTGTTTTTCTAGCTGTGAGTGTTTTTCTCTAGCTGTGAGTGTGTTTCTCTAGCTGTGTGTGTGTTTCTCTAGCTGTGAGTGTGTTTCTGGAGCAGTGTGTGTTTCTCGAGCAGTGTGTGTTTCTCTAGCAGTGTGTGTGTGTTTCTGGAGCAGTGTGTGTTTCTCTAGCAGTGTGTGTGTGTTTCTGGAGCAGTATGTGTGTGTTTCTGGAGCAGTGTGTGTGTGTGTGTGTGTTTCTGGAGCAGTGTGTGTTTCTCTAGCTGTGAGTGTGTTTCTCTAGCTGTGAGTGTGTTTCTCTAGCTGTGAGTGTGTTTCTGGAGCAGTGTGTGTGTTTCTGGAGCAGTGTGTGTTTCTGGAGCAGTGTGTGTTTCTCTAGCAGTGTTTCTGGAGCAGTGTGTGTGTGTTTCTGGAGCAGTGTGTGTGTGTGTGTGTGTGTGTTTCTGGAGCAGTGTGTGTGTGTTTCTGGAGCAGTGTGTGTGTGTGTGTGTGTGTGTTTCTGGAGCAGTGTGTGTGTGTGTGTGTTTCTGGAGCAGTGTGTGTGTGTGTGTTTCTGGAGCAGTGTGTGTGTGTGTGTTTCTGGAGCAGTGTGTGTGTGTGTGTTTCTGGAGCAGTGTGTGTGTGTGTTTCTGGAGCAGTGTGTGTGTTTCTCTAGCTGTGTGTGTGTGTTTCTCTAGCTGTGTGTGTGTGTGTGTTTCTCTAGCTGTGTGTGTGTGTTTCTCTAGCTGTGTGTGTGAGTTTCTCTAGCTGTGTGTCTTTCTGGAACTATGTGTGCGTGTGTGTCTTTCTGGAGCTGTGTGTGTGTTTCTCTAGCTGTGTGTGTGTGTGTGTGTGTGTGTGTGTTTCTCTAGCTGTGTGTGTGTGTTTTCTCTAGCTGTGTGTGTGTTTTTCTAGCTGTGTGTGTGTGTTTGTTTCTCTAGCTGTGTGTGTGTGTTTCTCTAGCTGTGTGTGTGTTTCTTTAGCTGTGTGTGTGTTTCTTTAGCTGTGTGTGTGTGTGTTTCTTTAGCTGTGTGTGTTTCTGTAGCTGTGTGTGTGTTTTTCTAGCTGTGTGTGTGTGTTTTTCTAGCTGTGTGTGTGTGTTTCTCTAGCTGTGAGTGTGTTTCTCTAGCTGTGAGGGTGTTTCTGGAGCAGTGTGTGTTTCTCTAGCAGTGTGTGTGTGTTTCTCTAGCAGTGTGTGTGTGTTTCTGGAGCAGTGTGTGTGTGTTTCTGGAGCAGTGTGTGTGTGTTTCTGGAGCAGTGTGTGTGTGTTTCTGGAGCAGTGTGTGTGTGTGTGTGTGTTTCTCTAGCTGTGTGTGTGTGTGTTTCTCTAGCTGTGTGTGTTTCTCTAGCTGTGTGTGTGTGTGTGTTTCTCTAGCTGTGTGTGTGTGTGTGTGTTTCTCTAGCTGTGTGTGTGTGTGTTTCTGGAGCTGTGTGTGTGTGTGTGTTTCTCTAGCTGTGTGTGTGTGTGTGTTTCTCTAGCTGTGTGTGTGAGTTTCTCTAGCTGTGTGTGTGTGTCTTTCTGGAACTATGTGTGCGTGTGTGTCTTTCTGGAGCTGTGTGTGTGTTTCTCTAGCTGTGTGTGTGTGTGTGTGTTTCTCTAGCTGTGTGTGTGTGTGTTTCTCTAGCTGTGTGTGTGTGTTTTCTCTAGCTGTGTGTGTGTTTTTCTAGCTGTGTGTGTGTGTTTGTTTCTCTAGCTGTGTGTGTGTGTTTCTCTAGCTGTGTGTGTGTTTCTTTAGCTGTGTGTGTGTTTCTTTAGCTGTGTGTGTGTGTGTTTCTGTAGCTGTGTGTGTTTCTTTAGCTGTGTGTGTTTCTATAGCTGTGTGTGTGTTTTTCTAGCTGTGTGTGTGTGTTTTTCTAGCTGTGTGTGTGTGTGTTTCTCTAGCTGTGAGTGTGTTTCTCTAGCTGTGAGGGTGTTTCTGGAGCAGTGTGTGTTTCTCTAGCAGTGTGTGTGTGTTTCTCTAGCAGTGTGTGTGTGTTTCTGGAGCAGTGTGTGTGTGTTTCTGGAGCAGTGTGTGTGTGTTTCTGGAGCAGTGTGTGTGTGTGTGTGTGTGTGTGTGTGTGTGTGTGTTTCTCTAGCTGTGTGTGTGTGTGTGTTTCTCTAGCTGTGTGTGTTTCTCTAGCTGTGTGTGTGTGTGTGTTTCTCTAGCTGTGTGTGTGTGTGTGTTTCTCTAGCTGTGTGTGTGTGTGTGTGTTTCTGGAGCTGTGTGTGTGTGTGTGTGTTTCTCTAGCTGTGTGTGTGTGTGTGTGTGTGTTTCTGGAGCTGTGTGTGTGTGTGTGTTTCTCTAGCTGTGTGTGTTTCTCTAGCTGTGTGTGTGTGTGTGTTTCTCTAGCTGTGTGTGTGTGTGTTTCTCTAGCTGTGTGTGTGTGTTTCTGGAGCTGTGTGTGTGTGTGTGTTTCTCTAGCTGTGTGTGTTTTTCTAGCTGTGTGTGTGTGTGTTTCTCTAGCTGTGTGTGTGTGTGTTTCTCTAGCTGTGTGTGTGTGTGTGTGTTTCTCTAGCTGTGTGTGTGTGTTTCTCTAGCTGTGTGTGTGTGTGTGTTTCTCTAGCTGTGTGTGTGTTTCTGGAGCTGTGTGTGTGTGTGCAGGGCCGGCGCCACCAGTAAGGCGACGTAGGCAGCTGCCTAGGGCGCATCTTAGTAGGGGGCGCCGGAACCCTTACTTACCTCCTCGCTGCTGCTCTGTCTCCGGTGCAGGTCCGTGGCAGTGAGGGAAGCGTTGTGCGCTCCCCTCCAGACAATGCGCATTCAATAAAGTTTGTTTAAAAAAAAAGTTTAAACAAACTTTATTGAATGCGCATTGGCTGGAGGGGAGCGCACAACGCTTCCCTCACTGCCACGGACCTGCACCGGAGACAGAGCAGCAGCGAGGAGGTAAGTAGGGGGGAAGGTGTGAGGATCCTGGCATATTGTGTGGCATAATAATGATTATTATGCCACACAATATGCCAGGATTTAGGATTATTAAATAATCCTGGCATATTGTGGGGGAAAGTCCTGGCATATTGTGGGGGAAAATCCTGGGATATTGTGGGGCATAATCCTGGGATATTGAGGGGCATAATCCTGGGATATTGGGTGGCTAAATCCTGGCATATTGAGGGGCAAAATCCTGCGATATTGTGGGGCATAATCCTGGGATATTGAGGGGCATAATAATATGATAATGGGGGGCAATTTTTATTTTGCCTAGGGCGGCAAAAATCCTTGCACTGGCCCTGTGTGTGTGTGTGTTTCTCTAGCTGTGTGTGTGTGTTTCTCTAGCTGTGTGTGTGTGTTTCTCTAGCTGTGTGTGTGTTTCTCTAGCTGTGTGTGTGTGTGTGTTTTTCTAGCTGTGTGTGTGTGTGTTTGTGTTTCTCTAGCTGTGTGTGTGTGTTTCTCTAGCTGTGTGTGTGTGTTTCTCTAGCTGTGTGTGTGTGTGTGTTTCTCTAGCTGTGTGTGTTTCTCTAGCTGTGTGTGTGTGTGTGTTTCTCTAGCTGTGTGTGTGTGTGTTTCTCTAGCTGTGTGTGTGTGTTTCTCTAGCTGTGTGTGTGTGTTTCTCTAGCTGTGTGTGTGTGTGTTTTTCTAGCTGTGTGTGTGTGTGTTTTTCTAGCTGTGTGTGTGTGTGTTTGTGTTTCTCTAGCTGTGTGTGTGTGTTTCTCTAGCTGTGTGTGTGTGTTTCTCTAGCTGTGTGTGTGTGTGTTTGTGTTTCTCTAGCTGTGTGTGTGTGTTTCTCTAGCTGTGTGTGTGTGTTTCTCTAGCTGTGTGTGTGTGTGTTTTTCTAGCTGTGTGTGTGTGTGTTTTTCTAGCTGTGTGTGTGTGTGTTTGTGTTTCTCTAGCTGTGTGTGTGTGTTTCTCTAGCTGTGTGTGTGTGTTTCTCTAGCTGTGTGTGTGTGTTTCTCTAGCTGTGTGTGTGTGTGTTTTTCTAGCTGTGTGTGTGTGTGTTTTTCTAGCTGTGTGTGTGTGTTTGTGTTTCTCTAGCTGTGTGTGTGTGTTTCTCTAGCTGTGTGTGTGTGTTTCTCTAGCTGTGTGTGTGTGTGTTTGTGTTTCTCTAGCTGTGTGTGTGTGTTTCTCTAGCTGTGTGTGTGTGTGTTTCTCTAGCTGTGTGTGTGTGTGTTTTTCTAGCTGTGTGTGTGTGTGTGTTTTTCTAGCTGTGTGTGTGTGTGTTTGTGTTTCTCTAGCTGTGTGTGTGTGTTTCTCTAGCTGTGTGTGTGTGTTTCTCTAGCTGTGTGTGTGTGTTTCTCTAGCTGTGTGTGTGTGTTTCTCTAGCTGTGTGTGTGTGTGTTTTTCTAGCTGTGTGTGTGTGTTTTTCTAGCTGTGTGTGTGTGTGTTTGTGTTTCTCTAGCTGTGTGTGTGTGTTTCTCTAGCTGTGTGTGTGTGTTTCTCTAGCTGTGTGTGTGTTTGTGTTTCTCTAGCTGTGTGTGTGTGTTTCTCTAGCTGTGTGTGTGTGTTTCTCTAGCTGTGTGTGTGTGTGTTTTTCTAGCTGTGTGTGTGTGTGTTTTTCTAGCTGTGTGTGTGTGTGTTTGTGTTTCTCTAGCTGTGTGTGTGTGTTTCTCTAGCTGTGTGTGTGTGTGTTTGTGTTTCTCTAGCTGTGTGTGTGTGTTTCTCTAGCTGTGTGTGTGTGTTTCTCTAGCTGTGTGTGTGTGTGTTTGTGTTTCTCTAGCTGTGTGTGTGTGTTTCTCTAGCTGTGTGTGTGTGTTTCTCTAGCTGTGTGTGTGTGTGTGTGTTTTTCTAGCTGTGTGTGTGTGTGTTTTTCTAGCTGTGTGTGTGTGTGTTTGTGTTTCTCTAGCTGTGTGTGTGTGTTTCTCTAGCTGTGTGTGTGTGTTTCTCTAGCTGTGTGTGTGTGTGTTTGTGTTTCTCTAGCTGTGTGTGTGTGTTTCTCTAGCTGTGTGTGTGTGTTTCTCTAGCTGTGTGTGTGTGTGTTTGTGTTTCTCTAGCTGTGTGTGTGTGTTTCTCTAGCTGTGTGTGTGTGTTTCTCTAGCTGTGTGTGTGTGTGTTTTTCTAGCTGTGTGTGTGTGTGTTTCTCTAGCTGTGTGTGTGTGTGTTTGTGTTTCTCTAGCTGTGTGTGTGTGTTTCTCTAGCTGTGTGTGTGTGTTTCTCTAGCTGTGTGTGTGTGTGTTTCTCTAGCTGTGTGTGTGTGTTTCTCTAGCTGTGTGTGTGTGTGTTTGTGTTTCTCTAGCTGTGTGTGTGTGTGTTTTTCTAGCTGTGTGTGTGTGTTTCTCTAGCTGTGTGTGTGTGTGTGTTTCTCTAGCTGTGTGTGTGTGTGTTTCTCTAGCTGTGTGTGTGTGTTTCTCTAGCTGTGTGTGTGTGTGTGTTTCTCTAGCTGTGTGTGTGTGTGTGTTTCTCTAGCTGTGTGTGTGTGTGTTTGTGTTTCTCTAGCTGTGTGTGTGTGTTTCTGGAGCTGTGTGTGTGGGTTTCTGGAGCTGTGTGTGTGTTTATCTAGGTGTGAGTGTGTATGTGTGTGTGTGTGTGTGTGTGGAGGGGGGGGAGGTAAGTGTCTTGGTTACATGGGAGGGTTCAGATATCACAGTAACTAGCTGAATGATATCACTGTTATCAGGTGTCAGGTGCCACTCCCTCATCTCCTACATGTAGTGCCTGCTCAGTGTGAGCTCAGTCACAGTAGTGTCAGTAGTGGTGAGAATAGTGACAGTAGTGTGGAGAATAGTGAACGTAGTAGTGAGAATAGTGGCAGTGGTGAGAATAGTGACAGTAGCGGTGAGACTAGTGACAGTAGGGGTGAGACTAGTGACAGTAGGGGTGAGACTAGTGACAGTAGGGGTGAGAATAGTGAGGGTAGTGGTGAGAATAGTGAGGGTAGTGGTGAGACTAGTGACAGTAGGGGTGAGACTAGTGACAGTAGGGGTGAGACTAGTGACAGTAGGGGTGAGAATAGTGAGGGTAGTGGTGAGAATAGTGAGGGTAGTGGTGAGAATAGTGATCATGGCATCCTCAGGTATCATTGTGCGCCTGCTGAAGGATGGGTATCCTTGTACTCCAGCTATAATCAGCTCCCACCTCGGGCAGGACTATCACAATCTGCTCCAGGACTGTCTGCACCAGGGCCGGCTATTTGAGGATCCAGATTTCCCTGCAGAATCCCGGTCACTGGGATACAACCAGCTGGGACCCTGGTCTGCAGGAACCCGGGGCATCCAATGGCTCAGACCCCAGGTATGAGTGTGAGTGCTCTCACCCCTGTGATATAATGAGATCAGCATTAGTATGTCACATCCCCGTGATGTCATAAGAAGAGCATTAGTATGTCACATCTCTGTGATGTCATAAGAATAACATTATTATGTCACATCCCTGTGATGTCATAAGAAGAGCATTAGTATGTCACATCTCTGTGATGTCATGAGAATAACATTATTATGTCACATCCCTGTGATGTCATAAGAAGAGCATTAGTATGTCACATCTCTGTGATGTCATGAGAATAACATTATTATGTCACATCCCTGTGATGTCATAAGAAAAGCATTAGTATGTCACATCTCTGTGATGTCATGATAACAGCATTAGTATGTCACATCCCTGTGATGTCATCAGACGTTTGTAGACCTTCTTATCTAATCTATATGTCAGAGGTACATAAATGAGTAAATACCCTGCAGGCAAATTATGGACCAATAACCAAAATAATGTTGAATTTAAAAATTCTTAGAAAATGAAAGGCACAAGACATGGTTGCCCCTTATCCTCGGGAATATTTGCAGTGTTTTCCCAACTATAGGAAATAGTGAGATTAGTGATGTCACTTGTTTAATGGTTAATGATATAATTAAAAAAAACTAGCATTATATGTTGATTGATGTTATTATACAGGTTTGAAATCCTGCAAATGGTTACATTTTAAATTATTTTAAATACTCGTTAAAAATGATCTGAATATTACTGAGGATAGTAACAAGATTAATTCACTCGGGTAGATTTAATGACCTGAGTTAATTTATCTCATGTTACTGAATCATAGACTGAAATAGAAAAATGAGAGTTAAACCATTAATACGTGATATTTTACATTGAGTGGAGTTATAGTAATTATGTTAACCATTCCAGTGCTAATATTACTAAGGATTTTAGTGGCACATTTAAATTTAGCCGAGAGAATAAAAGAAGATGTCACTGCCCGAAAGGAACAAAAACGAGAAAAGAAATCATAAAATGTCGCTGCTAGTGAGTAATAGGTTCTCAGCACCTACAACACCCACCACAAACTTATAGAAATCACTGTAAGACAAAGTACAGAAAAACATCAAGAATGAAAATCAGAACTGTGTGTATGGTGCCGCGTTAGGCCGTGTTAGGGTGTATGGTGCCGTGTTAGGGTGTATGGTGCCGTGTTAGGGTGTATGGTGCCGTGTTAGCGTGTATGGTGCCGCGTTAGGCCGTATGGTGCCGTGTTAGGGTGTATGGTGCCGTGTTAGGGTGTATAGTGCCGCGTTAGGCCGTATGGTGCCGTGTTAGGCCGTATGGTGCCGTGTTAGGGTGTATGGTGCCGCGTTAGGCCGTATGGTGCCGTGTTAGGCCGTATGGTGCTGTGTTAGGGTGTATGGTGCCGTGTTAGGGTGTATGGTGCCGTGTTCGTGTGTACGGTGCCGTGTTAGCGTGTATGGTGCCATGTTAGGCCGTATGGTGCCGTGTTAGGCCGTATGGTGCCGTGTTAGGCCGTATGGTGCCATATGGTGCCGTGTTAGGCCGTATGGTGCCGTGTTAGGCCGTATGGTGCCGTGTTAGGGTGTATGGTGCCGTGTTAGGGTGTATGGTGCCGTGTTAGCGTGTATGGTGCCGTTTGAGTCATACACTGGGTGTATGAAGTCTGGGAGATCCAGTGCAGAAGGTAAAGAGTTAAACATGTAGTGAAAGCCTGTACCCCCCCCCCCCCCACCCCCTTCTTATCAGGGTTTATTACCCTCAGCAGGGCAGCCAGACACACTAATATAGTGTCATTACATCACAAGTAATAAACTTACTGGACTAGACTCCTTTGCATGCAAATGTAGATAACACCCTATGACTAGGTCAATCAGAGATATGAAGCCCTGAATGTACAAGATCCTCCATTGTTAGGAGATTAGATAATGTTTCTAGCAACAAATCACACAGTATATTTAATTACAGAGACCCTGTATGAGGCCCCCTTTGCTCTTGTATGTAGTACAGGGGAAGATGTTCCTTACATGTATAAAACCCAACCTTTACCCACAAACCCCCCCAAATAAAAGACGCCAGACTTAAATTGGAGTTAAATTAGGCCACAGCTTTATTAACATAACAAATAACTGTATGAGCCACCAACTATCCTCCATTTATTATTTCACTTATAACCTTCTGAAATATATAAATAGATCACAAATATATAACATTAAAATATTAAAGACATCATACAGTTATAACTAGTCCTTGCCAAATAGTCCCTAACACATAACAATCCCGACCTTTTAAAACTAAGGTCCCTACACAAAGGAAGCCCCCCTCCCCCCTCGTCCACATCACCTCATTTCTTCTTTGCCAACCTAATGCTAACCACCAGCCGACTATTAGCTCGGTGGGCACGGCCGTTAGTATCACCTACATTTTATCCCAGGTTAGGGGAGGGGACACTTTACCATCCTTAGGACTTCATCCCTTCCGTCCTTAACTATTAAATTGGCAAGGACACCCCGCCATAAGCACCGTTGTTTAACCACCTTAAATCAACGGTGATCCCCACCACCCCCAGCCATGGCCTGCTCAATTGTCTCCTGTAGTGCTAAATTAAACAGGTCCAGACCCACCTCGTTCAAATGGACCCCGTCACTCCGAAAGAGATTCGCAGCATTTCTCTCAAAAACCCGGTGCCGAATTGTAAAACCCCCAATACCCAAAACAAATTTAGAAACCCGTTTGTTTAATTTAATCCGAGACCTCTCAAGTGCCCTCTGATTTTGAGCACAGCGCCAAAAATTCCTGGGAATAACCTCAGACCATATAATGACCACCTCAGGAAAAAGAACCCGCAGCCTCGCCAAATCCTGCCTGATCGCGTCACCCAGGCCCAACACTGGGAACGTGCCCAAATCATTACCCCCCAGATGTATGACCAAGATATCCGGGGGACCCAGGAGCCGCGAGAGCTGCACTACCTCCGGGAGGAACCGAACCCATCTCATGCCCCTCGTCCCAAACCACCGCACCTCGGCCTGCAGAGGGGAAAGACCCATACGCTCCCCACCCGGGCGAACTGCCGCACGCTGCCGAGCCCAATAAATGTAAGAATGGCCGATCAGCCAAATCCTACATGTAGGACGACCTATGAGGATACAAAAGGAACAGATGAGATTAGCCCGCCTGGGCGCACGTAAGACTGAAACCGGCGCGATTCCCACCGCCCGATCCGCCGAACCTCTCGGTCAGAAAAACCAACCCGGGATGCCTCAGAAGCCGCCCCGATCCGGAAGGAATGACCCCCAAATTCACACCCCGGAATCCCCATAACCTCCAAGGCCCGCTTAAACACCCGGATAAATTGGAAACGGGAAAGGGGGGTGCCATCCAAGTGTAACAGCAGTGACCCCGGAGCAGAAGGCCGGACGTCCAAATAACGATCCAGACAGGCCACGGGACAAACACTAGACCCCACAACCTCCCGTAAAGTGACCCAAGCCCCCCTACCCTCCATATCGGTCTTAGACCGCCTGATCTTAAAGCGAACGGACCCAGGCTCCCGCAACACGTCCTGCGACTGGAGCCCCCCTTGTCTCACCTTCGAGGGGCTAACCAGCTCTCCCACCCTCAACGCCCCAAAAAATGCGAGCGCAAACGCCGCCTGAAACAACAACACCTCCCCTGCCGACGAACAAACCGACGGAAGAGTGTGGAACAGCCCCAGGAGGAGAGCCCCTGAAACCGGCCTACGCGAATCCCTAGACACCCGAGTCCTACGCCAGCCTTTCATCGCCTGGCGAACCACAAATTCCTTAGTGATGTCCGGGATCCTGAGAAGCTTGAAACCAAAAGCCAGGCCAGACAGCTTACCGGACACCACACCTGGGGACAGACCCGAAGCTTCCCAGTGCCACAATAGCCAGAGCAAACCCTGTAATCGATCCTCGACCCCATGGAAACCCCCACGAGCCTGCTCCAACTCCTCCCACTCAGCCCAGGCCTTACCGTATCTATCCCACGTCGCCTGACAAACCGACCCCCAAACCCACTGAGTTACTCGACCCGCCCAAGGTCCCAGAGGTCCTGAGGGCAGGGGTACCCTTCCTCGTCCGCCCATGGCGCAGCCGCCCTGAACTCCGGCCACTGCGAACGAGAAAGGGCATCAGCGGTAACATTAAGAACCCCAGGGATATGCACGGCTCTACAAGTAATATTCAAGCAGAGGCAGCGCAAAACCAAACGCCGCAACAGCCGTATGACGGGAGGGGAAGACGCAGTCAGATTGTTAATGGCCTGCACAACCCCCAAATTGTCGCAATGAAAGACCACTCTGCGGTCCCTCAGAGCCGGGCCCCACAGCTCCAGAGACACTAGAATAGGAAACAGTTCCAAAAATGCCAGATTTTTGGTCAACCCCGCGACCCGCCAATCGGATGGCCACACACCCGAACTCCATTGAGAACCCAAGATGGCTCCGAAACCCACTGACCCTGCCGCGTCTGTGTACAGGTGGAGATCCTGATTGGAAACTTCCGGGGACTGCCACAACGCCCTACCATTAAAGTTAGCCAAAAAACAATCCCAGACCACCAGGTCATCCCGCAGCGGCCGTGTGAGCCGAATAAAATGATGCGCCCTTGTCACCCCCGCAGTGGCTGCCGCAAGCCGCCTGTTAAAAACCCTTCCCATGGGAATAATGCGGCATGCAAAATTAAGCTTCCCCAACAAAGACTGTAAGGGGCGGAGCTGCAATTTACGTGCCCTGATGGCCCCGCCACGGCATCCCTGAGCCCCACAACCTTATCCATGGGCAGCCGGCACTCCCCGGCGACAGAGTCTATCTCGATGCCGAGGAAGCTCAGGCACGTCGCCGGGCCCTCTGTCTTCCCAGGTGCTAACGGCACCCCGAAAGAGGCAGCCACACTCTGCACTGATCGCAACACGTGCGCACAAACGTCCGACTGACGAGGACCAACACAAAGAAAATCATCCAGGTAATGCAGTACGGAATCATAACCTGATTCCATTCTCACCACCCATTCCAGGAAAGAACTGAAGCATTCGAAATAGAAGCATGAAATCGAGCACCCCATTGGGAGGCTCAGATCCACGTAGTATTCCCCTTCAAAGAAACACCCCAACAGGTGATGACACTCCGGATGAACCGGCAACAACCGAAATGCAGCTTCAATATCCGTTTTAGCCATAAGGGCCCCTACCCCTGCGTCCCTAACCATACGGACCGCCGCGTCAAACGACACGTATAGCACGCGGCATAATTCCGCGTCAATGTCATCATTCACCGAACCCCCAAAGGGGTAAGACAGATGATGAATGAGACGGAACTTCCCGGGTTCGTTTTTAGGAACCACTCCCAGGGGAGAAACCCACAGATTCGCGAGGGGGGGGTTCCCGAAATGGGCCCGCCATCCTCCCTAATGCGATCTCCTTCCCCAACTTCACCCTCACAACCTCTGGATTACCTGCCACCGACCGCAAGTTCCGCAAGGATAAAACCGCGGGCTGTTCCCGAAAGGGAATCCAAAAACCCTCTTCAAAACCCGACTCCAGAATATCCGCCGCCCGACGGTTTCTATAACGGCTTGGCCACGGGCGCATCGCGGCGACGTCCACCGGCGTCCTCCCCCTTTGCGCCCACGTCTGCCTTGTCCCCTGATTTGCCACGCTTAAAGCAACGGGTGGAGGGGTGATTTCCACCACACCCCGAACACTCGTGCTTGAAGCGGCAGGTAGCCCCCCATTTGCACTGGCCGTCGTTAAACTGCCAGCACGAACCGGGGCGTTTTGGTGTAGACGAGGAGGCTGACGGGGGGGAAGCAGTTCCCATCCCGCCAGCCCCCCCAAGAAAGGAAGACATCCCCCCTTGGGCAGATGCAGGTCGGGTCATGATTGACAACCACAAACCAATATCCATCTGGTCCCATGTCAGTGAAGGGCGGACTGCCAACCGCTGGCGAAACTGTTCGTCGTAACGCCACCAGCTGAGCCCCCCGTATACCCGGCACGCGGTCCAGATTTGGTCCTGATAACAGAACAAAGCCGAACACCGCTCCGGGAATTTTTCCCCCATCACACTTGCAAAGACCGAGAACGCCCGTATCCAATTCCCGAAGGTTTTAGGGATCTTCCGGAACCGATACTTCTCTTTCTCCTTCTCAGAGTCCTTCAAATCCTTCTCAGGAGGTGGGACATCTTCCAGGGGAATAAGGGAGAGGATCTCCAAATACTCCCCCTTCCAGATTTTATCCCGAACCTCCCGGGTAAGGTGCAACCCCAGAGGACCCGACCAGCACATGTAAGACGCCCCATGAGCCATGGGCGCAACCGTCCTCGCAGGGGCCTCTACTGTAAGCTCAGCTGAGTCCAGCCCTACCGAAACCAATCCACCGGGCGGAGCCGGGGTAATTGGAGCTGGAGCTGGCACTTGAGGGGTGGACGAACACCCCGCAAATGGCGAGCCGCCCAAGCCCCCGCTTGGCAGGCCCGCCGCTTCCCATACCCCCCGCAAATGGGTATCCATCTGCTGTGCCACGAAGGCATTGAACCCCCCGGGGACCCCAACTGAAGCAGGACCCCCTGTAAACCCCGCATTAACCCCTCCAAAGCTGGCGCCAAGTTATTACCCACTACAACAGACCCTCCACCCAGACCCCCCGTGTCCCCGCACTCACCATGCTGATGCGGCAACCCAGATGCCGAGGAGTCCACCGGCAAAGACCCTGCAGTCGGGGCAGACGAGGAAAAAGCAGCACTACCTTGTGAACCTGCAAACAGCAAGTGCTGCGCAACACCTGGGGCATTGCAGGGAGGAACAGCCTGCAGGGAAGAGACAGCGTCATTAGTAGTCCTCCCTCCCCGCCGGGAACCAGCAGGCTCAGCACCAGGACAGACAGGGGCAGAAACAGCAACCGTGGAGCGGGGGGCTGGGGAAAGGCGATCCAGCGCCTCACCCTCATCAGAAAGGCCCGATATGGAGCCCTCAGAGAGGGGCTCAAGGCCGACAGGGACTGGAGGCAAGCGTACGGCCCTCCGATTTGCAACCCGCCTGCCACGCGCCAGCCTGGGCGCCCGGGACCCACTAACCACACCAGATGCCACTAGACCAGACCCAGAAAGGGGGGGAGTAAGGGGGGATGATGCCAGCCGGCCAGCATCCCTGGAGGCACTAATGGCGCAAGATCTCAGTGCCCTGGCCGGAGTGGAGGTGAGTGGAGCTGGGGACAGCGTCAGCAGGCCACCCTGTGCCCTCCATGTAGGCCTCGCGGCCCGCGACGGCCTATCACGAGAGGGAGGCGCCATGCGGCCTAACGGGCCACGTGTAGGCCTTGCAACCAGCGACGGCCCACCACGTGGCAGCAGGGGAACCGGAGCAGACAGTGCTCCGCATGGCAAGACCGCAGGCCTCGCGGGACGCGAGCGCGCGCTGCGGGGAAGGGGGGCAGGGGGCACAGCAACAGAGGTACTCACCGGGCTCGCGTGCGACGAGCGCCGACGACTGCTGCGGTCCCCAGGACTCCTGCTCCGGTGTGCGGTCCTCCGCATGTCTTCAGGGCTCAGGCGGGCGGGGGGGGCGCGAGGCACGCCTGACCGACCCGCGATCCACCGCTGGAGTGGGGGCTCCGGCTGGAGCCGCCATCAGTTGCGCCATCTGCTGCTGGAGGTGAGCCCCACCATCCAGCAGCGCTTCTGCTCTGAGGGCAGCCAGGATGTTTTCAACATCCATTGCCCCAGGCCGTTTGGAGTATCAGACAAGAGCAGAAAATGATCCTGCTGTGTCCGTTTTCTAAAATGGCCGACACAGAGAGGGGGGGAGGGGGGCTGCCTTTATACCCTGGTCACAGCCCCTCCCCTCCCTCACCACATGAGCCATTCCAGTCACTCCCCTCCCTCATACAGGGCCCCCTCCCACCTAGCCTTGCTTGTTTCCCGGGGGACTAATACAGGGGTGGGCAATTAATTTTTACCGGGGGCCGCATGAGCAACCCGAGCACTGCTGGAGGGCCACATCGACAATATTTCAATAAAATTTTGCTCAATATCTGTCTCTCCCCGTACCCTCATGTCTGTCTCTCTCTCTCCCCATTCCCTCATGTCTGTCTCTCTCTCCATTCATGCTCCATGTCGGTCTGTCTCTCTCCACTCATGCTCCATGTCTCTCTCTCTCTCCACTCATACCCCATGTCTGTCTCTCTCGCCACTCATACCCCATGTCTGTCTCTCTCGCCACTCATACCCAATGTCTGTCTCTCTCTCGCCACTCATACCCCATGTCTGTCTCTCTCTCGCCACTCATACCCCATGTCTGTCTCTCTCTCTTTCCACTCATACCCCATGTCTGTCTCTCCCCTCATCCCTTATATCTTTTTCAATCTCTATCTTTCTGTTCCCCATGCTGGTCTCTTGTACACACAGTCATACATAAACACACACAGTCACACAAACACATTTACACACTTAGTCACCCTCACAGACATACATTTACACAGACACCCTTATACACACTGTCACACACATACATAAATACACACAGTCATACATAAATACACACAGTCACACAAACACAATTACACACTTAGTCACCCTCACAGACATACATTTACACAGACACCCTTATACACACTGTCACACATACATAAATACACACAGTCATACATAAATACACACAGTCACACATAAACACACACTGTCACACATACATAAATACACACACAGCCACCTTTACACACAGGATACACTTGCACAGACACTCATGTACATACACTTACACAGACAGTAACACACACAGTTATACACATTGACACACACATACACACTTATACACATTGACACACACTTCCACAGACATTTCCTTTCTTTTTTTTATTTTAAACCCCCCCCCCGCCCCCCCCCCAACTGTTATTACCTAATCCTCCTTGTTAATCCATGCACAGCACAACGGGTGTAAGCTCCGCCCCCGTCGCATTCTGTGATTGGCTGCAGGGA
The DNA here is from genome assembly GCA_036172795.1 of Pelodytes ibericus. Classification (NCBI taxonomy): domain Eukaryota; kingdom Metazoa; phylum Chordata; class Amphibia; order Anura; family Pelodytidae; genus Pelodytes; species Pelodytes ibericus. The sequence continues at coordinate 3,384,618 of CM069861.1, read as the reverse complement.
GGAGGACGTTCTCTATGGTGTCTTGGCAGATACCCTAGAGAACGTCTTCCTCCCTGAAGCAGCCAATCACAGAACGCGACGGGGGCGGAGCTTACACCCGTCACGCTGTGCTTGGATTAACAAGGAGGAGGACGGCAGGGAGAGAGCTCCCTGCTACAGCGCCTCTCCTCCCTTGCGCCTGGGCGCGGTGCACCCCGTGCACCCGCCCAGGATCGGCCCTGCCTCACGCGGGCAGGACAGGGACGCACAAAGGGCCGGATGTGGCCCGCGGGCCGTAAGATGCACAGGTCTGCTCTAATACATCTCCTAATTGTTCCAAAACCAAGACTGCCTAAAATCAGCCCACCCTATCTGCTAATACACGTTAATCATGTTGCAAGCATAAATCCCCTGCTTGTAATATTTATTTTTCATGTTTACATAAGAGGAGACATGATACAAGTATTCCCATATTATACCAAATATTATCAGGTTAATAAGGGAAGAGGTTTCTGCAAAATGGTACAATTTTTAGAACCAGAGGGTGGTAGAAATCCCAGCCATGTGACCAAACAGTATTTTACCAGCAGGGGTAGTAGATACCTAGCATGACCCTCCAGTAGAGGAAACACGTGACTATTATGATACAAGTATTCACATATATTACTAGATATTATCATGTCCATAAGGGAAGTATTATTGTGCACATGGAACAATGTTTAGAGCTGGAGGGTACTAAAAATCCCAACAATGTTACAAAACACTATCTTCCCAAAGGAGGTAGTAGATGCCTGGCATAATCTTCCAGTAGCGGAAGCATATAAATATCATGATATGAGTATTGTCATATTACTGAGTCCCCAGGACATAATTGAAAACAGGAGAAACACTCCATGTATTCTTCCTGGTACAAACACTTTCTAAATAAATGCATATTTACTAAATATTTAAACATGATAATCATGCAAATGGAACCCTGTTTGGAGCAAGAGTGTGTTAGAAATACCAGCCATGTGACAAAACAGTATTTTTCCAAAAAGGGGGTAGTATATACCTGGAATAACCTTCCAGTAGAGGAAGCACATTATTATTATTATGATACAAGTATTCCCATATTACTACTTCTTATCATGCTGATAAGGGAAGTACTTTTTGTGCAGAGGTACAGTGCTTATAGCTAGAAGATGGTAGAATTCAAAGCAATGTGACAACCCACTATTTTACTGAAGGGGTGAAGTAGATACCAGGAATTACCTTCCAGTACAGGAAGCACATTATTGTTATGAGCTAGAAGGTGGTCGAATTCAAAGCAATGTGACCACACAGTGTTTTACTAAAGGGGTAGTAGATACCAGAAATAATCCCTCAGCAGAGGAAGCAGATAAATATCATGTAGAAACACCAGAGAATAATAAGAAAGATAAAGTAGAGAGGGTCTCTGGAGTGAATAGACTAATGCTTATTGCTCCTGCTTGTAGATTAATCTGGTAATATTGCACAGATATTGACTTTTGAAAATTGAAAACTGCCTAACACTTGCCTCATCAAAGAATATACTGTATCTACTGACTGGTATCAAGCCCACACTGACATTATGATAATTCTAATTACCCCAAATTAGAAATTACCAATATTTGCAAGAGCTTAACCTTTGTTGGGATAAATAAAATCCCAATCTAAAAAGGGGGTGGGGGATATCATGGGAAGAAGTAACATGGGGGCCACATAAGGTACTGTACGCCACTATCACACCCTCACAAGTTTAATGTAAAAGGAAACCACAGACCCCCATCCCACCAAAACCATAAACTATATGCTAACAAAGGACAAAAAATAAAATAAAAATAATTCTAAATATCAAATGTAAAACCGAAGAGCAATAATGAAATGCCACAAATCCTGATTCTGCTAAAGTACTTATCTGGTGATTTTGATTGGGTCGTGTTTAGAGTTGAGCGGACACCTCGATGTTCGGTTTCGGTGGGTTCGGGCCGAGCTTTGGGAAAAAGTTCGGGTTCGGGGTCGAACTTGACCCCGAACCCCATTGAAGTCAATGGAGAGACAAACTTTTGGCCACTAAAATGCCTCTAAAAAAGTCGTGGAAAGGGCTAGAGGGCTGCAAAAGGAAGTAAAATGTGGGTAAGAGTAGGACAAGTGCCCTGCAAACAAATGTGGATAGAGAAATAACTTCAAATAACATAAAATACATACAAATTACAAATACAGCTGAGCCATAAAATAGCACTAGATGGAATCTTTGATTTTAGCTTTGGAAGAAAATAAATCTAAATCTAAAGCATGGCTGCCAGGAGGATCAACAGAATTATCCATTTGAGAGAGGGTTGGAGTACAGGGTATTCTCTTTCAGTTTAAACTAAGTGACCCATAGGTTGAGGAGGTGGTGACCGTGGCGGTGTAGGTGGAAGTGGCGCTGGAGGAGGAGGAGGAGGAGGAGGAGGAGGAGGAGGAGGAGGAGGAAGCCAGAATTTTTCAAAGTGCGCTGTAAGCACAGTATTGGACTGTTCTATTTGACTCTCAGATATGAAGTGCACCGCAAGACGCAAATGTACTATTTACCACCCAAAACTATTAGAATTTTTCATTTTTTTTCATGTCCTGATGTTTTATGGATTCAGACTGAAGCTCCTGTGATAGAACCTGTGAAACAAAAGAGAACAAGCATTAGAATGATTCACTCCACAAATTACAGCTGAAATAACCCTGCCTGATTACCCTAACTCCCCCCACTATTCCCCTCCTACTGATAACCTTCCTGACCCTAATTAAGATCCCCTCCCTTGAACCCTTAATCGAATTACTGTTAGTCCCCAACATGCCAGGATGTCTCAGTCTATAGCCCATTGTCCTATTGTCTGTGGGCTATCTCCTGAGACACCCTGGAGCCATCTCAAGACCTACAGGCGATAATGGCGCTCACTCCTAATTAGTCTCTCGCTATGTGTCACACAGTGCCGAGTGCTCACTCCCACAGTCACACAGTGCTCTCTCCCACAGTCACACAGTGCTCTCTCCCACAGTCACACAGTGCTCTCTCCCACAGTCACACAGTGCTCAGTGCTCTCTCCCACAGTCACACAGTGCTCTCTCCCACAGTCACACAGTGCTCTCTCCCACAGTCACACAGTGCTCTCTCCCACAGTCACACAGTGCTCTCTCCCACAGTCACACAGTGCTCTCTCCCACAGTCACACAGGGCCGAGTGCTCACTCCCACAGTCACACAGTGCTCTCTCCCACAGTCACACAGTGCTCTCTCCCACAGTCACACAGTGCTCACTCCCACAGTCACACAGTGCTCTCTCCCACAGTCACACAGTGCTCTCTCCCACAGTCACACAGTGCTCTCTCCCACAGTCACACAGTGCTCTCTCCCACAGTCACACAGTGCTCAGTGCTCTCTCCCACAGTCACACAGTGCTCTCTCCCACAGTCACACAGTGCTCTCTCCCACAGTCACACAGTGCTCTCTCCCACAGTCACACAGTGCTCTCTCCCACAGTCACACAGTGCTCTCTCCCACAGTCACACAGTGCTCAGTGCTCACTCCCAGCGTCACACAGTGCCGAGTGCTCACTCCCACAGTCACACAGTGCTCTCTCCCACAGTCACACAGTGCTCTCTCCCACAGTCACACAGTGCTCACTCCCACAGTCACACAGTGCTCTCTCCCACAGTCACACAGTGCTCTCTCCCACAGTCACACAGTGCTCTCTCCCACAGTCACACAGTGCTCTCTCCCACAGTCACACAGGGCTCAGTGCTCTCTCCCACAGTCACACAGTGCTCTCTCCCACAGTCACACAGTGCTCTCTCCCACAGTCACACAGTGCTCTCTCCCACAGTCACACAGTGCTCTCTCCCACAGTCACACAGTGCTCAGTGCTCACTCCCAGCGTCACACAGTGCCGAGTGCTCACTCCCACAGTCACACAGTGCTCTCTCCCACAGTCACACAGTGCTCTCTCCCACAGTCACACAGTGCTCACTCCCACAGTCACACAGTGCTCTCTCCCACAGTCACACAGTGCTCTCTCCCACAGTCACACAGTGCTCTCTCCCACAGTCACACAGTGCTCTCTCCCACAGTCACACAGTGCTCAGTGCTCTCTCCCACAGTCACACAGTGCTCTCTCCCACAGTCACACAGTGCTCTCTCCCACAGTCACACAGTGCTCTCTCCCACAGTCACACAGTGCTCTCTCCCACAGTCACACAGTGCTCTCTCCCACAGTCACACAGTGCTCAGTGCTCACTCCCAGCGTCACACAGTGCCGAGTGCTCACTCCCACAGTCACACAGTGCTCTCTCCCACAGTCATACAGTGCTCTCTCCCACAGTCACACAGTGCTCACTCCCACAGTCACACAGTGCTCTCTCCCACAGTCACACAGTGCTCAGTGCTCACTCCCAGCGTCACACAGTGCCGAGTGCTCACTCCCACAGTCACACAGTGCTCACTCCCACAGTCACACAGTGCTCACTCCCAGATTCACACAGTGCCGAGTGCTCACTCCCAGCATCACACAGTGCCGAGTGCTCACTCCCAGTGTCACACAGTGCCGAGTGCTCACTCCCAGAGTCACACAGTGCTGAGTGCTCACTCCCACAGTCCACACAGTGCTCACTCCCACAGTCACACAGTGCTCACTCCCAGATTCACACAGTGCCAAGTGCTCACTCCCAGCATCACACAGTGCCGAGTGCCCACTCCCAGCGTCACACAGTGCCTAGTGCTCACTCCCAGCATCACACAGTGCCGAGTGCTCACTCCCAGCGTCACACAGTGCCGAAGGCTCACTCCCAGAGTCACACAGTGCTCAGTGCTCACACCCACAGTCACACAGTGCTCACTCCCAGAGTCACACAGTGCGGAGTGCTTAATGAGTGTCTGTCTGTCTGTATATAACCCAGTCTCTGTCTGTCTGTCTGTATATAACCCAGTCTCTGTCTGTCTGTCTGTCTGTATCTAACCCAGTCTCTGTCTGTCTGTCTGTATATAACCCAGTTTCTGTCTGTCTGTCTGTATATAACCCAGTATCTGTCTGTCTGTCTGTCTGTATCTAACCCAGTCTCTGTCTGTCTGTCTGTATATAACCCAGTTTCTGTCTGTCTGTCTGTATGTAACCCAGTCTCTGTCTGTCTCTCTGTCTGTATCTAACCCAGTCTCTGTCTGTCTCTCTGTCTGTATCTAACCCAGTCTCTGTCTGTCTGTCTGTATATAACCCAGTTTCTGTCTGTCTGTCTGTATATAACCCAGTATCTGTCTGTCTGTCTGTATGTAACCCAGTCTCTGTCTGTCTGTCTGTCTGTATCTAACCCAGTCTCTGTCTGTCTGTTTTTCTCAGGAGCTCTGTGAGTCACCTCAGTTTATCTGCAAGGACATGAGATGGACAGACGTGTGCCAGGGAGAGCTAGGTGTGTGTATGTCGGGCACATGTGCTAGACATGGAATGGTATCGTATGTGCAGAGCAGACATGTCGGGTTTATGTATAATACATGGTAATCAAGGCGTCTGTATAGTCTCCCGATTATGACATCACTGTGTGCCTCCATAGGCAAAGTGTCCATATATATACTGAAAGTGGTTCATTGTGCGCTGAGACATCATGGCAGCATTCAGTCAGGGGATACTTCTTATACCTAAATATTGGAAATCCTCTCACCCCCCATCATATAGGGAAAGGGTCCATCAGAGGCGAGGGTCAGAGAGGAGAGGGTCAGAGAGGCGAGGGTCAGAGAGGAGAGGGTCAGAGAGGAGAGGGTCAGAGAGGAGAGGGTCAGAGAGGCGAGGGTCAGAGAGGAGAGGGTCAGAGAGGAGAGGGTCAGAGAGGAGAGGGTCAGAGAGGAGAGGGTCAGAGAGGCGAGGGTCAGAGAGGAGAGGGTCAGAGAGGAGAGGGTCAGAGAGGAGAGGGTCAGAGAGGCGAGGGTCAGAGAGGAGAGGGTCAGAGAGGCGAGGGTCAGAGAGGAGAGGGTCAGAGAGGAGAGGATCAGAGAGGCGAGGGTCAGAGAGGAGAGGGTCAGAGAGGAGAGGGTCAGAGAGGAGAGGGTCAGAGAGGCGAGGGTCAGAGAGGAGAGGGTCAGAGAGGCGAGGGTCAGAGAGGAGAGGGTCAGAGAGGAGAGGGTCAGAGAGGAGAGGGTCAGAGAGGAGAGGGTCAGAGAGGAGAGGATCAGAGAGGAGAGGGTCAGAGAGGAGAGGATCAGAGAGGAGAGGGTCAGAGAGGAGAGGATCAGAGAGGAGAGGGTCAGAGAGGAGAGGGTCAGAGAGGAGAGGGTCAGAGAGGAGAGGATCAGAGAGGAGAGGGTCAGAGAGGAGAGGGTCAGAGAGGAGAGGGTCAGAGAGGAGAGGATCAGAGAGGAGAGGGTCAGAGAGGCGAGGGTCAGAGAGGAGAGGGTCAGAGAGGAGAGGGTCAGAGAGGAGAGGGAACCTTGGATGTGTTATATGGGGGACAGGATTAATATACGTATACAGACTGCTAATAAGAAGAGAGGGGATGTATAAGGGAGATCAGCTTGATGGGGGAATTAGGGGGTAAATACCCTGCTTCTCCAAACATGGGTTTGTATGTAATATATTTAGCAGTTGTTTGTAGCGTCTGTAAATATGGATATTGTATGTTGATGTACATGTTTTTCATAGTTGCCAACTGTCCCGGTTTTGCCAAGATTGTCCAGGGGGAACCCCCCCCTCCGGGACAGTCCCGGCAATTTGCGCTATTTTAGCGCGATCACGGGTCACGTGACCCGCGCAGTTCAGTCTGTGTGAGGTGAGCTCAGCTCACACGGACTGAACTGCGTGGGGAACTTTTTTTTATTTTTTTTTAAACTTGAATCAAAACAAACAAACCTTCTGCCGGTGCACGGAGCAGACATGGAGCAGGTGAGTAATGGGGAAGGAGGGTGGTGGCATGTTACTGGACAATTAAACTGTGGCATGTTACTGGGCAATTAAACTGGGGCATCAGGCTGGGCATATTACTGGGCGTTTAAACTGGTGCATCAGGCTGGGCATATTACTGGGCGTTTAAACTGGGGCATTGGGCTGGACATATTACTGGGCATTTAAAATGGCATATTACTGGGGCATCAGGCTGGGCATATTACTGGGCAATTAAACTGGGGCATCAGGCTGGGCAATTAAACTGGCATATTACTGGGGCATCAGGCTGGGCATATTACTGGGCAATTAAACTGGCATATTACTGGGGCATCATGCTGGGCTGGAATAGTCTTCCAGTAGAAGTGGTAGAGGTTAATACAGTGAAGGAGTTTAAGCATGCATGGGATAGGTATAAGGCTATCCTAGATATAAGATAAGGCCAGGGACTAATGAAAGTATTACATTACTGAGAGGGTAGTGGATGTATGGAATAGTCTTCCAGTAGAAGTGGTAGAGCTTAATACAGTGAAGGAGTTTAAGCATGCATGGGATAGGTATAAGGCTATCCTAGATATAAGATAAGGTCAGGGACTAATGAATGTATTACATTACTGAGAGGGTAGTGGATGCATGGAATAGTCTTCCAGTAGAAGTGGTAGAGGTTAATACAGTGAAGGAGTTTAAGCATGCGTGTGATAGGTATAAGGCTATCCTAGATATAAGATAAGGCCAGGGACTAATGAAAGTATTACTTTACTGAGAGGTAGTGTATGCATGGAATAGTCTTCCAGTAGAAGTGGTAGAGGTTAATACAGTGAAGGAGTTTAGGCATGCATGGGATAGGTAAAAGGCTATCCTAGATATAAGATAAGACCAGGGACTAATGAAAGTATTACATTACTGAGAGGGTAGTGGATGTATGGAATAGTCTTCCAGTAGAAGTGGTAGAGGTTAATACAGTGAAGGAGTTTAAGCATGCGTGGGATAGGTATAAGGTTATCCTAGATATAAGATAAGGCCAGGGACTAATGAAAGTATTACTTTACTGAGAGGGTAGTGGATGTATGGAATAGTCTTACAGTAGAAGTGGTAGAGGTTAATACAGTGAAGGAGTTTAAGCATGCATGGGATAGGTATAAGGCTATCCTAGATATAAGATAAGGTCAGGGACTAATAAAAGTATTACTTTACTGAGAGGGTAGTGGATGCATGGAATAGTCTTCCAGTAGAATTGGTAGAGGTTGATATAGTGAAGGAGTTTAACCATGCATGGGATAGGTATAAGGCTATCCTAGATATAAGATAAGGCCAGGGACTAATGAAAATATTACATTACTGAGAGGGTAGTGGATGCATGGAATAGTCTTCCAGTAGAAGTGGTAGAGGTTAATACAGTGAGGGAGTTTAAGCATGCATGGGATAGGTATAAGGCTATCCTAGATATTAGATAAGGTCAGGGACTAATGAAAGTATTACATTACTGAGAGGGTAGTGGATGTATGGAATAGTCTTCCAGTAGAAGTGGTAGAGGTTAATACAATTTCAAATTGGAGTAAATATTATCTAACTTATCTTTAGCATTCCACATTAGGTCAAAACATATAATAAAATGTATATCACACTAATAAAACAATAAAAACAATATTCTAATTAATATGTAGGATTAATTCTACTTTACATATTTATGAGTAAAGGTGTGATATAATTATATATTTTAATGAGCGATTTGAATCAACTAGGTGTGTTTATAATAACCCTTATTATATTCTTCAAATCTAATATCCAAATAATCTCACAGTCTGTGTCTTCAGTTTATGCCAGTTTGGGTGGGCTAGAAAGTTGAAGAGAAGCCCCCCTTCACCTCTTGTATGTATATACACACAGCTGCGACTGTATAAATACAATGAATGGTGGCTTAGAGTCATAAACCTTCCACTAACAATGGCCACCTTATCTGTTCCGGTGATACTATGAACTTATCAGTAAAATATTTGGTTATAGATAACAGAGTTAGGGATGTTTCATCCTCAGGGACACAGAATAAGATTTAAACACCCAGAAAGATGTCCAAAAACTGACACAAAATGGAGGTTGCTGGCATCCATCTTGTTATCCTTGGCTTTTCCTTTATTCATATGTACCAGTCTCGAGATTACTGTTCAATACCTATGACAAGCCTCAGCCCAAGTCTGTGTAATAAGCAGTGGTGTATCTTGATTTTGTGCTGCCCTAGGCAGACAAAATCCGGGCACCCCCCTACCCAAGCTGCACACCCACGTTACACACCTAAGACATGCCCCATCACCTCCATTTCATGACACCACATGACACATAACATTCAGACTCACATCAAGCTCATACCCCCATCACACACACACTCCTACTCCCATCACACTCAGTCACACACACTGACTCCCATCACACACACTCTGACTCCCATCACACTCAGTCACACACACTGTCTCCCATCACACACACTCTGACTCCCATCACAGTCAGTCACACACACTGTCTCCCATCACACACACTCTGACTCCCATCACACTCAGTCACACACACTGTCTCCCATCACACACACTCTGACTCCCATCACACTTAGTCACACACACTGTCTCCCATCACACACACTCTGACTCCCATCACACTCAGTCACACACACTGTCTCCCATCACACACACTCTGACTCCCATCACACTCAGTCACACACACTGTCTCCCATCGCACACACTCTGACTCCCATCACACTCAGTCACACACACTGTCTCCCATCACACACACTCTGACTCCCATCACACTCAGTCACACACACTGTCTCCCATCACACACACTCTGACTCCCATCACACTCAGTCACACACACTGTCTCCCATCACACACACTCTGACTCCCATCACACTCAGTCACACACACTGTCTCCCATCACACACACTCTGACTCCCATCACACTCAGTCACACACACTGTCTCCCATCACACACACTCTGACTCCCATCACACTCAGTCACTCACACACACACACACACACTGTCTCCCATCAGCACTTACCTTTCCCTGGTGGCTAGTGGCAGGCAGCATGGTCCCTCCATGCTGCCTGCTCGGCTTCCCGGTGATTGTGCCGACAGGTCACGTGACCGGGCGCGCGTATGACGTCAGCGCGCCCGTCACGTGACTGTCGGCACTTCCGTGTCGGCACACTGCACGGTGAGCCGAACAAGCAGCACGGAGGTTTCTCTGTCACACTGCACGGAGGTTTCTCTGTCACACTGCACGGAGGTTTCTCTGTCACACTGCACGGAGGTTTCTCTGTGCTGCCTGTTCGGCTCCCCGTGCAGCCCGGCAGGCAGAGCGATGGTGAGGGGGGATCTTCCGATCCCCTCTCCCCTCCGTCTCTGCCTGCAAGCGCGGTCTATTTTTTTTTAAAAGGGCCGGATTTTTTTTTTTACATTTTTTTTTTTTACATTTTTTTTTTTTATTGATTTTTTTTCACTGCTGGGGGGCGCTGTCGCCCCCCAAAATTTGCCGCCCTAGGCATCCGCCTAGGATTCCTCGCGGTAAATACAGCACTGAACATAGTAACCCTTCTATCATCCCTGCGTAATAATATCTGCAATACAATGTAATATGTTATCACTGACATTACTATAATACAATGATGTATTATGTATGGCACAGGGCTTCCTCAGACCAAAGTGCAGTCCTTGTACAATAACTTACAATAATCTTTTCTATGGTAGTCTGTCTTTACTGGGATGTGGAGTGATAATCAGGCCCATAAAGGGGCTCTGTCACCTAAACACTGCTTATAGAGACAATGTAGGGAATAAAACATGATCTATACATTGTGTTGGCAGAAATGCAGCTAACAAAGAGACATGTAAGGTTTAAATGTGTCTCCTACGTATGACATCACGTGTGGATAGGGTTGCCACCTTGTCTTCAGAAAAATACCGGCCTTGGTACTCCCTCCATAGACTTAACATTGGCCTCAAGCCAATGAAATATACCGGCCAGGTGGCAGCCCTACCTGTGGCTTGATATGCAAATGACACCGTCCCCATTGATAATTAGATCATTTGCATATGAAGTCACCTGGTGATGTCATACAATAAAATGTCTAAAATGCAAACCACCCTTTGTGCCCCAGGAGAGTGGATCCTCTTCTATGGTCCATGGAAAAGAGGTCATTCAAATTAAAAAGTAATCCACTTATTATATTATAAAACCCAGCTGCCAAACACCGAGCAAAACAATATACTGCAGCAGAGGAGCGAGGAATTCATCATGCTCAGGCACCAAAGAAGCCATCTGATTGGCTGGCCACTGCACCCATAAAGGGCCTCGTTGAATATTGTAGTTATGTAAATATTTGTGGGGTTGGGGCAGAGGTATTTAGCCAGAACCTGGCCTTATGTGGCAATTCTAGCAGCATTCCACAGGATCTAGGGGGGCAAAAAAGTAATAATAATTATTATGATTATAGAATGTGCTGGGAGATAAGAAGCATTTGGCCCATCTAGTCTGCCCATATTATATTAATTATTAATATTTATATCTTCCAATTATTAACTGGTGAATTGAAATGAGCAAAATTAGGCTGTTTTAGTCGCATTCGGGTAAATTTGGGGGTATTTCTGCCCTTATAGAGTAGGGGAATCCTATGGTTTCGTACTCACAGAAACCGAGCCCAGTGTCCTCTTCATACTCACAGTAACTGAGCCCAGTGTCCTCTTCATACTCACAGTAACCAAGCCCAGTGTCCTTTCCATACTCACAGTAACCGAGCCCTGTGTCCTCTCCATACTCACAGTAACCGAGCTCAGTGTCCTCTTCATACTCACAGTAACAGAGCCCAGTGTTCTCTTCATACTCACAGTAACCGAGTCCAGTGTCCTCTCCATACTCACAGTAACCGAGCCCAGTGTCCTCTCCATACTCACAGAAACCGAGCCCAGTGTCCTCTTCATACTCACAGTAACTGAGCCCAGTGTCCTCTTCATACTCACAGTAACCAAGCCCAGTGTCCTTTCCATACTCACAGTAACCGAGCCCAGTGTCCTCTTCATACTCACAGTAACCGAGCTCAGTGTCCTCTCCATACTCACAGTAACCGAGCCCAGTGTCCTCTTCATACTCACAGTAACTGAGCCCAGTGTCCTCTTCATACTCACAGTAACCGAGCCCAGTGTCCTCTTCATACTCACAGTAACTGAGCCCAGTGTCCTCTCCATACTCACAGTAACTGAGCCCAGTGTCCTCTTCATACTCACAGTAACCGAGCTCAGTGTCCTCTCCATACTCACAGTAACCGAGCCCAGTGTCCTCTTCATACTCACAGTAACCGAGCCCAGTGTCCTCTTCATACTCACAGTAACCGAGCCCAGTGTCCTCTTCATACTCACAGTAACTGAGCCCAGTGTCTTCTTCATACTCACAGTAACTGAGCCCAGTGTCCTCTTCATACTCACACTAACCGAGCCCAGTGTCCTCTCCATACTCACAGTAACCGAGCCCTGTGTCCTCTCCATACTCACAGTAACCGAGCTCAGTGTCCTCTTCATACTCACAGTAACCGAGCCCAGTGTCCTCTTCATACTCACAGTAACCGAGCTCAGTGTCCTCTCCATACTCACAGTAACCGAGCCCAGTGTCCTCTCCATACTCACAGTAACCGAGCCCAGAGTCCTCTTCATACTCACAGTAACCGAGCCCAGTGTCCTCTCCATACTCACAGTAACCGAGCCCAGTGTCCTCTCCATACTCACAGTAACCGAGCTCAGTGTCCTCTCCATACTCACAGTAACCGAGCCCAGTGTCCTCTTCATACTCACAGTAACCGAGCCCAGTGTCCTCTTCATACTCACAGTAACCGAGTCCAGTGTCCTCTCCATACTCACAGTAACCGAGCCCTGTGTCCTCTCCATACTCACAGTAACCGAGCCCAGTGTCCTCTTCATACTCACAGTAACCGAGCCCTGTGTCCTCTTCATACTCACAGTAACTGAGCCCAGTGTCCTCTTCATACTCACAGTAACCGAGCCCAGTGTCCTCTTCATACTCACAGTAACCGAGCCCAGTGTCCTCTCCATACTCACAGTAACCGAGCCCAGTGTCCTCTTCATACTCACAGTAACCGAGCTCAGTGTCCTCTCCATACTCACAGTAACAGAGCCCAGTGTCCTCTCCATACTCACAGTAACCGAGCCCAGTGTCCTCTTCGTACTCACAGTAACCGAGCCCAGTGTCCTCTTCATACTCACAGTAACTGAGCCCAGTGTCCTCTCCATACTCACAGTAACCGAGCCCAGTGTCCTCTTCATACTCACAGTAACCGAGCCCAGTGTCCTCTCCATACTCACAGTAACCGAGCCCAGTGTCCTCTTCATACTCACAGTAACCGAGCCCAGTGTCCTCTCCATACTCACAGTAACCGAGCCCAGTGTCCTCTTCATACTCACAGGAACTGAGCCCAGTGTCCTCTCCATACTCACAGTAACCGAGCCCAGTGTCCTCTCCATACTCACAGTAATCGAGCCCAGTGTCCTCTCCATACTCACAGTAACCGAGCCCAGTGTCCTCTTCATACTCACAGTAACCGAGCCCAGTGTCCTCTTCATACTCACAGGAACTGAGCCCAGTGTCCTCTCCATACTCACAGTAACCGAGCCCAGTGTCTTCTTCATACTCACAGTAACTGAGCCCAGTGTCCTCTTCATACTCACACTAACCGAGCCCAGTGTCCTCTCCATACTCACAGTAACCGAGCCCTGTGTCCTCTCCATACTCACAGTAACCGAGCTCAGTGTCCTCTTCATACTCACAGTAACCGAGCCCAGTGTCCTCTTCATACTCACAGTAACCGAGCTCAGTGTCCTCTCCATACTCACAGTAACCGAGCCCAGTGTCCTCTCCATACTCACAGTAACCGAGCCCTGTGTCCTCTCCATACTCACAGTAACCGAGCTCAGTGTCCTCTTCATACTCACAGTAACCGAGCCCTGTGTCCTCTTCATACTCACAGTAACTGAGCCCAGTGTCCTCTTCATACTCACAGTAACCGAGCCCAGTGTCCTCTTCATACTCACAGTAACCGAGCCCAGTGTCCTCTCCATACTCACAGTAACCGAGCCCAGTGTCCTCTTCATACTCACAGTAACCGAGCTCAGTGTCCTCTCCATACTCACAGTAACAGAGCCCAGTGTCCTCTCCATACTCACAGTAACCGAGCCCAGTGTCCTCTTCGTACTCACAGTAACCGAGCCCAGTGTCCTCTTCATACTCACAGTAACTGAGCCCAGTGTCCTCTCCATACTCACAGTAACCGAGCCCAGTGTCCTCTTCATACTCACAGTAACCGAGCCCAGTGTCCTCTCCATACTCACAGTAACCGAGCCCAGTGTCCTCTTCATACTCACAGTAACCGAGCCCAGTGTCCTCTCCATACTCACAGTAACCGAGCCCAGTGTCCTCTTCATACTCACAGGAACTGAGCCCAGTGTCCTCTCCATACTCACAGTAACCGAGCCCAGTGTCCTCTCCATACTCACAGTAATCGAGCCCAGTGTCCTCTCCATACTCACAGTAACCGAGCCCAGTGTCCTCTTCATACTCACAGTAACCGAGCCCAGTGTCCTCTCCATACTCACAGTAACCGAGCCCAGTGTACTCTCCATACTCACAGTAACCGAGCCCAGTGTCCTCTCCATACTCACAGTAACCGAGCCCAGTGTCCTCTTCATACTCACAGTAACCGAGCCCAGTGTCCTCTTCATACTCACAGTAACCGAGCCCAGTGTCCTCTTCATACTCACAGTAACCGAGCCCAGTGTCCTCTCCATACTCACAGTAACCGAGCCCAGTGTCCTCTCCATACTCACAGTAACCGAGCCCAGTGTCCTCTCCATACTCACAGTAACCGAGGCCAGTGTCCTCTTCATACTCACAGTAACCGAGTCCATTGTCCTCTTCGTACTCACAGTAACGAGCCCAGTGTCCTCTTCATACTCACAGTAACCGAGCCCAGTGTCCTCTTCATACTCACAGTAACTGAGCCCAGTGTCCTCTTCATACTCACAGTAACCGAGCCCAGTGTCCTCTTCATACTCACAGTAACCGAGTCCAGTGTCCTCTCCATACTCACAGTAACCGAGCCCAGTGTCCTCTCCATACTCACAGTAACCGAGCCCAGTGTCATCTCCATACTCACAGTAACCGAGCCCAGTGTCCTCTTCATACTCAGAGTAACCGAGCCCAGTGTCCTCTTCATACTCACAGTAACCGAGCCCAGTGTCCTCTCCATACTCACAGTAACCGAGTCCAGTGTCCTCTTCATACTCACAGTAACCGAGTCCAGTGTCCTCTTCATACTCACAGTAACCGAGCCCAGTGTCCTCTTCATACTCACAGTAACCGAGCCCAGTGTCTTCTTCATACTCACAGTAACCGAGCCCAGTGTCCTCTTCATACTCACAGTAACCGAGTCCAGGGTCCTCTCCATACTCACAGTAACCGAGCCCAGTGTCCTCTCCATACTCACAGTAACCGAGCCCAGAGTCCTCTTCATACTCACAGTAACCGAGCCCAGTGTCCTCTCCATACTCACAGTAACCGAGCCCAGTGTCCTCTCCATACTCACAGTAACCGAGCTCAGTGTCCTCTCCATACTCACAGTAACCGAGCCCAGTGTCCTCTTCATACTCACAGTAACCGAGCCCAGTGTCCTCTTCATACTCACAGTAACCGAGCCCAGTGTCCTCTCCATACTCACAGTAACCGAGCCCAGTGTCCTCTCCATACTCACAGTAACCGAGCCCAGTGCCCTCTTCGTACTCACAGTAACCGAGCCCAGTGTCCTCTTCGTACTCACAGTAACCGAGCCCAGTGTCCTCTCCATACTCACAGTAACCGAGCCCAGTGTCCTCTCCATACTCACAGTAACTGAGCCCAGTGTCCTCTCCATACTCACAGTAACCGAGCCCAGTGTCCTCTTCATATTCACAGTAACCGAGCCCAGTATCCTCTCCATACTCACAGTAACCGAACCCAGTGTCCTCTTCATACTCACAGTAACCGAGCCCAGTGTCCTCTTCATACTCACAGTAACCGAGTCCAGTGTCCTCTTCATACTCACAGTAACCGAGCCCTTGTCCTCTTCATACTCACAGTAACCGAGCCCAGTGTCCTCTTCATACTCACAGTAACCGAGTCCAGTGTCCTCTCCATACTCACAGTAACCGAGCCCAGTGTCCTCTCCATACTCACAGTAACCGAGCCCTGTGTCCTCTTCATACTCACAGTAACCGAGCCCAGTGTCCTCTTCATACTCACAGTAACCGAGCCCAGTGTCCTCTTCATACTCACAGTAACTGAGCCCAGTGTCCTCTTCATACTCACAGTAACCGAGCCCAGTGTCCTCTTCATACTCACAGTAACCGAGTCCAGTGTCCTCTTCATACTCACAGTAACCGAGTCCAGTGTCCTCTCCATACTCACAGTAACCGAGCCCAGTGTCCTCTTCATACTCAGAGTAACCGAGCCCAGTGTCCTCTTCATACTCACAGTAACCGAGCCCAGTGTCCTCTTCATACTCACAGTAACCGAGCCCTTGTCCTCTTCATACTCACAGTAACCGAGCCCAGTGTCCTCTCCATACTCACAGTAACCGAGCCCAGTGTCCTCTCCATACTCACAGTAACCGAGCCCAGTGTCCTCTTCATACTCACAGTAACTGAGCCCAGTGTCCTCTTCATACTCACAGTAACCGAGTCCAGTGTCCTCTTCATACTCACAGTAACTGAGCCCAGTGTCCTCTCCATACTCACAGTAACTGAGCCCAGTGTCCTCTTCATACTCACAGTAACCGAGCCCAGTGTCCTCTTCATACTCACAGTAACTGAGCCCAGTGTCCTCTTCATACTCACAGTAACCGAGCCCAGTGTCCTCTCCATACTCACAGTAACGAGCCCAGTGTCCTCTTCATACTCACAGTAACCGAGTCCAGTGTCCTCTTCATACTCACAGTAACCGAGCCCAGTGTCCTCTCCATACTCACAGTAACCGAGCCCAGTGTCCTCTCCATACTCACAGTAACCGAGCCCAGTGTCCTCTTCATACTCACAGTAACCGAGCCCAGTGTCCTCTTCATACTCACAGTAACCGAGTCCAGTGTCCTCTTCATACTCACAGTAACCGAGCCCAGTGTCCTCTTCATACTCACAGTAACCGAGCCCAGTGTCCTCTTCATACTCACAGTAACCGAGCCCAGTGTCCTCTTCATACTCACAGTAACCGAGCCCAGTGTCCTCTCCACACTCACAGGTAACTGCTGGTTTCTGGCAGCAGCTGCTTCACTGACCTTGTACCCCGCACTCATGGAACAAGTGGTACCTCCCCAGCAGAGCTTTAGCACAGGATATGCTGGAATCTTCCATTTCCAGGTAAAATTCAGAATTCTCATGGGTCAGTCCTTCCTAGGACCAAAGTGTGCTAATGACAGTGACATGTTTATGGGTCAGTCACTCCTAGGACCAAAGTGTAGTAATGACAGCGACATGTTTATGGGTCAGTCCTTCCTAGGGCCAAAGTGTACTAATGACAGTGACATGTTTATGGGTCAGTCCTTCCTAGGGTCAAAGTGTACTAATGACAGTGACATGTTTATGGGTCAGTCCTTCCTAGGACCAAAGTGTACTAATGACAGTGACATGTTTATGGGTCAGTCCTTCCTAGGACCAAAGTGTACTAATGATAGTGACATGTTTATGGGTCAGTCCTTCCTAGGACCAAAGTGTACTAATGACAATGACATGTTTATGGGTCAGTCACTCCTAGGACCAAAGTGTAGTAATGACAGCGACATGTTTATGGGTCAGTCCTTCCTAGGGCCAAAGTGTACTAATGACAGTGACATGTTTATGGGTCAGTCCTTCCTAGGGCCAAAGTGTACTAATGACAATGACATGTTTATGGGTCAGTCCTTCTTAGGGCCAAAGTGTACTAATGACAGTGACATGTTTATGGGTCAGTCCTTTCTGGGACCAAAGTGTACTAATGACAGTGACATGTTTATGGGTCAGTCCTTCCTAGGACCAAAGTGTGCTAATGACAGTGACATGTTTATGGGTCAGTCCTTCCTAGGACCAAAGTGTACTAATGACAATGACATGTTTATGGGTCAGTCCTTCTTAGGGCCAAAGTGTACTAATGACAGTGACATGTTTATGGGTCAGTCCTTTCTGGGACCAAAGTGTACTAATGACAGTGACATGTTTATGGGTCAGTCCTTCCTAGGACCAAAGTGTGCTAATGACAGTGACATGTTTATGGGTCAGTCCTTCCTAGGACCAAAGTGCACTAATGACAGTGACATGTTTATGGGTCAGTCCTTCCTAGGGCCAAAGTGCACTAATGACAGTGACATGTTTATGGGTCAGTCCTTCCTAGGACCAAAGTGTGCTAATGACAGTGACATGTTTATGGGTCAGTCCTTCCTAGGGCCAAAGTGCACTAATAACAGTGACATGTTTATGGGTCAGTCCTTCCTAGGGCCAAAGTGCACTAATGACAGTGACATGTTTATGGGTCAGTCCTTCCTAGGACCAAAGTGTACTAATGACAATGACATGTTTATGGGTCAGTCCTTCTTAGGGCCAAAGTGTACTAATGACAGTGACATGTTTATGGGTCAGTCCTTTCTGGGACCAAAGTGTACTAATGACAGTGACATGTTTATGGGTCAGTCCTTCCTAGGACCAAAGTGCACTAATGACAGTGACATGTTTATGGGTCAGTCCTTCCTAGGGCCAAAGTGCACTAATGACAGTGACATGTTTATGGGTCAGTCCTTCCTAGGACCAAAGTGTGCTAATGACAGTGACATGTTTATGGGTCAGTCACTCCTAGGACCAAAGTGTAGTAATGACAGCGACATGTTTATGGGTCAGTCCTTCCTAGGGCCAAAGTGTACTAATGACAGTGACATGTTTATGGGTCAGTCCTTCCTAGGGTCAAAGTGTACTAATGACAGTGACATGTTTATGGGTCAGTCCTTCCTAGGACCAAAGTGTACTAATGACAGTGACATGTTTATGGGTCAGTCCTTCCTAGGACCAAAGTGTACTAATGATAGTGACATGTTTATGGGTCAGTCCTTCCTAGGACCAAAGTGTACTAATGACAGTGACATGTTTATGGGTCAGTCCTTCCTAGGACCAAAGTGTACTAATGACAGTGACATGTTTATGGGTCAGTCACTCCTAGGACCAAAGTGTAGTAATGACAGCGACATGTTTATGGGTCAGTCCTTCCTAGGGCCAAAGTGTACTAATGACAGTGACATGTTTATGGGTCAGTCCTTCCTAGGACCAAAGTGTACTAATGACAGTGACATGTTTATGGGTCAGTCCTTCCTAGGGCCAAAGTGTACTAATGACAATGACATGTTTATGGGTCAGTCCTTCTTAGGGCCAAAGTGTACTAATGACAGTGACATGTTTATGGGTCAGTCCTTTCTGGGACCAAAGTGTACTAATGACAGTGACATGTTTATGGGTCAGTCCTTCCTAGGACCAAAGTGTGCTAATGACAGTGACATGTTTATGGGTCAGTCCTTCCTAGGACCAAAGTGTACTAATGACAATGACATGTTTATGGGTCAGTCCTTCTTAGGGCCAAAGTGTACTAATGACAGTGACATGTTTATGGGTCAGTCCTTTCTGGGACCAAAGTGTACTAATGACAGTGACATGTTTATGGGTCAGTCCTTCCTAGGACCAAAGTGTGCTAATGACAGTGACATGTTTATGGGTCAGTCCTTCCTAGGACCAAAGTGCACTAATGACAGTGACATGTTTATGGGTCAGTCCTTCCTAGGGCCAAAGTGCACTAATGACAGTGACATGTTTATGGGTCAGTCCTTCCTAGGACCAAAGTGTGCTAATGACAGTGACATGTTTATGGGTCAGTCCTTCCTAGGGCCAAAGTGCACTAATAACAGTGACATGTTTATGGGTCAGTCCTTCCTAGGGCCAAAGTGCACTAATGACAGTGACATGTTTATGGGTCAGTCCTTCCTAGGACCAAAGTGTACTAATGACAATGACATGTTTATGGGTCAGTCCTTCTTAGGGCCAAAGTGTACTAATGACAGTGACATGTTTATGGGTCAGTCCTTTCTGGGACCAAAGTGTACTAATGACAGTGACATGTTTATGGGTCAGTCCTTCCTAGGACCAAAGTGCACTAATGACAGTGACATGTTTATGGGTCAGTCCTTCCTAGGGCCAAAGTGCACTAATGACAGTGACATGTTTATGGGTCAGTCCTTCCCAGGACCAAAGTGTGCTAATGACAGTGACATGTTTATGGGTCAGTCCTTCCTAGGGCCAAAGTGTACTAATGACAGTGACATGTTTATGGGTCAGTCCTTCCTAGGGCCAAAGTGTACTAACGACAGTGATGTGTTTTATTGATTCTGTTAGAAAGGTAAACACTTTAAAAGTAATTCATTGATTTTCCTGACTTGTGATTGTTGTATTAGATAGTAAGGCGGTTTATGAGGTGTGTCTGGAGGTTGAGGATGTTTTGTTTGCAGTTCTGGCAGTTTGGGAACTGGTTGGATGTGGTGGTCGATGATCGTCTTCCTACCAAGGATGGGGAGCTGGTGTTCGTCAGATCGGCACAGAAGAGTGAATTTTGGGCTGCTCTGCTGGAGAAAGCTTATGCCAAGTGAGTGCATGTGAGGGAGGTGCACCTTTCCAAATTCCCATACAACACTCTGTAAACCCAACAGCACAACAAATTACTTTAATAACCAACAACACTACAAAATCATAGACATTTATGTCGTTTGACCAGTTCTATGACCTGATCTCATCCTATATCGAGCCTAATATATATTTAGATGAGGTGTACAGGGGGTAACTCACCCACCACCTCAATCATGTGTAACAGTGAAAATACCCCTCTGCCTCTTCACGGGTATAGGGTGCATGTGTTACAGCAGGTATGTGTCCATCTTCCTTCCCGTCTTCAACCAAACATGAGATTAGTTGGGAGATCTGGCAGTCTTAGTTGGTTTGAGAATGGGTGGTAGTCCCAAATAAGAGGCCTCTATAGTGAGTCAGGACCTGGGTTCCCCAGTCTATGTGAATATGATGAGGGGTGCAGTAGAAACATATAGAGAATACCTATATTCATTATATCATTAAAAAAAGGGTTGGAAAATACACAATTAACAAATCAAATAAGATAAAAACATAAATCCCTAGCTGATGTGGCCCTGCGGGCATTTATGTGCTTTATTTGGCAGGTTGAATGGGTCGTACGAGGCTCTGAATGGAGGCTGGATAAACGAGGCATTTGTAGATTTCACAGGGGGTCTGGATGAAAGTCTGAACCTCCAAGTCCCTCCACCAAAACTCTACCCACTGATCCAAAGAGCTGTGGAGAAGAGATCACTCATGGGAAGCTCTATCAATGTGAGATTTTACTGTGTCACCAAGGACCTCTCACTCCCATTCAGTATCCAAGGCTCCCCGACCAGACAAGGACCTCTCACTCCCATTCTGTATCCAAGACTCCCCGACCAGAAAAGGACCTCTCACTCCCATTCTGTATCCAAGGCTCCCCGACCAGACAAGGACCTCTCACTCCCATTCTGTATCCAAGGCTCCCCGACCAGAAAAGGACCTCTCACTCCCATTCTGTATCCAAGGCTCCCTCACCAGACAAGGACCTCTCACTCCCATTCTGTATCCAAGGCTCCCTGACCAGACAAGGACCTCTCACTCCCATTCTGTATCCAAGGCTCCCCGACCAGACAAGGACCTCTCACTCCCATTCTGTATCCAAGGCTCCCCGACCAGAAAAGGACCTCTCACTCCCATTCTGTATCCAAGGCTCCCCGACCAGAAAAGGACCTCTCACTCCCATTCTGTATCCAAGGCTCCCCGACCAGACAAGGACCTCTCACTCCCATTCTGTATCCAAGGCTCCCCGACCAGAAAAGGACCTCTCACTCCCATTCTGTATCCAAGGCTCCCTCACCAGACAAGGACCTCTCACTCCCATTCTGTATCCAAGGCTCCCTGACCAGACAAGGACCTCTCACTCCCATTCAGTATCCAAGGCTCCCCGACCAGACAAGGACCTCTCACTCCCATTCTGTATCCAAGGCTCCCCGACCAGACAAGGACCTCTCACTCCCATTCAGTATCCAAGGCTCCCCGACCAGACAAGGACCTCTCACTCCCATTCTGTATCCAAGGCTCCCTGACCAGACAAGGACCTCTCACTCCCATTCAGTATCCAAGGCTCCCCGACCAGACAAGGACCTCTCACTCCCATTCTGTATCCAAGGCTCCCTCACCAGACAAGGACCTCTCACTCCCATTCTGTATCCAAGGCTCCCTGACCAGACAAGGACCTCTCACTCCCATTCAGTATCCAAGGCTCCCCGACCAGACAAGGACCTCTCACTCCCATTCTGTATCCAAGGCTCCCCGACCAGACAAGCACCTCTCACTCCCATTCTGTACCCAAGGCTCCACAACCAGACAAGGACCTCTCACTCCCATTCTGTACCCAAGGCTCCCCGACCAGAAAAGGACCTCTCACTCCCATTCTGTATCCAAGGCTCCCTCACCAGACAAGGACCACTCACTCCCATTCAGTATCCAAGGCTCCCCGACCAGACAAGGACCTCTCACTCCCATTCTGTATCCAAGGCTCCCTGACCAGACAAGGACCTCTCACTCCCATTCAGTATCCAAGGCTCCCCGACCAGACAAGCACCTCTCACTCCCATTCCGTACCCAAGGCTCCACAACCAGACAAGGACCTCTCACTCCCATTCTGTATCCAAGGCTCCCTGACCAGACAAGGACCTCTCACTCCCATTCTGTACCCAAGGCTCCACAACCAGACAAGGACCTCTCACTCCCATTCTGTATCCAAGGCTCCCCGACCAGACAAGGACCTCTCACTCCCATTCTGTATCCAAGGCCCCCCGACCAGAAAAGGACCTCTCACTCCCATTCTGTATCCACGGCTCCCCGACCAGACAAGGACCTCTCACTCCCATTCTGTACCCAAGGCTCCCCCGACCAGACAAGCACCTCTCACTCCCATTCTGTACCCAAGGCTCCACAACCAGACAAGCACCTCTCACTCCCATTCTGTACCCAAGGCTCCACAACCAGACAAGGACCTCTCACTCCCATTCAGTATCCAAGGCTCCCTGACCAGACATGGACCCCTTGCTCCCATTCTGTATCCAAGGCTCTCCGACCAGACAAGGACCTCTCACTCCCATTCAGTATCCAAGGCTCCCTGACCAGACATGGACCCCTTGCTCCCTTTCTGTATCCAAGGCTCCCCGACCAGACAAGGACCTCTCTCTCCCATTCTGTATCCAAGGCTCCCCAACCAGACAAGGACCTCTCACTCCCATTTTGTATCCAAGGCTCCCTGACCAGACAAGGACCTCTCACTCCCATTCTGTATCCAAGGCTCCCCATCTAGCCAAGGACCTCTCCCTCCCATTCTGTATCCAAGGTTCCCTGACCAGCCAAGGTCCTCTCCCAACCATTCTGTATCCAAGGCTCCCCGTCAAGCCAAGGACTTCTCCCTCCCATTCTGTATCCAAGGCTCCCCGACCAGACAAGTACCTCTCACTCCCATTCTGTATCCATGGCTCCCCGACCAGACAAGTACCTCTCACTCCCATTCTGTGTCCAAGAATCCCTGACCAGACAAGGACCTCTCACACCCATTCTGTATCCAAGACTCCCCGACCAGACAAGGACCTCTCACTCCCATTCTGTATCCAAGAATCCCCGACCAGACAAGGACCTCTCACACCCATTCTGTGTCCAAGACTCCCCGACCAGACAAGGACCTCTCACTCCCATTCTGTATCCAAGGCTCCCCGACTAGCCAAGGACCTCTCACTCCCATCCTGTATCCAAGGCTCTTCGACCAGACATGTTTAGTTCTATGAATTATAATCTAGTCTCTGAACTCCTTCCACCCCCTACCTGTTTCCTACAATATTTGGAATTTAAGGTATTTCCAGACAAAGACATTTTAATTTGGATATATAATTTGAGGCACCTTTAAAAATTCCATTATAACCGAGAACGTTCCCAGACCAGAGAGTGGCCAGTGATAGAGCCATCTCCTGGCTAAGACGTCATTATATAAATGTTATATTGTCCGGTTACCATTGTCCCTATTATGAACACGTCACCTGGGGGTTGGAGATACTTGCACCCGAGGTCAGGGTGGACTTCTTTAACAGCTTGGATGTGAGATGGGTCCTGGCAGGAGAGGAAGTTCTAGAAGGAGAAGACATTTTCATATAAGGATGACACACATTGTGAACGAGTCTGGTTATAAAGCATTCGCATACTACCAGGCTTAATGTGTTCCAGTTTTACCAATTGTGGCTTTCTTCAGATTGCGGACCAGTCTGAGAGCGAGATACAGACGCCACAGGGATTGGTGAAGGGCCATGCATACTCCGTCATAGGCGTGTCCGAGGTGAGATCATATGTACAGTGATGGGAATAAGACAGTACATCACTTTAAATTGTATGATTTTACATATCAGGATGTAATAACAATCATCTGTTCCTTAGCATTAGATAACCTTAGATGCCATGTTACACCCTTACTGCTTCCATAGGAATGAAGGCTTAGTAGCAGAGAGGTACTGCTAATCAAATATTCGTGATTAATTGATCACCAGCAAGTGTGATCAGCTCTATAGAAGCGGAGGTTTTATCAGTTTGCTGGTCTGGAGCATTCAGGTGTGTGTTAACACATTGCCAAGGAGGAAGGACATTAGCAATGATCTTAGAGAAGCAATTGCTGCCCATCAGACTGGCCAATTCCACACAATTTAAATCCTTCATTTCACAGTGAGAAAGATTATTCAAAAAGTGGAAAACATTTAAGACAGTTTCAAATCTTAATCTTATATAAACTCCTGACAGCAGAGAAGCCTCCTCAGCACAAAGAAACCCCGGCCCGAGCTTGTTGGCAGATCACCGATGTCAGTTCAGGTGCCCAGACCACTGCTGACAAATCGGAGCTGAAGACAAGCGTATAATAAGGTTGGCCTGCTGAGGACAAGAATAGTAGGAAAAAGGAAGGCGTTTTAGGGAATATCAAATCCAGAAATGCAAAAAAACACATGGAAGCGCGCAGGAGAAGGTGAATTTACGCATTTCATCATAAGGAAACCGCTTATCTCACCTTCTCCTGCGCGCTTCCATGTGTCTTTTAAATCACCTTAACTTTTCCTACTATTTGTGACTTCAGCAGACTAACCTTATTGTATACACTGATATAAACTCCCTTAAGATATTATATACCCTGCGTTATATAAACTCCCTGTGGTTATTATATACCCTGCATTATATAAGCTTCCTGGGGTTATTATATACCCAGCGTTATATAAACTCCCTGGGGTTATTATATACCCTGCGTTATATAAACTCCCTCTTGTTATTATATACCCTGCATAATATAAACTCCCTGGGGTTATTATATACCCTGCGTTATATAAACTCCCTCTTGTTATTATATACCCTGCATTATATAAACTCCCTGGGGTTATTATATACCCTGCGTTATATAAACTCCCTCTTGTTATTATATACCCTGCGTTATATAAACTCCCTTAAGATATTATATACCCTGCATTATATAAACTCCCTGGGGTTATTATATACCCTGCGTTATATAAACTCCCTCTTGTTATTATATACCCTGCATTATATAAACTCCCTGGGGTTATTATATACCCTGCGTTATATAAACTCCCTCTGGTTATTATATACCCTGCGTTATATAAACTCCCTTAAGATATTATATACCCTGCATTATATAAACTCCCTGGGGTTATTATATACCCTGCGTTATATAAACTCCCCGGGGTTATTATATACCCTGCGTTATATAAACTCCCTGGGGTTATTACATACCCTGCGTTATATAAACTCCCTGGGGTTATTTTATACCCTGCGTTATATAAACTCCCTCTTATTATTATATACCC
The DNA here is from genome assembly GCA_036172795.1 of Pelodytes ibericus. Classification (NCBI taxonomy): domain Eukaryota; kingdom Metazoa; phylum Chordata; class Amphibia; order Anura; family Pelodytidae; genus Pelodytes; species Pelodytes ibericus. Next base: position 3,358,683 of record CM069861.1, on the reverse strand, counting down.
TGCATTATATAAACTCCCTGGGGTTATTACATACCCTACGTTATATAAACTCCCTGGGGTTATTATATACCCTGCGTTATATAAACTCCCTGGGGTTATTATATACCCTGCGTTATATAAACTCCCTGGGGTTATTATATACCCTGCGTTATATAAACTCCCTGGGGTTATTATATACCCTGCGTTATATAAACTCCCTCTTGTTATTATATACCCTGCGTTATATAAACTCCCTGGGGTTATTACATACCATGCGTTATATAAACTCCCTGGGGTTATTATATACCCTGCGTTATATAAACTCCCTGGGGTTATTATATACCCTGCGTTATATAAACTCCCTCGGGTTATTATATACCTTGCATTATATAAACTCCCTGTGTTTATTATATACCCTGCATTATATAAACTCCCTCTGGTTATTATATACCCTGCATTATATAAACTCCCTGGGGTTATTATATACCCTGCGTTATATAAATTCCCCGGGGTTATTATATAACCTGCGTTATATAAACTCTCGGGGGTTATTATATACCATGCGTTATATAAACTCCCTGTGGTTATTATATACCCTGCATTATATAAACTCCCTGTGGTTATTATATACCCTGCATTATATAAACTCCCTGGGGTTATTATATACCCTGCATTATATAATCTCCCTGGGGTTATTATATACCCTGCGTTATATAAACTCCCCGGGGTTATTATATAACCTGCATTATATAAACTCCCTCTTGTTATTATATACCCTGCATTATATAAACTCCCCAGGGTTATTATATAACCTGCATTATATAAACTCCCTCTTGTTATTATATACCGTGCGTTATATAAACTCCCTGGGGTTATTATATACCTTGCATTATATAAACTCCCTCTGGTTATTACGGTATATACCCTGCATTATATAAACTCCCTATGGTTATTATATACCCTGCATTATATAAACTCCCTGGGGTTATTATATACTCTGCGTTATATAAACTCCCTGGGGTTATTATATAGCCTGCGTTATATAAACTCCCTGGGGCTATTATATACCCTGCGTTATATAAACTCCCTGGGGTTATTATATACCCTGCGTTATATAAACTCCCTGTGGTTATTATATACCGTGCATTATATAAACTCCCTGGGGTTATTATATACCCTGCGTTATATAAACTCCCCGGGGTTATTATATAGCCTGCGTTATATAAACTCCCTGGGGCTATTATATACCCTGCGTTATATAAACTCCCTGGGGTTATTATATACCCTGGGTTACATAAACTCCCTGTGGTTATTATATACCCTGCATTATATAAACTCCCTCTGGTTATTATATACCCTGCATTATATAAATTCCCCGAGGTTATTATATACCCTGCGTTATATAAACTCCCTGGGGTTATTATATACCCTGCATTATATAAGCTGCCTGGGGTTATTATATACCCTGTATTATATAAACTCCCTGGGGCTATTATATACCCTGCATTATATAAGCTGCCTGGGGTTATTATATACCCTGTATTATATAAACTCGCTGGGGCTATTATATACCCTGCGTTATATAAACTCCCCGGGGTTATTATATAACCTGTGTTATATAAACTCCCTCTTGTTATTATATGCCCTGCATTATATAAACTGCCCGGGGTTATTATATACCCTGCATTACATAAACTTCCCAGGGTTATTATATACCCTGCGTTATATCAACTCCCTGGGGTTATTATATACCCTGCGTTATATAAATTCCCCGAGGTTATTATATACCCTGCGTTAATTAAACTCCCCAGGGTTATTAAATACTCTGCGTTATATAAACTCCCTGGTGTTATTATATACCCTGCGTTAATTAAACTCCCTGGGGTTATTATATACCCTGCATTATATAAACTCCTTGGGGTTATTATATACCCTGCGTTATATCAACTCCCTGGGGTTATTATATAACCTGCATTATATAAACTCCCCGGGGTTATTATATAACCTGCGGTATATAAACTCTCTCTGGTTATTATATACCCTGCATTATATAAACTCCCATGGGTTATTATATAGCCTGTGTTATATAAACTACCCAGGGCTATTATATACCCTGCGTTATATAAACTCCCTGGGGTTATTATATACCTTGCATTATATAAACTCCCTGTGTTTATTAAATACCCTGCATTATATAAACTCCCTCTGGTTATTATATACCCTGCATTATATAAACTCTCCGGGGTTATTATATACCCTGCGTTATATAAACTCCCTGGGGTTATTCTATAGCCTGTGTTATATAAACTCCCCGGGGTTATTATATACCCTGCATTATATAAGGTTCCTGGGGTTATTATATACTCTGCGTTATATAAGCTCCCTGGAGTTATTATATACCCTGCGTTATATAAACTCCCTGGGGTTATTATATACCCTGCATTATATACTCTCCCGGGGGTTATTATATACCCTGCGTTATATAAACTCCCTGGGGTTATTATATACCCTGCGTTATATAAACTCCCTGGGGTTATTATATACCTTGCATTATATAAACTCCCTGTGTTTATTATATACCCTGCGTTATATAAACTCCCTGGGGTTATTATATACCCTGCATTATATAAACTCCCTCTGGTTATTATATACCCCTCGTTATTTATAATCCCTGGGGTTATTATAAACCCTGCGTTATATATAATCCCTGGGGTTATTATATACCCTGCATTATATAAACTCTCCGGGGTTATTATATACCCTGCGTTATATAAACTCCCTGGGGTTATTATATACCCTGCATTATATAAACTCCCTCTGGTTATTATATACCCTGCGTTATATATAATCCCTGGGGTTATTATAAACCCTGCGTTATATATAATCCCTGGGGTTATTATATACCCTGCATTATATAAACTCCCTCTGGTTATTATATACCCTGCGTTATATATAATCCCTGGAGTTATTATATACCCTGCGTTATATAAGCTCCCTGGGGTTATTATATACCCTGCATTATATAAACTGCCTGGGGTTATTATATACCCTGCGTTATATAAATTCCCTGGGGTTATTATATAGCCTGCGTTATATAAACTCCCTGGGGTTATTATATAGCCTGCGTTATATAAACTCCCTGGGGCTATTATATACCCTGCGTTATATAAACTCCCTGGGGCTATTATATACCCTGCGTTATATAAACTCCCTGGGGTTATTATATACCCTGCATTATATAAACTCCCTGGGGTTATTATATACCCTGCTTTATATAAACTCCCTGGGGTTATTATATACCCTGCTTTATATAAACTCCCTGGGGCTATTATATACCCTGCGTTATATAAGCTCCCTGGGGTTATTATATACCCTGCATTATATAAACTCCCTGGGGTTATTATATACCCTGCATTATATAAGCTCCCTGGGGTTATTATATAGCCTGCGTTATATAAACTCCCTGGGGTTATTATATACCCTGCATTATATAAACTCTCCGGGGTTATTATATACCCTGCGTTATATAAACTCCCTGGGGTTATTATATACCCTGCGTTATATAAACTCCCTGGGGTTATTATATAGCCTGCGTTATATAAACTCTCCGGGGTTATTATATAGCCTGCGTTATATAAACTCCCTGGGGTTATTATATAGCCTGCATTATATAAACTCTCCGGGGTTATTATATACCCTGCGTTATATAAACTCCCTGGGGTTATTATATACCTTGCGTTATATAAACTCCCTGGGGTTATTATATACCCTGCATTATATAAACTCCCTGGGGTTATTATATACCCTGCGTTATATAAACTCCCTGGGGTTATTATATAGCCTGCGTTATATAAACTCCCTGGGGTTATTATATAGCCTGCACTATATAAACTCTCCGGGGTTATTATATACCCTGCGTTATATAAACTCCCCGGGGTTATTATATACCCTGCGTTATATAAACTCCCTGGGGTTATTATATACCCTGCGTTATATAAACTCCCTGGGGTTATTATATAGCCTGCGTTATATAAACTCCCCGTGGTTATTTTTTCAGGTGGAACAAGATGGCCGTATCGTTCAGCTGCTGCGTCTGAGGAATCCTTGGGGTAAAGTCGAGTGGAATGGGCGCTGGAGCGATAAGTGAGTGAAGCAGCGGAATTATCAATGTCTAAGCACTGCAAATAAAGTATTGCTGTAGTAACAGTCCCGCCCATGTCTCCAAGCCCCTCCCCTCTTTCCCAGCCCCTGCTCATTGGTTGGCACTGGATTTAGAATCCCCGGGGCAATTACTTTCAATGTAACACTGCAGTTTATAAGTAAAATAATCTAATTTCACATGAACTGATGGTTCTGTACAACATCCAGCAAACACTGGTATAACGTGGTGCAATATTATATGATAGAGGCCTTCATCCTGTCTGTCTGCTACTGTGTAATAAATAAATGTTATTAATGTATCAAAATAATAATAGACAATGTTACATTAACTGGTCCTCTGTGCTCTGCTCCATAGACACATATAGAATGTGATATATATATATATATATATATATATATATATATAGCTACATTTTTATTACCAACTACAATTATTTTTTATGGGTTTTTATTTATTGTCTACCAGGAAAGTTTTACCACTCTGGATATTTATAATATGTATGATAATTAATATATACCCCTCCTGTTTAATAACTGAATTCCTGTGTAACCAGCTCCCCCCTGTGGTCACTTTTGGACACTGCGGTTCGGACCAAACTTCAGGTTCAGAGAGAAGATGGTGAATTCTGGTAAGGAGGGTCATTTAATAACGTCAAATCTTTGGGCTTCTTCTCTATCACAGTGTGCTCAGTCATACTACAGCACACGGGCCACTGTACAGCACTGCTCGTCTCTGTGGGAAGATTGCCCCACTGAAGGATATTCTGCCCCAGTCATGGGTTTCTGTTCTCAGCTTATTCTTCCCCCTCTGTTGAGGTTTTTGACCATGTACAGTGGGAACCTTTATGGGGGTGGAGACAAAATTGCCATATTGCCCATATATCTCCCTCCCGCCTACAGCCACATCCCCCTCCTGCCAACAGCCAATGTCCCCCTCCTGCCAACAGCCAATGTCCCCCTCCTGCCAACAGCCACATCCCCCTCCTGCCAACAGCCAATGTCCCCCTCCTGCCAACAGACAATGTCCCCCTCCTGCCAACAGCCAATGTCCCCCTCCTGCCAACAGCCAATGTCCCCCTCCTGCCACTAGCCAATGTCCCCCTCCTGCCAACAGCCACATCCCCCTCCTGCCAACAGCCAATGTCCCCCTCCTGCCAACAGCCAATGTCTCCCTCCTGCCACTAGCCAATGTCTCCCTCCTGCCAACAGCCAATGTCCCCCTCCTGCCAACAGCCAAGGTACCCCTCCTGCCACTAGCCAATGTCTCCCTCCCGCCTACAGCCAATGTCTCCCTCCTGCAAACAGCCAATGCCTCCCTCCAGCCACTAGCCAATGCCTCCCTCCAGCCAACAGTGAACATCTTCACCCTATTTCACTTACCCTATCCTGCCACCTGTCCACCAATCGGTGGCTTCCTCTCGCAGGATGCAGATGGAGGATTTCCTGCGCTATTTCAACACCCTGGAAATCTGCAGCCTGACCCCTGACTCGGCGTGTGATGAAAACACTCAGCTGTGGAACGCCAACTCATTCCAGGGGAGCTGGGTGAGAGGACATAATGCGGGTGGCTGCCGTAATTATGCAGGTGAGGGGCCCATGTCCATGCTGTGCCCCTGGGTGCTTCCTTACAGTATTTATATAACAAACAAAAGCAGTCTGGACTTCTTGTTTCAACATGGTGAGACCCTAACCTCACCTACAGTCTACACATCTCAATATGGTGAAACCCTAACCTCACCTACACTCTACACATACCACATCTCAATATGGTGAGACCCTAACCTCACCTACACTCTACACATACCACATCTCAATATGGTGAGACCCTAACCTCACCTACACTCTACACATACCACATCTCAATATGGTGAGACCCTAACCTCACCTACACTCTACACATACCACATCTCAATATGGTGAGACCCTAACCTCACCTACAGTCTACACATACCACATCTCAATATGGTGAGACCCTAACCTCACCTACACTCTACACATACCACATCTCAATATGGTGAGACTCTAACCTCACCTACACTCTACACATACCACATCTCAATATGGTGAGACCCTAACCTCACCTACAGTCTACACATCTCAATATGGTGAGACCCTAACCTCACCTACACTCTACACATACCACATCTCAATATGGTGAGACCCTAACCTCACCTACACTCTACACATACCACATCTCAATATGGTGAGACCCTAACCTCACCTACAGTCTACACACACCACATCTCAATATGGTGAGACCCTAACCTCACCTACAGTCTACACATACCACATCTCAATATGGTGAGACCCTAACCTCACCTACACTCTACACATACCACATCTCAATATGGTGAGACCCTAACCTCACCTACGGTCTACACATACCACATCTCAATATGGTGAGACCCTAACCTCACCTACAGTCTACACACACCACATCTCAATATGGTGAGACCCTAACCTCACCTACAGTCTACACACACCACATCTCAATATGGTGAGACCCTAACCTCACCTACGGTCTACACATACCACATCTCAATATGGTGAGACCCTAACCTCACCTACACTCTACACACACCACATCTCAATATGGTGAGACCCTAACCTCACCTACACTCTACACATACCACATATCAATATGGTGAGACCCTAACCTCACCTACACTCTACACATACCACATATCAATATGGTGAGACCCTAACCTCACCTAGAGTCTACACATACCACATCTCAATATGGTGAGACCCTAACCTCACCTACAATTTAGACATACCACATCTCAATATGGTGAGACCCTAACCTCACCTACGGTCTACACATACCACATCTCAATATGGTGAGACCCTAACCTCACCTACACTCTACACATAACACATCTCAATATGGTGAGACCCTAACCTCACCTACGGTCTACACACACCACATCTCAATATGGTGAGACCCTAACCTCACCTACAGTCTACACACACCACATCTCAATATGATGAGACCCTAACCTCACCTACAGTCTACACATACCACATCTCAATATGGTGAGACCCTAACCTCACCTACACTCTACACATACCACATCTCAATATGGTGAGACCCTAACCTCACCTACACTCTACACATACCACATCTCATTATGGTGAGACCCTAACCTCACCCACAGTCTGCACACACCACATCTCAATATGGTGAGACCCTAACCTCACCTACAGTCTACACATACCACATCTCAATATGGTGAGACCCTAACCTCACCCACAGTCTGCACACACCACATCTCAATATGGTGAGACCCTAACCTCACCTACAGTCTACACATACCACATCTCAATATGGTGAGACCCTAACCTCACCCACAGTCTGCACACACCACATCTCAATATGGTGAGACCCTAACCTCACCTACAGTCTACACATACCACATCTCAATATGGTGAGACCCTAACCTCACTACACTCTACACATACCACATCTCAATATGGTGAGACCATAACCTCACCTACAGTCTACACATACCACATCTCAATATGGTGAGACCCTAACCTCACCTACAGTCTACACACACCACATCTCAATATGGTGAGACCCTAACCTCATCTACAGTCTGCACATACCACATCTCAATATGGTGAGACCCTAACCTCACCTACAGTCTACACATACCACATCTCAATATGGTGAGACCCTAACCTCACCTACACTCTACACATAACACATTTCAATATGGTGAGACCCTAACCTCACCTACGGTCTACACACACCACATCTCAATATGGTGAGACCCTAACCTCACCTACAGTCTACACACACCACATCTCAATATGGTGAGACCCTAACCTCACCTACACTCTACACACACCACATCTCAATATGATGAGACCCTAACCTCACCTACGGTCTACACACACCACATCTCAATATGGTGAGACCCTAACCTCACCTACACTCTACACACACCACATCTCAATATGGTGAGACCCTAACCTCACCTACAGTCTACACACACCACATCTCAATATGGTGAGACCCTAACCTCACCTACAGTCTACACCCACCACATCTCAATATGGTGAGACCCTAACCTCACCTACAGTCTACACACACCACATCTCAATATGGTGAGACCCTAACCTCACCTACACTCTACACATACCACATCTCAATATGGTGAGACCCTAACCTCATCTACAGTCTGCACATACCGCAACTCAATATAATGAGACCCTAACCTCACCCACAGTCTGCACACACCACATCTCAATATGGTGAGACCCTAACCTCACCTACAGTCTACACATACCACATCTCAATATGGTGAGACCCTAACCTCACCTACAGTCTACACATACCACATCTCAATATGGTGAGACCCTAACCTCACCTACACTCTACACATACCACATCTCAATATGGTGAGACCCTAACCTCACCTACAGTCTACACATACCACATCTCAATATGGTGAGACCCTAACCTCACCTACACTCTACACATACCACATCTCAATATGGTGAGACCCTTACCTCACCTACAGTCTACACATACCACATCTCAATATGGTGAGACCCTAACCTCACCTACACTCTACACATACCACATCTCAATATGGTGAGACCCTAACCTCACCTACAGTCTGCACATACCACATCTCAATATGGTGAGACTCTAACCTCACCTACACTCTACACATACCACATCTCAATATGGTGAGACCCTAACCTCACCTACAGTCTACACATACCACATCTCAATATGGTGAGACCCTAACCTCACCTACACTCTACACATACCACATCTCAATATGGTGAGACCCTAACCTCACCTACAGTCTACACACACCACATCTCAATATGGTGAGACCCTAACCTCACCTACAGTCTACACACACCACATCTCAATATGGTGAGACCCTAACCTCACCTACAGTCTACACACACCACATCTCAATATGATGAGACCCTAACCTCACCTACAGTCTACACACACCACATCTCAATATGATGAGACCCTAACCTCACCTACACTCTACACATACCACATCTCAATATGGTGAGACCCTAACCTCACCTACACTCTACACACACCACATCTCAATATGATGAGACCATAACCTCACCTACAGTCTACACATACCACATCTCAATATGATGAGACCCTAACCTATCCTACAGTCTACACATACCACATCTCAATATGGTGAGACCCTAACCTTGCCTACAGTCTACACATACCACATCTCAATATGGTGAGACCCTAACCTCACCTACACTCTACACACACCACATCTCAATATGGTGAGACCCTAACCTCACCCACAGTCTGCACATACCACATATCATTATGGTGAGACCCTAACCTCACCTACACTCTACACATACCACATCTCAATATGGTGAGACCCTAACCTCACCTACAGTCTACACATACCACATATCAATATGGTGAGACCCTAACCTCACCTACACTCTACACACACCACATCTCAATATGATGAGACCCTAACCTCACCTACAGTCTGCACATACCACATCTCAGTATGGTGAGACCCTAACCTCACCTACACTCTACACACACCACATCTCAATATGGTGAGGCCCTAACCTCACCTACAGTCTACACACACCACATCTCAATATGGTGAGACCCTAACCTCACCTACACTCTACACACACCACATCTCAATATGGTGAGACCCTAACCTCACCAACAGTCTACACACACCACATCTCAATATGGTGAGACCCTAACCTCACCTACAGTCTACACACACCACATCTCAATATGGTGAGACCCTAACCTCACCTACACTCTACACACACCACATCTCAATATGGTGAGACCCTAACCTCACCTACAGTCTACACACACCACATCTCAATATGGTGAGACCCTAACCTCACCTACAGTCTACACACACCACATCTCAATATGGTGAGACCCTAACCTCACCTACAGTCTACACATACCACATCTCAATATGGTGAGACCCTAACCTCACCTACACTCTACACACACCACATCTCAATATGGTGAGACCCTAACCTCACCTACAGTCTACACACACCACATCTCAATATGATGAGACCCTAACCTCACCTACATTCTACACATACCACATCTCAATATGGTGAGACCCTAACCTCACCTACAGTCTACACACACCACATCTCAATATGGTGAGACCCTAACCTCACCTACACTCTACACATACCACATCTCAATATGGTGAGACCCTAACCTCACCTACAGTCTACACATACCACATCTCAATATGGTGAGACCCTAACCTCACCTACAGTCTACACATACCACATCTCAATATGGTGAGACCCTAACCTCACCTACAGTCTACACATACCACATCTCAATATGGTGAGACCCTAACCTCACCTAAACTCTACACATACCACATCTCAATATGGTGAGACCCTAACCTCACCTACAGTCTACACATCTCAATATGATGAGACCCTAACCTCACCTACATTCTACACATACCACATCTCAATGTGGTGAGACCCTAACCTCACCTACAGTCTACACACACCACATCTCAATATGGTGAGACCCTAACCTCACCTACACTCTACACATACCACATCTCAATATGGTGAGACCCTAACCTCACCTACAGTCTACACATACCACATCTCAATATGGTGAGACCCTAACCTCACCTACAGTCTACACATACCACATCTCAATATGGTGAGACCCTAACCTCACCTACAGTCTACACATACCACATCTCAATATGGTGAGACCCTAACCTCACCTACACTCTACACATACCACATCTCAATATGGTGAGACCCTAACCTCACCTACAGTCTACACATCTCAATATGGTGAGACCCTAACCTCACCTACACTCTACACATACCACATCTCAATATGGTGAGACCCTAACCTCACCTACAGTCTACACACACCACATCTCAATATGATGAGACCCTAACCTCACCTACACTCTACACATACCACATCTCAATATGGTGAGACCCTAACCTCACCCACAGTCTGCACATACCACATCTCAATATGGTGAGACCCTAACCTCACCTACACTCTACACATACCACATCTCAATATGGTGAGACCCTAACCTCACCTACACTCTACACATACCACATCTCAATATGGTGAGACCCTAACCTCACCTACAGTCTACAGGACTCATGTCTTTACATAATATTACCATGGTTTCTTTGCAGGTACTGCTTGTGCGTACCTGTACTTTGTGTGCATATTATCACTCCCTGCCAATGTCAGAGGTCAGAGGTCAGACAGGGTCAGTGAGCTCCTTATTGATACTGAGTGCAAGCTCTTGTTCTTACTCCAGATACCTTCTGGACCAACCCCCAGTTCCTGGTGACTCTGAGGGAGGAAGATGAGGATGGAGGATGTACACTGCTGGTGTCCCTCATGCAGAAGGACAGGCGAAAGGGTCGAACCGCCGGCCAAGACTTCTTGGTTATAGGATTTGAGATATACAAGGTGAGTAACTCAGTGAGTGGGACTCAGTGAGTGAGTGAGTGAGTGAGGCTCAGCTTGGTCTGAGTGAGTGAGTGAGTGAGTGAGACTCAGCTAGTTCTGAGTGAGTGAGTGAGTGAGACTCAGCAAGGTCTGAGTGAGTGAGTGAGTGAGTGAGTGAGATTCAGCTAGTTCTGAGTGAGTGAGTGAGTGAGTGAGTGAGACTCAGCAAGGTCTGAGTGAGTGAGTGAGACTCAGCTAGGTCTGAGTGAGTGAGGGAGTGAGTGAAGCTCAGCTAGTTCTGAGTGAGTGAGTGAGGCTCAGCTAGTTCTGAGTGAGTGAGTGAGGCTCAGCTAGTTCTGAGTGAGTGAGTGAGACTCAGCTAGGTCTGAGTGAGTGAGGGAGTGAGTGAAGCTCAGCTAGTTCTGAGTGAGTGAGTGAGGCTCAGCTAGTTCTGAGTGAGTGAGTGAGGCTCAGCTAGTTCTGAGTGAGTGAGTGAGGCTCAGCTAGTTCTGAGTGAGTGAGTGAGTGAGGCTCAGCTAGTTCTGAGTGAGTGAGTGAGTGAGGCTCAGCTAGTTCTGAGTGAGTGATTGAGTGAGTGAGTGAGTGAGGCTCAGCTAGTTCTGAGTGAGTGAGGCTCAGCTAGTTCTGAGTGAGTGAGTAAGTGAGGCTCAGCTAGTTCTGAGTGAGTGAGTGAGTGAGTGAGACTCAGCTAGTTCTGAGTGAGTGAGTGAGTGAGTGAGACTCAGCAAGGTCTGAGTGAGTGAGTGAGACTCAGCTAGTTCTGAGTGAGTGAGTGAGACACAGCAAGGTCTGAGTGAGTGAGTGAGGCTCAGCTAGGTCTGAGTGAGTGAGTGAATGAGTGAGTGAAGCTCAGCTAGTTCTGAGTGAGTGAGTGAGGCTCAGCTAGTTGTGAGTGAGTGAGTGAGGCTCAGCTAGTTGTGAGTGAGTGAGCGAGTGAGGCTCAGCTAGTTCTGAGTGAGTGAGTGAGTGAGTGAGACTCAGCTAGTTCTGAGTGAGTGAGTGAGTGAGTGAGACTCAGCAAGGTCTGAGTGAGTGAGTGAGACTCAGCTAGTTCTGAGTGAGTGAGTGAGACACAGCAAGGTCTGAGTGAGTGAGTGAGGCTCAGCTAGGTCTGAGTGAGTGAGTGAGTGAGTGAGTGAGTGAAGCTCAGCTAGTTCTGAGTGAGTGAGTGAGGCTCAGCTAGTTCTGAGTGAGTGAGCGAGTGAGGCTCAGCTAGTTCTGAGTGAGTGAGTGAGGCTCAGCTAGTTCTGAGTGAGTGAGTGAGTGAGTGAGTGAGTGAATGAGTGAGGCTCAGCTAGTTCTGAGTGAGTGAGTGAGGCTCAGCTAGTTCTGAGTGAGTGAGTGAGTGAGTGAGTGAGGCTCAGCTAGTTCTGAGTGAGTGAGGCTCAGCTAGTTCTGAGTGAGTGAGTAAGTGAGGCTCAGCTAGTTCTGAGTGAGTGAGTGAGTGAGGCTCAGCTAGTTCTGAGTGAGTGAGTGAGTGAGTGAGCACTTATTAATCTTTTCTTTTTCCCCAGGTCCCAGAGAAGGTGAATATTTGGTGCATGGCCGAGATCTCCCAGGAGAAGAGAATACCCCTGACTGTTTGCTACCCTGCATAGCATTCCCCTGACTGTGTGCTGCCCAGCAGAGCATTCCCCTGTGTGCTGCCCAGCAGAGCATTTCCCTGTGTGCTGCCCAGCAGAGCATTCCCCTGTGTGCTGCCCAGCAGAGCATTCCCCTGTGTGCTGCCCAGCAGAGCATTCCCCTGTGTGCTGCCCTGCAGAGCATTCCCCTGACTGTGTGCTGCCCTGCAGAGCATTCCCCTGACTGTGTGCTGCCCTGCAGAGCATTCCCCTGACTGTGTGCTGCCCTGCAGAGCATTCCCCTGACTGTGTGCTGCCCTGCATAGCATTCCCCTGACCCTGTGCCGCCCTGCAGAGCATTCCCCTGACCCTGTTCTGCCCTGCAGAGCATTCCCCTGACTGTGTGCTGCCCTGCAGAGCATTCCCCTGACTGTGTGCCGCCCTACAGAGCATTCCCCTGACCCTGTGCCGCCCTGCAGAGCATTCCCCTGACCCTGTTCTGCCCTGCAGAGCATTCCCCTGACTGTGTGCAGCTCTGCGGAGCATTCCCCTGACCCTGTGCCGCCCTACAGAGCATTCCCCTGACCCTGTGCTTCCCTGTAGAGCATTCCTCTGACCCTGTGCTTCCCTGCAGAGCATTCCCCTGACCCTTTGCCACCCTTCAGAGCATTCCCCTGACCCTGTGCCTCCTGCAGAGCATTCCCCTGACCCTCTGCTGCCCTGCAGAGCATTCCCCTGTGCTGCCCTGCAGAGCATTCCCCTGACCCTGTGCTGCCCTGCAGAGCATTTATCTGACCCTGTGCTGCCCTGCAGAGCATTCCCCTGACCCTGTGCTGCCCTGCAGAGCATTTCTCTGACCCTGTGCCCCCTGCAGAGCATTCCCCTGACCCTGTGCTGCCCTGCAGAGCATTCCCCTGACCCTGTGCTTCCCTGTAGAGCATTCCTCTGACCCTGTGCTTCCCTGCAGAGCATTCCCCTGACCCTTTGCCACCCTTCAGAGCATTCCCCTGACCCTGTGCCTCCTGCAGAGCATTCCCCTGACCCTCTGCTGCCCTGCAGAGCATTCCCCTGTGCTGCCCTGCAGAGCATTCCCCTGACCCTGTGCTGCCCTGCAGAGCATTTCTCTGACCCTGTGCTGCCCTGCAGAGCATTCCCCTGACCCTGTGCTGCCCTGCAGAGCATTTCTCTGACCCTGTGCCCCCTGCAGAGCATTCCCCTGACCCTGTGCTGCCCTGCAGAGCATTCCCCTGACCCTGTGCTTCCCTGTAGAGCATTCCTCTGACCCTGTGCTTCCCTGCAGAGCATTCCCCTGACCCTTTGCCACCCTTCAGAGCATTCCCCTGACCCTGTGCCTCCTGCAGAGCATTCCCCTGACCCTCTGCTGCCCTGCAGAGCATTCCCCTGTGCTGCCCTGCAGAGCATTCCCCTGACCCTGTGCTGCCCTGCAGAGCATTCCCCTGACCCTGTGCTGCCCTGCAGAGCATTCCCCTGACCCTGTGCTGCCCTGCAGAGCATTCCTCTGACCCTGTGCCCCCTGCAGAGCATTCCCCTGACCCTGTGCTGCCCTGCAGAGCATTCCCCTGACCCTGTGCTGCCCTGCAGAGCATTCCCCTGACCCTGTGCTGCCCTGCAGAGCATTTCTCTGACCCTGTGCTGCCCTGCAGAGCATTTCTCTGACCCTGTACCCTTTCTGTGCAGTTTGAGCAGTTGACTCTGGTATCTCAGAGGAAGAGTCTGATCCCAGGTCTGATGCCCATGGTGCTGTCACCATTTGTGGCTAAGCGTGATGTGACCGGCAGGTTCCGTCTGCCCCCGGGGGGCTACCTGATAATCCCCAGCACCTTCAACCCCCACGAACAGTCTGCCTTTAACCTGCGAGTCTTCACTGAGAAACAGCACACACTCAGGTGAGTACACACTCCAACTCACCGCTTCTGCTCTGGCCCCTGTCTGCACCCAAATAACCAATCACCCCAATCTCCTTCCTCAGGGAAATCGACTATGAGATGGGCGCAGAGGAGAGGGTCTTCCAGGTGAGGCTTATAAATATATATAAGTGCAAGAAAGCTGCACGCCAACAAAAATATACAGTGTATACACATGGAATGGATACCCCCCCATCCCAGTGCGGGCCAGATCCAAACCATACACAAGGCTATCCTAGATATAAGATAAGGCCAGGGACTAATGAAAGTATTACATTACTGAGAGGGTAGTGGGTGCATGGAATAGTCTTCCAGTAGAAGTGGTAGAGGTTAATACAGTGAAGGAGTTTAAGCATGCATGGGATAGGTATAAGGCTATCCTAGATATAAGATAAGGCCAGGGACTAATGAAAGTGTTACATTACTGAGAGGGTAGTGGATGTATGGAATAGTCTTCCAGTAGGAGTGGTAGAGGTTAATACAGTGAAGGAGTTTAAGCATGCATGGGATAGGTATAAGACTATCCTAGATATAAGATAAGGCCAGGGACTAATGAAAGTATTACATTACTGAGAGGGTAGTGGATGTATGGAATAGTCTTCCAGTAGAAGTGGTAGAGGTTAATACAGTGAAGGAGTTTAAGCATGCATGGGATAGGTATAAGGCTATCCTAGATATAAGATAAGGCCAGGGACTAATGAAAGTATTACATTACTGAGAGGGTAGTGGATGTATGGAATAGTCTTCCAGTAGAAGTGGTAGAGGTTAATACAGTGATGGAGTTTAAGCATGCATGGGATAGGTATAAGGCTATCCTAGATATAAGATAAGGTCAGGGACTAATGAAAGTATTACATTACTGAGAGGATAGTGGATGCATGGAATAGTCTTCCAGTAGAAGTGGTAGAGGTTAATACAGTGAAGGAGTTTAAGCATGCATGGGATAGGTATAAGGCTATCCTAGATATAAGATAAGGCCAGGGACTAATGAAAGTATTACTGTACTGAGAGGGTAGTGGATGTATGGAATAGTCTTCCAGTAGAAGTGGTAGAGGTTAATACAGTGAAGGAGTTTAAGCATGCGTGGGATAGGTATAAGGCTATCCTAGATATAAGATAAGGCCAGGGACTAATGAAAGTATTACATTACTGAGAGGGTAGTGGATGTATGGAATAGTCTTCCAGTAGAAGTGGTAGAGGTTAATACAGTGAAGGAGTTTAAGCATGCATGGGATAGGTATAAGGCTATCCTAGATATAAGATAAGGCCAGGGACTAATGAAAGTATTACTTTACTGAGAGGGTAGTGAATGCATGGAATAGTCTTCCAGTAGAAGTGGTAGAGGTTAATACAGTGAAGGAGTTTAAGCATGCATGGGATAGGTATAAGGCTATCTTAGATATAAGATAAGGCCAGGGACTAATGAAAGTATTACATTACTGAGAGGGTAGTGGATGTATGGAATAGTCTTCCAGTAGAAGTGGTAGAGGTTAATACAGTGAAGGAGTTTAAGCATGCATGGGATAGGTATAAGGCTATCCTAGATATAAGATAAGGTCAGGGACTAATGAAAGTATTACATTACTGAGAGGGTAGTGGATGTATGGAATAGTCTCCCAGTAGAAGTGGTAGAGGTTAATGCAGTGAAGGAGTTTAAGCATGCATGGGATAGGTATAAGGCTATCCTCGATATAAGACAAGGCCAGGGACTAATGAAAGTATTACATTACTGAGAGGGTAGTGGATGTATGGAATAGTCTTCCAGTAGAAGTGGTAGAGGTTAATACAGTGAAGCAGTTTAAGCATGCATGGGATAGGTATAAGGCTATCCTAGATATAAGATAAGGCCAGGGACTAATGAAAGTATTACTTTACTGAGAGGGTAGTGAATGCATGGAATAGTCTCCCAGTAGAAGTGGTAGAGGTTAATGCAGTGAAGGAGTTTAAGCATGCATGGGATAGGTATAAGGTTATCCTAGATATAAGATAAGACCAGGGACTAATGAAAGTATTACATTACTGAGAGGGTAGTGGATACATGGAATAGTCTTCCAGTAGAAGTGGTAGAGGTTAATATAGTGAAGGAGTTTAAGCATGCATGGGATAGGTATAAGGCTATCCTAGATATAAGATAAGACCAGGGACTAATGAAAGTATTACATTACTGAGAGGGTAGTGGATGTATGGAATAGTCTTCCAGTAGAAGTGGTAGAGGTTAATACAGTGAAGGAGTTTAAGCATGCATGGGATAGGTATAAGGCTATCCTAGATATAAGATAAGGCCAGGGACTAATGAAAGTATTACATTACTGAGAGGGTAGTGGATGTATGGAATAGTCTTCCAGTAGAAGTGGTAGAGGTTAATACAGTGAAGGAGTTTAAGCATGCATGGGATAGGTATAAGGCTATCCTAGATATAAGATAAGGCCAGGGACTAATGAAAGTATTACTTTACTGAGAGGGTAGTGAATGCATGGAATAGTCTTCCAGTAGAAGTGGTAGAGGTTAATACAGTGAAGGAGTTTAAGCATGCATGGGATAGGTATAAGGCTATCTTAGATATAAGATAAGGCCAGGGACTAATGAAAGTATTACATTACTGAGAGGGTAGTGGATGTATGGAATAGTCTTCCAGTAGAAGTGGTAGAGGTTAATACAGTGAAGGAGTTTAAGCATGCATGGGATAGGTATAAGGCTATCCTAGATATAAGATAAGGTCAGGGACTAATGAAAGTATTACATTACTGAGAGGGTAGTGGATGTATGGAATAGTCTCCCAGTAGAAGTGGTAGAGGTTAATGCAGTGAAGGAGTTTAAGCATGCATGGGATAGGTATAAGGCTATCCTCGATATAAGACAAGGCCAGGGACTAATGAAAGTATTACATTACTGAGAGGGTAGTGGATGTATGGAATAGTCTTCCAGTAGAAGTGGTAGAGGTTAATACAGTGAAGCAGTTTAAGCATGCATGGGATAGGTATAAGGCTATCCTAGATATTAGATAAGGCCAGGGACTAATGAGAGTATTACATTACTGAGAGGGTAGTGGATGTATGGAATAGTCTTCCAATAGAAGTGGTAGAGGTTAATACAGTGAAGGAGTTTAAGCATGCGTGGGATAGGTATAAGGCTATCCTATATATAAGATAAGGCCAGGGACTAATGAAAGTATTACATTACTGACAGGGTAGTGGATGCATGGAATAGTCTTCCAGTAGAAGTGGTAGAGGTTAATACAGTGAAGGAGTTTAAGCATGCATGGGATAGGTATAAGGCTATCCTAGATATAAGATAAGGCCAGGGACTAATGAAAGTATTACATTACTGAGAGGGTAGTGGATGTATGGAATAGCCTTCCAGTAGATGTGGTAGAGGTTAATACAGTGAAGGAGTTTAAGCATGCATGGGATAGGTATAAGGCTATCCTAGATATAAGATAAGGCCAGGGACTAATGAAAGTATTACATTACTGAGAGGGTAGTGGATGTATGGAATAGCCTTCCAGTAGATGTGGTAGAGGTTAATACAGTGAAGGAGTTTAAGCATGCATGGGATAGGTATAAGGCTATCCTAGATATAAGATAAGGCCAGGGACTAATGAAAGTATTACATTACTGAGAGGGTAGTGGATGTATGGAATAGCCTTCCAGTAGATGTGGTAGAGGTTAATACAGTGAAGGAGTTTAAGCATGCATGGGATAGGTATAAGGCTATCCTAGATATAAGATAAGGTCAGGGACTAATGAAAGTATTACATTACTGACAGGGTAGTGGATGCATGGAATAGTCTTCCAGTAGAAATGGTAGAGGTTAATACAGTGAAGGAGTTTAAGCATGCATGGGATAGGTATAAGGCTATCCTAGATATAAGATAAGGCCAGGGACTAATGAAAGTATTACATTACTGACAGGGTAGTGGATGTATGGAATAGTCTGCCAGTAGAAGTGGTAGAGGTTAATACAGTGAAGCAGTTTAAGCATGCATGGGATAAGTATAAGGCTATCCTAGATATTAGATAAGGCCAGGGACTAATGAGAGTATTACATTACTGAGAGGGTAGTGGATGTATGGAATAGTCTTCTAGTAGAAGTGGTAGAGGTTAATACAGTGATGGAGTTTAAGCATGCATGGGATAGGTATAAGGCTATCTTAGATATAAGATAAGGCCAGGGACTAATGAAAGTATTACATTACTGAGAGGGTAGTGGATGTATGGAATAGTCTTCCAGTAGAAGTGGTAGAGGTTAATACAGTGAAGGAGTTTAAGCATGCATGGGATAGGTATAAGGCTATCCTAGATATAAGATAAGGTCAGGGACTAATGAAAGTATTACATTACTGAGAGGGTAGTGGATGTATGGAATAGTCTCCCAGTAGAAGTGGTAGAGGTTAATGCAGTGAAGGAGTTTAAGCATGCATGGGATAGGTATAAGGCTATCCTAGATATAAGATAAGGTCAGGGACTAATGAAAGTATTACGTTACTGAGAGGGTAGTGGATGTATGGAATAGTCTTCCAGTAGAAGTGGTAGAGATTAATACAGTGAGGGAGTTTAAGCATGCGTGGGATAGGTATAAGGCTATCCTAGATATAAGATAAGGTCAGGGACTAATGAGAGTATTACATTACTGAGAGGGTAGTGGATGTATGGAATAGTCTTCCAGTAGAAGTGGTAGAGGTTAATACAGTGATGGAGTTTAAGCATGCATGGGATAGGTATAAGGCTATCTTAGATATAAGATAAGGCCAGGGACTAATGAAAGTATTACATTACTGAGAGGGTAGTGGATGTATGGAATAGTCTTCCAGTAGAAGTGGTAGAGGTTAATACAGTGAAGGAGTTTAAGCATGCATGGGATAGGTATAAGGCTATCCTAGATATAAGATAAGGTCAGGGACTAATGAAAGTATTACATTACTGAGAGGGTAGTGGATGTATGGAATAGTCTCCCAGTAGAAGTGGTAGAGGTTAATGCAGTGAAGGAGTTTAAGCATGCATGGGATAGGTATAAGGCTATCCTCGATATAAGACAAGGCCAGGGACTAATGAAAGTATTACATTACTGAGAGGGTAGTGGATGTATGGAATAGTCTTCCAGTAGAAGTGGTAGAGGTTAATACAGTGAAGGAGTTTAAGCATGCATGGGATAGGTATAAGGCTATCCTAGATATAAGATAAGGTCAGGGACTAATGAAAGTATTACGTTACTGAGAGGGTAGTGGATGTATGGAATAGTCTTCCAGTAGAAGTGGTAGAGATTAATACAGTGAGGGAGTTTAAGCATGCGTGGGATAGGTATAAGGCTATCCTAGATATAAGATAAGGTCAGGGACTAATGAAAGTATTACATTACTGAGAGGGTAGTGGATGTATGGAATAGTCTTCCAGTAGAAGTGGTAGAGGTTAATACAGTGAAGCAGTTTAAGCATGCATGGGATAGGTATAAGGCTATCCTAGATATTAGATAAGGCCAGGGACTAATGAAAGTATTACATTACTGAGAGGGTAGTGAATGTATGGAATAGTCTTCCAGTAGAAGTGGTAGAGGTTAATACAGTGAAGGAGTTTAAGCATGCATGGGATAGGTATAAGGCTATCCTAGATATAAGATAAGGTCAGGGACTAATGAAAGTATTACATTACTGAGAGGGTAGTGGATGTATGGAATAGTCTTCCAGTAGAAGTGGTAGAGGTTAATACAGTGATGGAGTTTAAGCATGCATGGGATAGGTATAAGGCTATCCTAGATATAAGATAAGGCCAGGGACTAATGAAAGTATTACATTACTGAGAGGGTAGTGGATGTATGGAATAGTCTTCCAGTAGAAGTGGTAGGGGTTAATACAGTGAGGGAGTTTAAGCATGCATGGAATAGGTGTAAGGCTATCCTAGATATAAGATAAGGTCAGGGACTAATGAAAGTATTACATTGCTGAGAGGGTAGTGGATGTATGGAATAGTCTTCCAGTAGAAGTGGTAGAGGTTAATACAGTGAAGGAGTTTAAGCATGCATGGGATAGGTGTAAGGCTATCCTAGATATAAGATAAGGTCAGGGACTAATGAAAGTATTGCATTACTGAGAGGGTAGTGGATGCATGGAATAGTCTTCCAGTAGAAGTGGTAGAGGTTAATACAGTGAAGGAGTTTAAGCATGCATGGGAAAGGTATAAGGCTATCCTAGATATAAGATAAGGCCAGGGACTAATGAAAGTATTACTTTACTGAGAGGGTAGTGGATGTATGGAATAGTCTTCCAGTAGAAGTGGTAGAGGTTAATACAGTGAAGGAGTTTAAGCATGCATGGGATAGGTATAAGGCTTTCCTCGATATAAGACAAGGCCAGGGACTAATGAAAGTATTACATTACTGAGAGGGTAGTGGATGTATGGATTAGTCTTCCAGTAGAAGTGGTAGAGGTTAATACAGTGAAGGAGTTTAAGCATGCATGGGATAGGTATAAGGCTATCCTAGATATAAGATAAGGTCAGGGACTAATGAAAGTATTACATTACTGAGAGGGTAGTGGATGTATGGAATAGTCTTCCAGTCGAAGTGGTAGAGGTTAATACAGTGATGGAGTTTAAGCATGCATGGGATAGGTATAAGGCTATCCTAGATATAAGATAAGGTCAGGGACTAATGAAAGTATTACATTACTGAGAGGGTAGTGGATGTATGGAATAGTCTCCCAGTAGAAGTGGTAGAGGTTAATGCAGTGAAGGAGTTTAAGCATGCATGGGATAGGTATAAGGCTATCCTCGATATAAGACAAGGCCAGGGACTAATGAAAGTATTACATTACTGAGAGGGTAGTGGATGTATGGAATAGTCTTCCAGTAGAAGTGGTAGAGGTTAATACAGTGAGGGAGTTTAAGCATGCATGGAATAGGTATAAGGCTATCCTAGATATAAGATAAGGTCAGGGACTAATGAAAGTATTACATTACTGAGAGGGTAGTGGATGCATGGAATAGTCTTCCAGTAGAAGTGGTAGAGGTTAATACAGTGAAGGAGTTTAAGCATGCATGGGATAGGTAAAAGGCTATCCTAGATATAAGATAAGGCCAGGGACTAATGAAAGTATTACTTTACTGAGAGGGTAGTGGATGTATGGAATAGTCTTCCAGTAGAAGTGGTAGAGGTTAATACAGTGAAGGAGTTTAAGCATGCATGGGATAGGTATAAGGCTATCCTAGCTATAAGATAAGGTCAGGGACTAATGATAGTATTACATTACTGAGAGGGTAGTGGATGTATGGAATAGCCTTCCAGTAGAAGTGGTAGAGGTTAATACAGTGAAGGAGTTTAAGCATGCATGGGATAGGTATAAGGCTATCCTAGATATAAGATAAGGCCAGAGACAAATGCAAGTATTACTTTACGGAGAGGGTATTGGATGCATGGAATAGTCTTCCAGTAGAAGTGGTAGAGGTTAATACAGTGAAGGAGTTTAAGCATGCGTGGGATAGGTATAAGGCTATCCTAGATATAAGATAAGGTTGGGACTAATGAAAGTATTACATTACTGAGAGGGTAGTGGATGCATGGAATAGTCTTCCAATAGAAGTGGTAGAGGTTAATACAGTGAAGGAGTTTAAGCATGCATGGGATAGGTATAAGGCTATCCTAGATATAAGATAAGGCCAGGGACTAATGAAAGTATTACTTTACTGAGAGGGTAGTGGATGTATGGAATAGTCTTCCAGTAGAAGTGGTAGAGGTTAATACAGTGAAGGAGTTTAAGCATGCATGGGATAGGTATAAGGCTATCCTAGATATAAGATAAGGCCAGGGACTAATGAAAGTATTACTTTACTGAGAGGGTAGTGGATGCATGGAATAGTCTTCCAGTAGAAGTGGTAGAGGTTAATACAGTGAAGGAGTTTAAGCATGCGTGGGATAGGTATGAGGCTATCCTAGATATAAGACAAGGCCAGGCACAAAGCGGAACAGTTGGGAGGCATGTAATTTGCATTTCTGGGTTGGAGTTGGATGGTGGCCTTGGGGGGCACCGGGGCAATTTTTGCACCAGGGCCCGGTGGTTTCTAGTTATGCCTCTGCCCAGATAAAATAGCCACCCAAGGTTTTGGCTAAATGCCTTCTACAGGAGGAGCTCGAATAAGAACAGTCCTGATGATGATAATAATATTATTCGAATAATAACTGATAGCACTAATAATTATATGAACGATAACAGTGATAGCAATAATGACGCTAATAATAATATGCAGTACTACACTGATAATAATAATAACACATAATACACACATATAAAGTGGGGCGCAGTGGGCGGGGTTACATTCAGTGATGTTATCTCCCGTTCCCGCAGGAGAGCGTCCCGCGAGGGAGCCTGGAGGAATTCAGCGCTCACTTCAGCCGTCTGTCCGGCCAGGTGAGTTCACACTGAGCCCCCTGCATGCACCGGTCCTGACATAACCAGTAACCCTGCATGTACCGGTCCTGATATAACCAGTAACCCTGCATGCACCGGTCCTGATATAACCAGTAACCCTGCATGCACCGGTCCTGATATAACCAGTAACCCTGCATGCACCGGTCCTGACATAACCAGTAACCCTGCATGTACCGGTCCTGATATAACCAGTAACCCTGCATGCACCGGTCCTGATATAACCAGTAACCCTGCATGCACCTGTCCTGATATAACCAGTAACCCTGCATGCACCTGTCCTGATATAACCAGTAACCCTGCATGCACCGGTCCTGATATAACCAGTAACCCTGCATGCACCGGTCCTGATATAATCAGTAACCCTGCATGTACCGGTCCTGATATAACCAGTAACCCTGCATGCACCGGTCCTGATATAACCAGTAACCCTGCATGTACCGGTCCTGATATAACCAGTGACCCTGCATGCACCGGTCCTGATATAACCAGTAACCCTGCATGCACCTGTCCTGATATAACCAGTGACCCTGCATGCACCGGTCCTGATATAACCAGTAACCCTGCATGCACCGGTCCTGATATAACCAGTGACCCTGCATGCACCGGTCCTGATATAACCAGTAACCCTGCATGCACCGGTCCTGATATAACCAGTAACCCTGCATGCACCGGTCCTGATATAACCAGTAACCCTGCATGCACCGGTCCTGATATAATCAGTAACCCTGCATGTACCGGTCCTGATATAACCAGTAACCCTGCATGTACCGGTCCTGATATAACCAGTAACCCTGCATGTACCGGTCCTGATATAACCAGTAACCCTGCATGCACCGGTCCTGGTATAACCAGTAACCCTGCATGTACCGGTCAGTAACCCTGCATGCACCGGTCCTGGTATAACCAGTAACATACTAATAATGTCATATCGCTGCCATCTCTCCCCTGATGTCAGGACCAGGAGATCAGTACGGACGAGTTACAGCGAATTCTCGCGCAGACCACATCCAAACGTATGTATTATATCTGCTGCTAAATAAACCTTCCACGGCTGTATCTTGTGGCATGCAGGATGACTCTCTAATCCCCCCACCCAGACTCTCACCTGAAGACAGACGGATTCTCGTTGGACACGTGTGCTCAGCTTGTGGATCTCGTCGATGTATCCTTCAAATCAATAAACCCCTGGGGAGGGGTGGGCTGGGGACAGGTGCTGGGGAGGGGGGGGGGCTGGGGACAGGTGCTGGGGAGGGGGGGCTGGGGACAGGTGCTGGGGAGGGGGGGCTGGGGACAGGTGCTGGGGAGGGGGGGGCTCAGAATACCGACAGGTCCTAAAATGTCACCGGGGGCTTTAATTATCAATGTGAGAACTGACATTATTATTATAATGAGATGCTGATGGTCCGGCTGGGAGAGTCAGATAGACCATGATTTGTATCAATAAAGACCCCACTTTATCTACTTAATGTTTAATCTCAGCGCAGGGGGAACAGAAAGATCCAGTTACAGGAATTCAGACGACTCTGGAGCAAAATAAAAGACTGGGAGGTAACAAAATAGCTAACCAACAGAGCTTACACTCTATACTAAACATAACTACACATTACCAGGACAGGCTCACACTGTGCACATTATCAGGACAGGCTCAGACAGTGCACATTATCAGGACAGGCTCAGACAGTGCTGGGTTTGGATATAATGTAGGGGGATCTGACTGCACATTATCAGGACAGGCTCAGACAGTGCTGGGTTTGAATAGAATGTAGGGGGATCTGACTGCACATTATCAGGACAGGCTCAGACAGTGCACATTATCAGGACAGGCTCAGACAGTGCTGGGTTTGGATATAATGTAGGGGGATCTGACTGCACATTATCAGGACAGGCTCAGACAGTGCACATTATCAGGTCAGGCTCAGACAGTGCTGGGTTTGGATGTAATGTAGGGGGATCTGACTGCACATTATCAGGACAGGCTCAGACAGTGCACATTATCAGGACAGGCTCAGACATTGCTGGGTTTGGATGTAATGTAGGGGGATCTCCTGACTGCACATTATCAGGACAGGCTCAGACAGTGCACATTATCAGGACAGGCTCAGACAGTGCTGGGTTTGGATGTAATGTAGGGGGATCTGCTGACTGCACATTATCAGGACAGGCTCAGACAGTGCTGGGTTTGGATGTAATATAGGGGGATCTGACTGCACATTATCAGGACAGGCTCAGACAGTGCTGGGTTTGGATGTAATGTAGGGGGATCTGACTGCACATTATCAGGACAGGCTCAAACAATGCAGGGTGTGAATGTAATATAGGGGGATCTGACTGCACATTATCAGGACAGGCTCAGACAGTGCTGGGTGTGAATGTAATATAGGGGGATCTCCTGACTGCACATTATCAGGACAGGCTCACACAGTGCACATTATCAGGACAGGCTCACACAGTGCACATTATCAGGACAGGCTCAGACAGTGACTTTTTTTTATTTGTTTTTAGCATCTCTTCTCCAGATATGATAAGGACAGATCAGGGACGATGGATATTCAGGAGTTGCGTTTAGTACTAGAGGTCGCAGGTAAGATGCAGGCTGTGGGTGGAGGTCGCAGGTAAGATGCAGGCTCTGGGTGGAGGTCGCTGGTAAGATGCAGGCTCTGGGTGGAGGTCGCAGGTAAGATGCAGGCTCTGGGTGGAGGTCGCAGGTAAGATGCAGGCTCTGGGTGGAGGTCGCAGGTAAGATGCAGGCTCTGGGTGGAGGTCGCAGGTAAGATGCAGGCTCTGGGTGGAGGTCGCAGGTAAGATGCAGGCTCTGGGTGGAGGTCGCAGGTAAGATGCAGGCTCTGGATGGAGGTCGCAGGTAAGATGCAGGCTCTGGGTGGAGGTCGCAGGTAAGATGCAGGCTCTGGGTGGAGGTCGCTGGTAAGATGCAGGCTCTGGGTGGAGGTCGCAGGTAAGATGCAGGCTCTGGGTGGAGGTCGCTGGTAAGATGCAGGCTCTGGGTGGAGGTCGCAGGTAAGATGCAGGCTCTGGGTGGAGGTCGCTGGTAAGATGCAGGCTGTGGGTGGAGGTCGCAGGTAAGATGCAGGCTCTGGGTGGAGGTCGCAGGTAAGATGCAGGCTGTGGGTGGAGGTCGCTGGTAAGATGCAGGCTCTGGGTGGAGGTCGCTGGTAAGATGCAGGCTCTGGGTGGAGGTCGCAGGTAAGATGCAGGCTCTGGGTGGAGGTCGCAGGTAAGATGCAGGCTCTGGGTGGAGGTCGCAGGTAAGATGCAGGCTGTGGGTGGAGGTCGCTGGTAAGATGCAGGCTTCTGGGTGGAGGTCGCAGGTAAGATGCAGGCTGTGGGTGGAGGTCGCAGGTAAGATGCAGGCTGTGGGTGGAGGTCGCAGGTAAGATGCAGGCTCTGGGTGGAGGTCGCAGGTAAGATGCAGGCTCTGGGTGGAGGTCGCAGGTAAGATGCAGGCTCTGGGTGGAGGTCGCAGGTAAGATGCAGGCTCTGGGTGGAGGTCGCTGGTAAGATGCAGGCTCTGGGTGGAGGTCGCAGGTAAGATGCAGGCTCTGGGTGGAGGTCGCAGGTAAGATGCAGGCTCTGGGTGGAGGTCGCAGGTAAGATACAGGCTCTGGGTGGAGGTCGCAGGCCTGTCGCTAGTTTCACTGTTTATTTTCTGTTTTTCCCAGGATTTCACCTAAATAATCAGTTCGTGGAGAGATGTTGCCGGAAATTTGGGGATGACTTGATGCGCGTGGATTTTGACAGCTTCTTGTCGTGTCTGGCACAACTCACCTGTGCGTTCGGTAAGGAAAAAATAACCTGAACAAACACTGCTTATACTGTGAATGTATCACCTAAACACTGCTTATACTGTGACTGTATCACCCAAACACTGCTTATACTGTGACTGTATCACCTAAACACTGCTTATACTGTGACTGTCACCCAAACACTGCTTATACTGTGACTGTATCACCTAAACACTGCTTATACTGTGACTGTATCACCTAAACACTGCTTATACTGTGACTGTATCACCCAAACACTGCTTATACTGTGACTGTATCACCTAAACACTGCTTATACTGTGACTGTCACCCAAACACTGCTTATACTGTGACTGTATCACCTAAACACTGCTTATACTGTGACTGGATCATCCAAACACTGCTTATACTGTGACTGTATCACCCAAACACTGCTTATACTGTGACTGTATCACCCAAACACTGCTTATACTGTGACTGTATCACCCAAACACTGCTTATACTGTGACTGTATCACCTAAACACTGCTTATACTGTGACTGTATCACCCAAACACTGCTTATACTGTGACTGTATCACCCAAACACTGCTTATACTGTGACTGTATCACCTAAACACTGCTTATACTGTGACTGTCACCCAAACACTGCTTATACTGTGAATGTATCACCCAAACACTGCATATACTGTGACTGTATCACCCAAACACTGCTTATACTGTGACTGTATCACCCAAACACTGCTTATACTGTGACTGTATCACCCAAACACTGCTTATACTGTGACTGTATCACCCAAACACTGCTTATACTGTGACTGTATCACCTAAACACTGCTTATACTGTGACTGTATCACCCAAACACTGCTTATACTGTGACTGTATCACCCAAACACTGCTTATACTGTGACTGTATCACCTAAACACTGCTTATACTGTGACTGTCACCCAAACACTGCTTATACTGTGACTGTATCACCCAAACACTGCTTATACTGTGACTGTATCACCTAAACACTGCTTATACTGTGACTGTATCACCCAAACACTGCTTATACTGTGACTGTATCACCCTAACACTGCTTATACTGTGACTGTATCACCCAAACACTGCTTATACTGTGACTGTATCACCCTAACACTGCTTATACTGTGACTGTATCACCCAAACACTGCTTATACTGTGACTGTATCACCCAAACACTGCTTATACTGTGACTGTATCACCTAAACACTGCTTATACTGTGACTGTATCACCCAAACACTGCTTATACTGTGACTGTATCACCCAAACACTGCTTATACTGTGACTGTATCACCTAAACACTGCTTATACTGTGACTGTGTCACCCAAACACTGCTTATACTGTGACTGTGTCACCCAAACACTGCTTATACTGTGACTGTATCACCCAAACACTGCTTATACTGTGACTGTATCACCCTAACACTGCTTATACTGTGACTGTATCACCCAAACACTGCTTATACTGTGACTGTATCACCCAAACACTGCTTATACTGTGACTGTATCGCCTAAACACTGCTTATACTGTGACTGTATCACCCAAACACTGCTTATACTGTGACTGTATCACCCAAACACTGCTTATACTGTGACTGTATCACCTAAACACTGCTTATACTGTGACTGTGTCACCCAAACACTGCTTATACTGTGACTGTGTCACCCAAACACTGCTTATACTGTGACTGTATCACCCAAACACTGCTTATACTGTGACTGTGTCACCCAAACACTGCTTATACTGGGACTGTATCGCCCAAACACTGCTTATACTGTGACTGTATCACCCAAACACTGCATATACTGTGACTGTATCACCCAAACACTGCTTATACTGTGACTGCATCACCCAAACGCTGCTTATACTGTGACTGAATCACCCAAACGCTGCTTATACTGTGACTGTATCACCCACACACTGCTTATACTGTGACTGTATCACCCAAACGCTGCTTATACTGTGACTGCATCACCCAAACACTGCATATACTGTGACTGTATCAGCTAAACACTGCTTATACTGTGACTGTATCACCTAAACATTGCTTATACTGTGACTGTATCACCCAAACACTGCTTATACTGTGACTGTATCACCCAAACACTGCTTATACTGTGACTGTATCACCCAAACGCTGCTTATACTGTGACTGAATCACCCAAACGCTGCTTATGCTGTGACTGTATCACCTAAACGCTGCTTATACTGTGACTGTATCACCCAAACACTGCTTATACTGTGGCCTAATCACCCAAACACTGCTTATACTGTGGCCTAATCACCCAAACACTGCTTATACTGTGACCTAATCACCCAAACACTGCTTATACTGTGACTGTATCACCTAAACACTGCTTATACTGTGACTGTATCACCTAAACACTGCTTATACTGTGACTGTATCACCCAAACACTGCTTATACTGTGACTGTATCACCTAAACACTGCTTATACTGTGACTGTATCACCCAAACACTGCTTATACTGTGACTGTATCACCCAAACACTGCTTATACTGTGACTGTGTCACCTAAACACTGCTTATCCTGTGACTGTGTTACCTAAAAACTGCTTATACTGTGACTGTATCACCCAAACACTGCTTATATTGTGACTGTATCACCTAAACACTGCTTATACTGTGACTGTATAACCTAAACACTGCTTATACTGTGACTGTATCACCCAAACACTGCTTATACTGTGACTGTATCACCTAAACACTGCTTATACTGTGACTGTATCACCCAAACACTGCTTATACTGTGACTGTATCACCTAAACACTGCTTATACTGTGACTGTATCACCCAAACACTGCTTATACTGTGACTGTATCACCTAAACACTGCTTATACTGTGACTGTATCACCCAAACACTGCTTATACTGTGACTGTATCACCTAAACACTGCTTATACTGTGACTGTATCACCTAAACACTGCTTATACTGTGACTGTATCACCTAAACACTGCTTATACTGTGACTGTATCACCTAAACACTGCTTATACTGTGACTGTATCATCCAAACTCTGCTTATACTGTGACTGTATCACCCAAACACTGCATATACTGTGACTGTATCACCCAAACACTGCTTATAATGTGACTGTGTCACCCAAACACTGCTTATACTGTGACTGTGTCACCCAAACACTGCTTATACTGTGACTGTGACTGTATCACCTAAACACTGCTTATACTGCGACTGTGTCACCTAAACACTACTTATACTGCGACTGTATCACCTAAACACTGCTTATACTGTGACTGTATCACCCAAACACTGCTTATACTGTGACTGTATCACCCAAACACTGCTTATACTGTGACTGTATCACCTAAACACTGCTTATACTGTGACTGTATCACCTAAACACTGCTTATACTGTGACTATCACCCAAACACTGCTTATACTGTGACTGTATCACCCAAACACTGCTCATACTGTGACTGTATCACCCAAACACTGCTTATACTGTGACTGTATCACCTAAACACTGCTTATACTGTGACTGTATCACCTAAACACTGCTTATACTGTGACTGTATCGTCCAAACTCTGCTTATACTGTGACTGTATCACCCAAACACTGCATATACTGTGACTGTATCACCCAAACACTGCTTATACTGTGACTGTGTCACCCAAACACTGCTTATACTGTGACTGTGTCACCCAAACACTGCTTATACTGTGACTGTATCACCTAAACACTGCTTATACTGCGACTGTGTCACCTAAACACTACTTATACTGCGACTGTATCACCTAAACACTGCTTATACTGTGACTGTATCACCCAAACACTGCTTATACTGTGACTGTATCACCCAAACACTGCTTATACTGTGACTGTATCACCTAAACACTGCTTATACTGTGACTGTATCACCTAAACACTGCTTATACTGTGACTGTATCACCCAAACACTGCTTATACTGTGACTGTATCACCCAAACACTGCTTATACTGTGACTGTATCACCCAAACACGGCTTATACTGTGACTGTATCACCCAAACACTGCTTATACTGTGACTGTATCACCCAAACACTGCTTATACTGTGACTGTATCACCTAAACACTGCTTATACTGTGACTGTGTCACCAAAACACTGCTTATACTGTGACTGTGTCACCTAAACACTGCTTATCCTGTGACTGTGTTACCTAAAAACTGCTTATCCTGTGACTGTATCACCCAAACACTGCTTATACTGTGACTGTATCACCCAAACACTGCTTATACTGTGACTGTATCACCCAAACACTGCTTATACTGTGACTGTATCACCCAAACACTGCTTATACTGTGACTGTATCACCCAAACACTGCTTATACTGTGACTGTATCACCTAAACACTGCTTATACTGTGACTGTATCACCCAAACACTGCTTATACTGTGACTGTATCACCCAAACACTGCTTATACTGTGACTGTATCACCCAAACACTGCTTATACTGTGACTGTATCACCCAAACACTGCTTATACTGTGACTGTATCACCTAAACACTGCTTATACTGTGACTGTATCACCTAAACACTGCTTATACTGTGACTGTATCACCCAAACACTGCTTATACTGTGAGGTTTCAGTATTACTGGGAGTTTGGATGATCTCACACCCAGCATCTGTCACTCAGTCTTCAGATTATCTTTACACCCGAGTGCAGTTTGATCATGGCTCTGTGTTACAATACTAGGGTACTGTTTCAGCTATTTGCAGGCTCCTTCCGGCAGGGATCAGTAAGGTTTTAATGAGTGTATTCGAGCTTGCAGTGAGTCCAGTCTGCTGTGTAACCCTGAGCAGTGCATGTTATTCAGTGTATAGATCATTCCTCTGTCTGTTCCAGGGAAATGTCGGGCTTTGGACCAAACTAAGGACGGACAAGTGATTCTGAGCGAGGATCAGGTGAGATCCAGGAGACTGTCCAATCACAGCGCAGATGTTACCAACCTGTAGGATCCATGACAGATACATGTGCTGTAACCGTGTCATGCTCTAACCCTCATCTCACATGAATAAAACCCCAAGTTATTATTATAGCGCAGGGTAAATGGCCGATGTTTGCTACATGTGATCAAGTTATTAGTGTTTAATTATTACTTTAATACACAGTGGCTTCAGATGACCGGCTTCCAGTGAGTGCTGTGCGCTTTTCTACCACAGGAGGGCAGCAGCACACCACAAGATACCACCTTCTCCACACTCCTGGATATCCCCCCCCCCCCCCCCCCCCTCCAAGGCTTAGGACCCTCAACTTTTCAACCCCATGTTTTAAAAATAACTTTATCTTTTACCAAACGTGTGAATAACAGAAGCAGCAGGAAGAACAGGTCTCCCCCCGAAAAGGTGCTTTATGGGACCACCCAACGCACTCAGTCCCATTTTACCAACATGTGAAACGCTGTATTTCATGTTTTTATCTTTAAACACTTCCCCCATAAGGTAAAAAAATAAAATCATATCATTTTTAAAAAGAGGAGCAAATTTAATTTACACGAGTACGAAACGTACATCATTCTTTTAAAAAAATCATTATACATTATAAATACAGTACAAATTCTTTATAGTACTATATTCAGACTGTAATGTTGGGGGGTCTGGGGGGTGACGTATGACAGGGATGGGGGGAGGTACTGATGGATGGAGAGGGGGTTTTGTAATAAAAAAAAAAAAAATGAACAAACTCCAAAATGGCACAAAATACAGGATATTGGCGTAGATTTGAGTCACGCATGTGGAAGGTGCGTCCGCTGTCCCAGCCCTGCACATACCGATACATGATATGAGTGAAATGCGTTGGGTTCACTGTCTCCCCATTTTACTTGGAGACTAGTGGAGAAGGGGCGCTGATCCGTTATAAAAGACCCCTGTGAAAGGCAGCGGATTTCAAAATGACTCACCCTGTGGTCAGTCAGGTCACAGTGAATCCATAACGGATGTTTCTATTAAACCAAGAGAGGGTCCTCACTGGACCATACACTTTGTGAGAGTT
Source organism: Pelodytes ibericus (assembly GCA_036172795.1). NCBI lineage: Eukaryota > Metazoa > Chordata > Amphibia > Anura > Pelodytidae > Pelodytes > Pelodytes ibericus. The sequence continues at coordinate 3,325,348 of CM069861.1, read as the reverse complement.
ATGCTGGGAGCTATGTGCAGAGCATCTACCTGTGTGTGGGGGGAGTGAGGGGGTCTGTGACGCCTTTACTGTGCACTTATTAAATAAACACGCGGGGGGGCGCAGAGTCCAGAGCAGACAATACACTTTGCTTTAACGGAAAATTATATCCTGATATATATTTATAGTTATAGTGTCACATTCTTAGCCGTGTGCAAATTATATTCTAACATTAACCAACTAATTCCAGCTGGGAACCCACCCCACGGACTGATCAGCAATCCTAACACATTTGGCAGGGGTGACTGGGGCTTCTGGCATCACTCTACTGCGTATCCCTTCCCTGCACCATGATCGGACATCCAGGGAGTCCCACCTTCCCCTTCTCAAACACTGACTGCCCCCTTCCTCTTATCTGGGAAGAACCCCCTCTTCCCCATAATAATAATAATAATAATATTTAATGTTAACACCCATGACTCTTTTGTCTAACGCAGTATGTGTGATCTGTGCATCCATTTGCAATTAACCCAACACAGGAAAACAAAAAACAAAATACACAACATGGAACATAAAAAAATAATAATAAATTCCCCTGACTTGGTGTTTGAATAACTTAAAGAAAATAATCATTATAATCATTTTAATACGCTCTGCTTTGAAGCCAGTCTCATACGATAGTGAAGATTCCTCACCAAGGTCCCAAGTTTTTTTTGTTTTTCCTTTTCCATTTGAAGGTTCATCAGGCTGAGATGAGAAGCGGGAAGGAGGGAACAGGAAAAGCGGTATAGTTTTAAAGGCAACAGACCCCCCCTAAGCCCCCCCTGGCTGGAAAAGTCCTTGAAACTTGTCTACACATAGACATGGAGGACACGCTCTCCCACCCCCCCCCTCCCCCGTGCCTATTGATGGTACAGGCCGTCACTATCCGTGGGGCAGGAGGGGGGGCCACAAAAACTTTCCAAAAAAACCACTTGCACTTGCAGCCGACAGCAAACAAATGGGGGAAAAAACAAAAAACAAACAAATACCAAAAATTGAGGCTTTAACAGGAAGCCGTCACCCTCCTTCCCCTGCAAACCGCACGAGGACGCGTCCGCCAGTGCGATCGTCCCCATTATCCCCTCAATTTCATTGATTTCTTTCCGCCGGCTCGCTCTTAGTCTTTGCTTCCTTCCCCACCCGTTATCTGTTTAACGTCCTGGTGCCCAGGCTGCCGTTGTGATTAGGGTTGAGGTACGAGTCTGTGCGGTGGACGGGGGAGGAAAAAGGGGAGGAGGAGGATGAGTGGTGGAAAGTAGGCTGGGTGGAGGAACGGATGAGGGGGTTGGACCCCCCACCAGTACTCTGTGGCTGCTGCAGGTTGAGGATGCTGTCAATGGCGCTTTGGAGATGCTCGTTCAAGGTGTCGTCCTGTGGACTGTCACTGGAGAAGCTGGCGTTGTCTACGTCAAAGTGTTCAGATTTCAGCCTTTTGGCGGGAGGGAAGGTCACGTCCCAGTTCAGGTCGGTCTGGTTATCTGGCGGCTCGGTCTTGATGACTCTTCGGTAGAAGCTTTGTTCGTTGTCCTTGGCTTCTATCCGCAGCCCCGTCTCCTCGTTCTTGCCGCTCCTAGTCTCCGCTCTGCTGAAGAATGAAAGCTTCGCTGCCTCTTCTGCTTTTCCCTTTTCTGTCTCGGCGAGGCCCTGGGTCTTGTGGGACATGATTACGCTCCTCGACCCTTCTTCGTGCCTTACAGGGGGAGCCAGAGCGGTAACCTGCGGCGTCTTGTCCACCCTCATCTTTACGTCCGCCGGTTTCACGGCCACAAAGGCATCCACGTTTTCGCGGTAGGTCTTGCGCAGCGGTAGCCGGCAGTAGGTGGCCATTGGCTTCTTCTCGGCAGAGGAAGAGTGGTCAACCGAGCCGTTCATTTGCCCAGCCGGGGAGGTAATGGTGGCGGGTGTTTGGTGAACGGTTGTCTTGATTACGGTGCATACTGGAACGGTTCTGGGTGCCATGGGTGGCGGGGGAGGTGGTGGGTTCTGATGGACCGGATCCAAGGCTGTGTTATGGATGACTTTGCTGAGACCGGCTTCTTGCTTTATCTTTAGCTTGAGGCCAATGCGGCTTCGCGCCTCGTATGTTTTGATTGGTGGCTTGCTGCGTGATGGGAGTGCATCGTCGTCCAGGGCAGGGGAGGCTTTCGCCCAGGTCACAGAGGGGGACCCCCCGCCACTGTTCTTGATCACCAACTTGGTAGGGTGGATTGGGGTGGAGGTCTGCACTACCGGGGGCTTCAGTATCTCAGGTCCTGGGGCAGGACAAGGGGAGAAAGAGACGGAGGCCACAGAGGGGGTGAAGGCCTGAGACCTTAATGAAGAAGACGATACGTATTCATCTGTCAAGAGGAGACAAGAAAGGCATTAAAATCTGTCAAGAAAATGGCTCTACAGGACAAGGATCCAACCTGTACACAGAGACGCAGCAACATGACAGACCTGTACACAAACACGCAAACTACATGTAATGTGAGCGGGTGCAGGACATGAGAAAGAGGGAAACGACAGCTAAACACAAACACCAAGGGTACAACATGGCCGAAACAGTCATGGAGGGGTTAACATGACTTCTGTACACGTCACAAGTGGCCAATAAATTAAAAAATAATCATTCAATTCCACTTTGTAAAGATAAATGAGTTACAAGAAAACCCCCTTATAACGAGTTAATGCGTCATGGAGGTTAGCCAGCGGTGGGCTCCGTGTTCACTGCCATCGGGTGTGAAACCATTTCCTGTAATCATTGTGATTGGCTAATCACAGCGATCACATGACGACATGTCCAGTAACACTGCCTCGGCTGCATGGCGGGTACCGGACACGTTACGGCTGTGCAACTGCATGACGAGTGAACTCGTTAGAAGGTCGCAAATGGGTTAAAGCATGAATTGTCCCCACTGATTGCAGCCACCAAGGGAATGAGGGCAGAGGGCCAGGGAGAGGGTACCGAGGGCAGAGGGCCTGGGAGAGGGTACCGAGGGCAGAGGGCCAGGGAGAGGGTACCGAGGGCAGAGGGCCAGGGAGAGGGTACCGAGGGCAGAGGGCCTGGGAGAGGGTACCGAGGGCAGAGGGCCAGGGAGAGGGTACCGAGGGCAGAGGGCCAGGGAGAGGGTACCGAGGGCAGAGGGCCAGGGAGAGGGTGCCGGGGGCAGAGGGCCAGGGAGAGGGTGCCGGGGGCAGAGGGCCAGGGAGAGGGTGCCGGGGGCAGAGGGCCAGGGAGAGGGTGAGGGAGGGCATACTGAAGGCAGAGGGCCTGGGAGAGCATACCAAGGTAAGAGGGCCTGGGAGAGCATACCGAGGGCAGAGGGCCTGGGAGAGCGTATCGAGGGCAGAGGGCCTGGGAGAGCGTATCGAGGGCAGAGGGCCTGGGAGAGCGTATCGAGGGCAGAGGGCCTGGGAGAGCGTATCGAGGGCAGAGGGCCTGGGAGAGGGTATCGAGGGCAGAGGGCCTGGGAGAGGGTATCGAGGGCAGAGGGCCTGGGAGAGGGTACCAAGGGCAGAGGGCCTGGGAGAGGGTACCAAGGGCAGAGGGCCTGGGAGAGGGTACCAAGGGCAGAGGGCCTGGGAGAGGGTACCAAGGGCAGAGGGCCTGGGAGAGGGTACCAAGGGCAGAGGGCCTGGGAGAGGGTACCAAGGGCAGAGGGCCTGGGAGAGGGTACCAAGGGCAGAGGGCCTGGGAGAGGGTACCAAGGGCAGAGGGCCTGGGAGAGGGTACCGAGGGCAGAGGGTCAGGGAGGGCGTACTGACGGCAGAGGCCCAGGGAGAGTATGCTGTACCTGGTCTCTCCTTAGCCAGCTGCCGATCTGAGGAAAGGGAAAGTTTTTCTTCCTGAATAAACATTCGATCGATCATCACCATCTCTGCGGAAGGACTAACTCTCTGCAAAGGGGAGAAGGATTATTATATACACATATCTTACAACATAGCTACAGATTATAGGTCAGTCCTTCCTAGGGCCAAAGTATACTAATGACAGTGACATGTTTATGGGTCAGTCCTTCCTAGGACCAAAATGTACTAATGACAGTGACATGTTTATGGGTCAGTCCTTCCTAGGGTCACAGTGTACTAATGACAGTGACATGTTTATGGGTCAGTCCTTCCTAGGGTCACAGTGTACTAATGACAGTGACATGTTTATGGGTCAGTCCTTCCTAGGGTCACAGTGCACTAATGACAGTGACATGTTTATGGGTCAGTCCTTCCTAGGACCAAAGTGTACAAATGACAGTCACATGCTTATGGGTCAGCCCTGCCTAGGACCAAAGTGTACTAATGACAGTGACATGTTTATGGGTCAGTCCTTCCTAGGGCCAAAGTGTACTAATGACAGTGACATGTTTATGGGTCAGTCCTTCCTAGGGTCACAGTGTACTAATGACAGTGACATGTTTATGGGTCAGTCCTTCCTAGGGTCACAGTGTACTAATGACAGTGACATGTTTATGGGTCAGTCCTTCCTAGGGTCACAGTGTACTAATGACAGTGACATGTTTATGGGTCAGTCCTTCCTAGGACCAAAATGTACTAATGACAGTGACATGTTTATGGGTCAGTCCTTCCTAGGGTCACAGTGTACTAATGACAGTGACATGTTTATGGGTCAGTCCTTCCTAGGGTCACAGTGTACTAATGACAGTGACATGTTTATGGGTCAGTCCTTCTTTGGGTCACAGTGCACTAATGACAGTGACATGTTTATGGGTCAGTCCTTCCTAGGACCAAAGTGTACAAATGACAGTCACATGTTTATGGGTCAGCCCTGCCTAGGACCAAAGTGTACTAATGACAGTGACATGTTTATGGGTCAGTCCTTCCTAGGGCCAAAGTGTACTAATGACAGTGACATGTTTATGGGTCAGTCCTTCCTAGGGTCACAGTGTACTAATGACAGTGACATGTTTATGGGTCAGTCCTTCCTAGGACCAAAATGTACTAATGACAGTGACATGTTTATGGGTCAGTCCTTCCTAGGGCCAAAGTGTGATAATGACAGTGACATGTTTATGGGTCAGTCCTTCCTAGGACCAAAATGTACTAATGACAGTGACATGTTTATGGGTCAGTCCTTCCTAGGGCCAAAGTGTACTAATGACAGTGACATGTTTATGGGTCAGTCCTTCCTAGGACCAAAGTGTACTAATGACAGTGACATGTTTATGGGTCAGTCCTTCCTAGGGCCAAAGTGTACTAATGACAGTGACATGTTTATGGGTCAGTCCTTCCTAGGACCAAAGTGTACTAATGACAGTGACATGTTTATGGGTCAGTCCTTCCTAGGGTCACAGTGTACTAATGACAGTGACATGTTTATGGGTCAGTCCTTCCTAGGGCCAAAGTGTACTAATGACAGTGACATGTTTATGGGTCAGTCCTTCCTAGGGCCAAAGTGTACTAATGATAGTGACATGTTACTGGGTCAGTCCTTCCTAGGGTCACAGTGTACTAATGACAGTGACATGTTTATGGGTCAGTCCTTCCTAGGACCAAAGTGTACTAATGACAGTGACATGTTTATGGGTCAGTCCTTCCTAGGGCCAAAGTGTACTAATGACAGTGACATGTTTATGGGTCAGTCCTTCCTAGGACCAAAGTGTACTAATGACAGTGACATGTTTATGGGTCAGTCCTTCCTAGGACCAAAGTGTACTAATGACAGTGACATGTTTATGGGTCAGTCCTTCCTAGGACCAAAGTGTACTAATGACAGTGACATGTTTATGGGTCAGTCCTTCCTAGGGTCACAGTGTACTAATGACAGTGACATGTTTATGTGTCGTTGCTTCTTACCCTCGATTCCTCCAGGAGTAGTAATCGGTATTTGTTTAGCATTGCCTGAGTCCGCTTGAGAAGCTGAGTAGATACAACTTCAAACTCCTCATCCACTGCAGAATAGGAAAACGAAATGCACAATATTAATTACGAGGATAATTTATTGAGAAGTCTGAAGATTTGGTGCAACTAGAAATCTCTATAACTCTCTGGTTTTAATTTGCTCTTTTTTCTGTCCCCCCAGCGTTACACAGGAGGCGGCACCATGTTACAGTTATAATCCGCTGGGTAAGGCCAAAGTAGCTGAACGTAAAAAATAAATAATTATCCATTTCACAGAATTGTTCAAACTCGGCTACTTTGGTCTTAAGTTTAAAATTTCCTTCTCAATTCTCCCATTCTATGAATAAAGCCAGTAGTGTTTATCCGACGAATAGCCCCCACACTCACCCTGCGTCAGGTCGTGGGTGGTCGGCAGCAGCCCCTGGTAGACATGGTACGGGAGGAGTCTATGCAGAGCATCTTCAAACGAGTGGAAGGAGGATTTGTAATCAGGGTGCAGGACGGTGCCCTGGTGTTTGTGTAACTGCTCCAGGAAACTGAGGAGAAACAAACTGTGTAAGACCCTCACTGTGCGCCTCCAGCCTGTATCCAGAATCCCCCGGGCCACCCTCCGTATCCAGAATCCCCCGCGCCACCCTCCGTATCCAGAATCCCCCGCGCCACCCTCCGTATCCAGAATCCCCCGCGCCAGTCTCATTAGCCTGCCTCCCCAGCGCCAGTCTCCGTAGTCTGCCTCCCTCGCGCCAGTCTCCTTAGCCTGCCTCCCTCGCGCCAGTCTCCTTAGCCTGCCTCCCCCGCGCCAGTCTCCTTAGCCTGCCTCCCCCGCGCCAGTCTCCTTAGCCTGCCTCCCTCGCGCCAGTCTCCTTAGCCTGCCTCCCCCGCGCCAGTCTCCTTAGCCTGCCTCCCTCGCGCCAGTCTCCTTAGCCTGCCTCCCCCGCGCCAGTCTCCGTAGTCTGCCTCCCCCGCGCCAGTCTCCTTAGCCTGCCTCCCCCGCGCCAGTCTCCTTAACCTGCCTCCCTCGCGCCAGTCTCCTTAGCCTGCCTCCCCCGCGCCAGTCTCCTTAACCTGCCTCCCTCGCGCCAGTCTCTTTAGCCTGCCTCCCTCGCGCCAGTCTCATTAGCCTGCCTCCCTCGCGCCAGTCTCCTTAGCCTGCCTCCCTCGCGCCAGTCTCCTTAGCCTGCCTCCCTCGCGCCAGTCTCCTTAGCCTGCCTCCCTCGCGCCAGTCTCTTTAGCCTGCCTCCCTCGCGCCAGTCTCCTTAGCCTGCCTCCCTCGCGCCAGTCTCCTTAGCCTGCCTCCCTCGCGCCAGTCTCTTTAGCCTGCCTCCCTCGCGCCAGTCTCCTTAGCCTGCCTTCCTCGCGCCAGTCTCCTTAGCCTGCCTCCCTCGCGCCAGTCTCCTTAGCCTGCCTCCCCCGCGCCAGCCTCCTTAGCCTGCCTCCCCCGCGCCAGCCTCCTTAGCCTGCCTCCCTCGCGCCAGTCTCTTTAGCCTGCCTCCCTCGCGCCAGTCTCCTTAGCCTGCCTTCCTCGCGCCAGTCTCCTTAGCCTGCCTCCCTCGCGCCAGTCTCCTTAGCCTGCCTCCCTCGCGCCAGTCTCCTTAGCCTGCCTCCCCCGCGCCAGTCTCCTTAGCCTGCCTCCCCCACGCCAGTCTCCGTAGTCTGACTCCCTCGCGCCAGTCTCATTAGCCTGAACTCCCTCGCGCCAGTCTCCTTAGCCTGCCTCCCTCGCGCCAGTCTCCTTAACCTGCCTCCCCCGCGCCAGTCTCCTTAACCTGCCTCCCTCGCGCCAGTCTCCTTAGCCTGCCTCCCTCGCGCCAGTCTCTTTAGCCTGCCTCCCTCGCGCCAGTCTCCTTAGCCTGCCTCCCTCGCGCCAGTCTCCTTAGCCTGCCTCCCTCGCGCCAGTCTGATTTGCCTGCCTTCCTCGCGCCAGTCTCCTTAGCCTGCCTCCCTCGCGCCAGTCTCCTTAGCCTGCCTCCCCCGCGCCAGCCTCCTTAGCCTGCCTCCCCCGCGCCAGTCTCCTTAGCCTGCCTTCCTCGCGCCAGTCTCCTTAGCCTGCCTCCCTCGCGCCAGTCTCCTTAGCCTGCCTCCCTCGCGCCAGTCTCCTTAGCCTGCCTCCCCCGCGCCAGTCTCCTTAGCCTGCCTCCCCCGCGCCAGTCTCCGTAGTCTGACTCCCTCGCGCCAGTCTCCTTAGCCTGTCTCCCTCGCGCCAGTCTCCTTAGCCTGAACTCCCTCGCGCCAGTCTCCTTAGCCTGCCTCCCTCGCGCCAGTCTCCTTAGCCTGACTCCCTCGCGCCAGTCTCCTTAGCCTGCCTCCCTCGCGCCAGTCTCCTTAGCCTGTCTCCCTCGCGCCAGTCTCCTTAGCCTGCCTTCCTCGCGCCAGTCTCCTTAGCCTGCCTCCCTCGCGCCAGTCTCCTTAGCCTGCCTCCCTCGCGCCAGTCTCCTTAGCCTGCCTCCCCCGCGCCAGTCTCCTTAGCCTGTCTCCCTCGCGCCAGTCTCCTTAGCCTGCCTCCCCCGCGCCAGTCTCCTTAGCCTGCCTCCCTCGCGCCAGTCTCCTTAGCCTGCCTCCCCCGCGCCAGTCTCCTTAGCCTGCCTCCCTCGCGCCAGTCTCCTTAGCCTGCCTCCCCCCCGCCAGTCTCCATAGCCTGCCTCCCCTCCTCTGTCAATCTTACCAGGCTTCCTTGCTCGGCTGTAGTGTTGGGAGTTTCTTCACTGCTCCAAACTTGTTTTCAAACTGCTGGAAATAAATAAAGACGCGAGCTTTTAGTGAGCTGTGCGGGGCTAGGACTGTCCCTCGTGGGTAGATGTATAGGGGTCTCAGAACATGTGTTCTGTAAGGGGCTGATACACAGCGTCTCTGGGACTGGGAGTATTGGATTTAATATTGTGAAATGTAACATTCCTTGATGGATAAACAGTGATAAACTTTACTATTTAACCCTTTAAACGGAAGGAGGAATGGGTTAAACACCCATTAACGCACGGCCAATCAGAATTGGGGTTGTGGGTCTGCAGTGCGAGTTAAAGGGACAGTATCCCCCAAACACTGTGCCATAAAGGCTTAAAGTGTGTTTTAATGTGTCTGTCTCCTGCTTATGACATCACCTGCGACTTTATATGCAAACAAACCGCTTTCTGGCCAGACTTCTGATGTCAATAAACGTGCTGTGCCCATACACACAGTGTGTACATACCACAGGCTGAGCTTGGGCCTGGGGGGTGGGCATCCCTTTGCCAACCACTTGGATTTGCAGGGCTCCTTTGCCCAGACCGACCCCCGACACGGAGCTGATCACGCCCGGCTTTCCCTGAAACAAAACACGGGGGTTTGAATGTGGGTGAGAGACCAGTCCTGATTACAGAGAGAGAGAGAGCTGACCTCCTCTTACCTGTGTTTGAAGTGGCAGAGCAGGGACTGGTTTACCCTGCACCGAGGTGGATTTCCCCACAGCACCTGGGTACATGTTGGATTCTGGAGGCACCAGACCAGTATGCGGACCTATGGGAAGAGACCATGGATGAGCGACACACCTCACTGGACTGTATGGCGAGCTGTGGTGTATACATTGCCCCACTGCCCATCAGAGGTGGAGATTTTGCCCACCTGAATTTTTTACAAGAACGCTTGCTTGCTGCTGCTGCGTTTGATGCTGTTGTTGCAGCAGTGATGAGAGCTGAGCTGCCTGGCTTCCTCCGATGCTCTGTCCTTTGGCCATGTCACTGTGTGGCCCCTGGGTGGACGGGATCAGTGCCTGACCGGGTGAATTCCCCTGCCCACTGCTCATAAGCACTGACTGGGTCTGTCCACCATACTGGCTCCCTAAAGCGGGGGGCACCTGCGTGCTGGAGGGAGCCTGCTGGGAGGTGAGCATCAGTCCTTGCTGCATCTGGGAGGAGAAGAAAAACAGCTAATCAAACAGCCTCCTGATGAGGCGGAAACGGTAAACATCACAGGGAAAAGAGACAAAGCGCCCGACAAGGCAGGGAGAACCCATAAAACACAAACCACCACCAATATCACCAAACATCTGTATTTATGTCATTTGGAATAAGGTTCACTACCGGTCAAAAGTTTGGGGTCATTAGGAATATCTTTGTTTTCCATGAAGTTATAAAAGAAAAATCGGAAACACAGTCAGACGCTGCCTTGTAAAATGATAACTTGGATTAGCTGAGGCAGCATTGTGCCATGGGACACAGGAGTGAGGCTGCTGATAATGGGCCTCTGTCCACTGGAACACAGGAGTGATGCTGCTGATAATGGGCCTCTGCCCACTGGAACACAGGAGTGATGCTGCTGATAATGGGCCTCTGTCCACTGGAACACAGGAGTGATGCTGCTGATAATGGGCCTCTGCCCACTGGAACACAGGAGTGATGCTGCTGATAATGGGCCTCTGCCCACTGGAACACAGGAGTGATGCTGCTGATAATGGGCCTCTGTCCACTGGAACACAGGAGTGATGCTGCTGATAATGGGCCTCTGTCCACTGGAACACAGGAGTGATGCTGCTGATAATGGGACTCTGTCCATTGGAACACAGGAGTGATGCTGCTGATAATGGGCCTCTGTCCATTGGAACACAGGAGTGATGCTGCTGATAATGGGCCTCTGCCCATTGGAAGACAGGAGTGATGCTGCTGATAATGGGCCTCTGTCCATTGGAACACAGGAGTGATGCTGCTGATAATGGGCCTCTGTCCACTGGAACACAGGAGTGATGCTGCTGATAATGGGACTCTGTCCATTGGAACACAGGAGTGATGATGCTGATAATGGGACTCTGTCCACTGGAACACAGGAGTGATGCTGCTGATAATGGGACTCTGTCCATTGGAACACAGGAGTGATGCTGCTGATAATGGGACTCTGTCCACTGGAACACAGGAGTGATGCTGCTGATAATGGGCCTCTGCCCACTGGAACACAGGAGTGATGCTGCTGATAATGGGCCTCTGCCCACTGGAACACAGGAGTGATGCTGCTGATAATGGGCCTCTGCCCACTGGAACACAGGAGTGATGCTGCTGATAATGGGCCTCTGTCCATTGGAACGCAGAAGTGATGCTGCTGATAATGGGCCTCTGTCCATTGGAACACAGGAGTGATGCTGCTGATAATGGGCCTCTGTCCACTGGAACACAGGAGTGATACTGCTGATAATGGGCCTCTGCCGTGGGGACACAGGAATGATGCTGCTGATAATGGGCCTCTGCCCGTGGGGACACAGGAGTGATGCTGCTAATGGGCCTCTGTTGTCTATATAGATATTCCATTATTTCCAGCTACACATGTATTCACACAAGTAACGATGTCTGCCCTACACGGCTCATCCAGTCCATGTTATTATAATGGACCCAAACTGAATTTATAAAACAAGGACATTTCTAAATCTCCCCAAACTTTTGAAAGGAAGAGTATATGACGGCAGTCACTTGTCCTGGAGAAGGCTCCGTCATCTGAATAAACAGGAAAATATTCAGAGTAATACAAATAGTGGTTTATGTGAAAACCATTTTTTAAACAGATTTTCCAGACTTTTGTAACAAAATTCACCTTCAAGCACAACGGTCAGCAAAAATAATGATCAGACTAATTGAAAGTGTAGACATTTAAATAGAATATAAATAAATTACTGAGTTCTCTTTGCTCTGCTAACTATCAGGAATGGACATGTTGTTTAGAATCTTTGCTCTGTATAGCTCTATCAGGGGATGGACATGTTGTTTAGCATCTTTGCTCTGTATAGCTCTATCAGGGGGCGGACATGTTGATTAGAATCTTTGCTCTGTATAGCTCTATCAGGGGGCGGACATGTTGATTAGAATCTTTGCTCTGTATAGCTCTATCAGGGGGAGGACATGTTGTTTAGAATCTTTGCTCTGTATAGATCTATCAGGGGGCGGACATGTTGTTTATAATCTTTGCTCTGTATAGATCTATAAGGGACTGGACATGTTGTTCATAGCCTTTGCTCTGTTTAGCTCTATCAGTGGGCGGACATGTTGTTTAGAATCTTTGCTCTGTATAGATCTATAAGGGAGCGGACATGTTCTTTATAGCCTTTGCTCTTGCTGCCGAGTCCAGCACCAGTTTAAAAACGAGTCAATATAGAGGAGTCAATACAAACGAGTCAGTATAGAGGAGTCAATACAAACGAGTCAGTATAGAGGAGTCAATACAAACGAGTCAGTATAGAGGAGTCAATACAAACGAGTCAGTATAGAGGAGTCAATACAAACGAGTCAGTATAGAGGAGTCAATACAAACGAGTCAGTATAGAGGAGTCAATACAAACGAGTCAGTATAGAGGAGTCAATACAAACGAGTCAGTATAGAGGAGTCAATACAAACGAGTCAGTATAGAGGAGTCAATACAAACGAGTCAGTATGGTGCCATCCTGGGAAGTCAATGTGTTCTAACTGCCAGAGATACATTCAGTAATCAGCATGTGATTGGATGCACACCTTGCTCCTGTGTGTAGCACATCCTCATCTCTTACCTGTTGGTATCTCTCCAGGAGTTGCTTATGTTGAGGTGCCGCGTTGGCCAGGGCCTGGAATTGACTGGGGGTCATCTGGAAGGTCCGCTGCCCATCAGGAGTCCCATGGAGGGTCAGCCCGGGAGCCTGGGTCTTGATGGGTGTTTGAGATTGGAATTGCACCTGGAATGAGTGGGTCTGGGGCTCGGAGGTGGGAGGGTTGGCCCCAGTCCGAATCTCACCCTGGGGGGCACTCAGCTGCACCTGGAACTGAATGTGCTGCTGCTGGGGGGAAGGCAGGGTTTGGGGAACATCTGTGGGGTGCTGCTGATGAGGGGTGAAGGTGGTCTGTACCTGAGGCTGTGATGGGGGCCGCAGTGGGTGCTGTGAGGCTCCGTGGGGGGAAGAAATCTGATTCTGAATGACAAAGAGGTTCTGCATCTGTGGGGTGCAGGAGCGGGACAGGGGCTCTGAGGGAGGGCGGGGGACGCTAGGAGGCTGAGAGGGGGGTCGGGAATGAGGGCGGGAGGGGGGCCGGGACAGGGGCTGTGGTTGGGATGGGGGCCGGGACTGATGGGGGGACTGCATTTGTGAGAGATGGGAGGCAGTGGGCTGCAGTTGGGGGCTCGGAGGATGAGGTAGAGAGTGGGAAGGAGAGGCTGCCGGGACCTTCTGCTGTCCACTGGGAATCTGAAATACACAGAAAGAGAACCAGTCAAATAACGATCGCTGCGGCCACCCTCGGCCATACAACACCCTCTGCACGAGTTAGCAAACGATATCGCAAAATCTCCCCCCACACACAAGAAATCCAAGCCCCCAAACCTGGAGGAAGAGAGAAAGTTACGGAGAAAGAGCAGCAAGTTTCAGAAAATGACGCAGTGAGCAGAATATTAACAAAAGAGCAGCAGCAGCATTTCTGGGGGAAGGAATTAGTGACGGACACGAGGTGGTGAAGAAGCAGGAGCTCGAGGAAGGTAGGAAAGAAAACACAGCAGACAGAGGGGAGTCACAGTGCAGCCACCTGGGGGTCTCGTGTCAGGGCTGGACCTAAAACACATCCCAGAGAAGGGGGAAGAGGGTTTCACAGACAAGAAACCCCCACCTGCTCTCACAACCCCCCCTGCCCACCCTCCGGGGGTCAGAAACCTAAAGTCACCCCAAACAATATAAAGTGAACCAAGTTTCTACTCTTCAAGAGGACACCCGGCAGTGGAGGCCAAGTACCTGGGGCAAGTGTCAGCAGACTAATTAATGCTCATAAAATAAATAAATTACATTTAAAAAATGCAAAATCCTATATTTTTGTCTTTGGGAAAAGCCTAATATCTAAAGCTTTATAAGACACTGGGATTACATGGAGTCAGCAACAAGATGAGCCTCGAGGCCTGTGAGAGGAGTGAAGACCCCAAACCTAAAATACTGCAAAAGATTGGAAAATTGGAGGGGAAAAAAAAACACACAAAAAAACCCAAAACATTTTAGGATAAAACACCCCTTTCCCAGGATTGATCTACCCCTCCCTGACAGAGCTGTACTGCCCCAGGGTGACCCAGGATCACAAGGGCAAAAAAATGTAATAGAAAGATTGCATCAAGTGGAGACATTTAAACTAGTAATAATTTAATGAAAGAATACAAATAAAGTATTTTATTGAGTCCTCTTTGCTCTGTATAGCTCTATCAGGGGGCAGATATGTTGTTTAGAATCTTTGCTCTGTATAGCTCTATCAGGGGGTGGACATGTTGTTTAGAATTTTTGCTCTGTATAGCTCTATCAGGGGGTGGACATGTTTAGAATCTTTGCTCTGTATAGCTCTATCAGGGGATGGACATGTTGGTTAGAATCTGTGCTCTGTATAGCTCTATCAGGGGGCGGACATGTTGTTTAGAATCTTTGCTCTGTATAGGTCTATCAGGGGGCGGACATGTTGATTAGAATCTTTGCTCTGTATAGGTCTATCAGGGGGCGGACATGTTGATTAGAATCTTTGCACTGTATAGTTCTATCAGGGGAGGACATGTTTAGAATCTTTGCTCTGTATAGCTCTATCAGGGGACGGACATGTTGTTTAGAATCTTTGCTCTGTATAGCTCTATCAGGGGGAGGACATGTTGTTTAGAATCTTTGCTCTGTATAGCTCTATCAGGGGGAGGACATGTTGTTTAGAATCTTTGCTCTGTATAGCTCTATCAGGGGCGGACATGTTGTTTAGAATCTTTGCTCTGTATAGCTCTATCAGGGGGCTGACATGGTGTTTAGAATCTTTGCTCTGTATAGCTCTATCAGGGGGCAGACATGTTGATTAGAATCTTTGCTCTGTTTAGCTCTATCAGGGGGCGGATATGATGTAGCTATACATAGCAAAGATTCTAAACATGTCTGCCCCCTATTAGAGGTGCTTTCTTTGTATTCTTTCATTAAAGCATTTCTATGTTTAATGTCTGCACCTCAGGTCATTATTAATTAGACAGATGTTCATTTTCTAGTTGCATTGCCCACTTTGTTTGGATAATGTGATCTTATTTGTCCTTTCAGGACTGGACTGGGTGTAATGACAGCTCTATACTAATTACCTCCCACCCAGCCACTAGGAGGCACTCACGAGAAGCGGCTGGAAAGTTAGACAGGGAGTGGGAGAGTCAGGGTCAGTAAGTAGGAGGCTACCTGGCAGGACAGGGGCTGCTGAGATTGGCTGGCTGATGGGAAGTGAGGTATGTGACTTTGTCCTTTGGGTTCCGCTGCTGCCGCTTGTTTCTGGCTCAGCTCGCGGTTGGGATGGTTCGAGGAGCCGGCACTGCTGCTCACTATGACGGAAGCGGGCACGCTACTGCTGCTGGTGGCGACACTGCTGCTGCTGGAAGCCGCTATGCTGTAAATTGGCATGGGGAGGTGTGGCGGGGCAGAGGTGTGAACCAGACTGCTCTCCTGCTGCGATTTCATGGCCGCTTCATAAAACTGCTGCTCCTTCTGAAACGGTCAACCGCAAGCATGCGTTAACACATCACCTCCAACCGCAAGCATCCGTTAACACACCGCCTCCAACCGCAAGCATGCGTTAACACATCGCCTCCAACCGCAAGCACCCGTTAACACAGCCTCCAACGGCAAGCATGCGTTAACACATCACCTCCAACCGCAAGCATCCGTTAACACATCGCCTCCAACCGCAAGCATGCGTTAACACAGCCTCCAACCGCAAGCATGCGTTAACACAGCCTCCAACCGCAAGCATGCGTTAACACAGTGTCCAACCGCAAGCATCCGTTAACACATCGCCTCCAACCGCAAGCATGCGTTAACACACCGCCTCCAACCGCAAGCATCCGTTAACACATCGCCTCCAACCGCAAGCATGCGTTAACACATCGCCTCCAACCGCAACCATCCATTAACACAGTGTCCAACCGCAAGCATGCGTTAACACATCGCCTCCAACCGCAAGCATGCGTTAACACACCGCCTCCAACCGCAAGCATTCGTTAACACATCACCTCCAACCGCAAGCATCCGTTAACACATCACCTCCAACCGCAAGCATCCGTTAACACATCGCCTCCAACCGCAAGCATCCGTTAACACATCGCCTCCAACCGCAAGCATCCGTTAACACATCGCCTCCAACCGCAAGCATCCGTTAACACATCGCCTCCAACCGCAAGCATCCGTTAACACATCGCCTCCAACCGCAAGCATCCGTTAACACATCGCCTCCAACCGCAAGCATCCGTTAACACATCGCCTCCAACCGCAAGCATCCGTTAACACACCGCCTCCAACCGCAAGCATCCGCTAACACACCGCCTCCCACCGCAAGCATGCGTTAACACATCACCTCCAACCGCAAGCATCCGTTAACACATCACCTCCAACCGCAAGCATGCGTTAACACATCGCCTCCAACCGCAAGCATGCGTTAACACATCGCCTCCAACCGCAAGCATGCGTTAACACATCGCCTCCAACCGCAAGCATGCGTTAACACATCGCCTCCAACCGCAAGCATGCGTTAACACAGAGTGTCAAACCGCAATCATCCGTTAACACAGAGTGTCAAACCGCAAGCATCCGTTAACACGCCTCCAAATGCAAGCATCCAACTGAGAATATATTACAAGCCCAGACCATAGTAAAAGAGTGCAGGGATATCAAACCAGATTTAGCTTATCACAGATATCATAATCCTTGGTTATAATGGCCAGGGTAATTTGGTCTGTGTGTTACCGAATATTTATACCCCTGTGAAACACATAGTCATTGATGCACAATGCCTCTGACATAGTCACCCAGGTGTATATAGCATGAATTCACAAGGGGGCCAATAATTGTACCATATATATATATATATATCATAAACCTGTACTGTTTGTGCCATTGTTTGATGAGAGCAGGGGATTTGAGGGGATCAAAGGGTCAGACAGCCTTGTTTGATCACATCTACCAAGGAGGCAATATATATGTGGAGGGATTAGTACACAAATAATACAAACTTATTGATTAAATCATCCATGAACTGGCCACGAGGAAGAAAAACCCACCATGGATTTAATTCAATTCATGAAAGAGGTAAATACATGGAACGGAGGAGGCAATCACTAACAAGCAAAGCATCTATAGGATAATGTATATACAGAACGGGAATCAACAGAGCAACGGAGGAGAAAAACTACCACAACTAGAGGGCAACGATTTATTGTAATATCTGGAAGTATTACTTTACTGAGAGGGTAGTGGGTGTATGGAATAGCCTTCCAGCAGAAGTGGTAGAGGTTAATACAGTGAAGGAGTTTAAGCATGCATGGGATAGGTATAAGGCTATCCTAGATATAAGATAAGGCCAGGGACTAATGAAAGTATTACTTTACTGAGAGGGTAGTGGATGTATGTAATAGTCTTCCAGTAGAAGTGGTAGAGGTTAATACAGTGATGGAGTATAAGCATGCATGGGATAGGTATAAGGCTATCCTAGATATAAGATAAGGCCAGGGACTAATGAAAGTATTACTTTACTGAGAGGGTAGTGGATGTATGGAATAGTCTGCCAGTAGAAGTGGTAGAGGTTAATACAGTGAAGGAGTTTAAGCATGCATGGGATAGGTATAAGGCTATCCTAGATATAAGATAAGACCAGGGACTAATGAAAGTATTACTTTACTGAGAGGGTAGTGGATGTATGGAATAGTCTGCCAGTAGAAGTGGTAGAGGTTAATACAGTGAAGGAGTTTAAGCATGCATGGGATAGGTATAAGGCTATACTAGATATAAGATAAGACCAGGGACTAATGAAAGTATTACTTTACTGAGAGGGTAGTGGATGTATGGAATAGTCTGCCAGTAGAAGTGGTAGAGGTTAATACAGTGAAGGAGTTTAAGCATGCATGGGATAGGTATAAGGCTATCCTAGATATAAGATAAGGCCAGGGACTAATGAAAGTATTACATTACTGAGAGGGTAGTGGCTGTATGGAATAGTCTTCCAGTAGAAGTGGTAGAGGTTAATACAGTGAAGGAGTTTAAGCATGCATGGGATAGGTATAAGGCTATCCTAGATATAAGATAAGACCAGGGACTAATGAAAGTATTACTTTACTGAGAGGGTAGTGGGTGTATGGAATAGCCTTCCAGCAGAAGTGGTAGAGGTTAATACAGTGAGGGAGTTTAAGCATGCATGGGATAGGTATAAGGCTATCCTAGATATAAGATAAGGCCAGGGACTAATGAAAGTATTACATTACTGAGAGGGTAGTGGATGTATGGAATAGCCTTCCAGTAGAAGTGGTAGAGGTTACTACAGTGAAGGAGTTTAAGCATGCATGGGATAGGTATAAGGCTATCCTAGATATAAGATAAGGCCAGGGACTAATGAAAGTATTACATTACTGAGAGGGTAGTGGATGTATGGAATAGCCTTCCAGTAGAAGTGGTAGATGTTAATACAGTGAGGGAGTTTAAGCATGCATGGGATAGGTATAAGGCTATCCTAGATATAAGATAAGGTCCGGGACTAATGAAAGTATTACATTACTGAGAGGGTAGTGGATGTATGGAATAGTCTTCCAGTAGAAGTGGTAGAGGTTAATACAGTGAAGGAGTTTAAGCATGCATGGGATAGGTATAAGGCTATCCTAGATATAAGATAAGGCCAGGGACTAATGAAAGTAATACATTACTGAGAGGGTAGTGGATGTATGGAATAGCCTTCCAGTAGAAGTGGTAGAGGTTAATACAGTGAGGGAGTTTAAGCATGTGTGGGATAGGTATAAGGCTATCCTAGATATAAGATAAGGCCAGGGACTAATGAAAGTATTACATTACTGAGAGGGTAGTGGATGCATGGAATAGTCTTCCAGTAGAAGTGGTAGATGTTAATACAGTGAGGGAGTTTAAGCATGCATGGGATAGGTATAAGGCTATCCTAGATATAAGATAAGGTCCGGGACTAATGAAAGTATTACATTACTGAGAGGGTAGTGGATGTATGGAATAGTCTTCCAGTAGAAGTGGTAGAGGTTAATACAGTGAGGGAGTTTAAGCATGCGTGGGATAGGTATAAGGCTTTCCTAGATATAAGAAAAGGCCAGGGACTAATGAAAGTATTACATTACTGAGAGGGTAGTGGATGCATGGAATAGTCTTCCAGTAGAAGTGGTAGAGGTTAATACAGTGAAGGAGTTTAAGCATGCGTGGGATAGGTATAAGGCTATCCTAGATATAAGATAAGGCCAGGGACTAATGAAAGTATTACATTACTGAGAGGGTAGTGGATGTATGGAATAGTCTTCCAGTAGAAGTGGTAGAGGTTAATACAGTGAAGGAGTTTAAGCATGCATGGGATAGGTATAAGGCTATCCTAGATATAAGATAAGGTCCGGAACTAATGAAAGTATTACATTACTGAGAGGGTAGTGGATGTATGGAATAGTCTTCCAGTAGAAGTGGTAGAGGTTAATACAGTGAGGGAGTTTAAGCATGCGTGGGATAGGTATAAGGCTTTCCTAGATATAAGAAAAGGCCAGGGACTAATGAAAGTATTACATTACTGAGAGGGTAGTGGATGTATGGAATAGTCTTCCAGTAGAAGTGGTAGAGGTTAATACAGTGAAGGAGTTTAAGCATGCATGGGATAGGTATAAGGCTATCCTAGATATAAGATAAGGCCAGGGACTAATGAAAGTATTACATTACTGAGAGGGTAGTGGATGTATGGAATAGTGTTCCAGTAGAAGTGGTAGAGGTTAATACAGTGAAGGAGTTTAAGCATGTGTGGGATAGGTATAAGGCTATCCTAGATATAAGATAAGGTCAGGGACTAATAATAGTATTACTTTACTGAGAGGGTAGTGGATGTATGGAATAGTCTTCCAGTAGAAGTGGTAGAGGTTAATACAGTGAAGGAGTTTAAGCATGCATGGGATAGGTATAAGGCTATCCTAGATATAAGATAAGGCCAGGGACTAATGAAAGTATTACATTACTGAGAGGGTAGTGGATGTATGGAATAGTCTTCCAGTAGAAGTGGTAGAGGTTAATACAGTGAAGGAGTTTAAGCATGCGTGGGATAGGTATAAGGCTATCCTAGATATAAGATAAGGCCAGGGACTAATACAAGTATTAATACCTAGAAAGGAGGTTACACATTTTTAGGCAATTCCCTGCAGTTTCCAGACTCTGCCACTAGGAGGTGCCCTCATTATCACACTGACATGTGCTGTTACCTGCCGTGTCTCATTCATTCATTAAATGCCAGGTTTTGATTCCCGGAATGGGCGCTGCCTTTATAAACAACTAATCTTTACCGTTTGAGAAGTATTACAGCATCGCGTGGGCAGCCGTGCTCCTGTATATTAGACACGGTGAGACCTCTCACACCTGATGTACTATATGATAACGTGTTACAGCATCGCGGGGGCAGCCGTGCTCCTGTATCTTAGACACAGTGAGACCTCTCACACCTGATGTACTATATGATAACGTGTTACAGCATTGCGGGGGCAGCCGTGCTCCTGTATATTAGACACAGTGAGACCTCTCACACCTGATGTACTATATGATAACGTGTTACAGCATCGCGGGGGCAGCCGTGCTCCTGTATCTTAGACACAGTGAGACCTCTCACACCTGATGTACTATATGATAACGTGTTACAGCATCGCGGGGGCAGCCGTGCTCCTGTATATTAGACACAGTGAGACCTCTCACACCTGATGTACTATATGATAACGTGTTACAGCATCGCGGGGGCAGCCGTGCTCCTGTATCTTAGACACAGTGAGACCTCTCACACCTGATGTACTATATGATAACGTGTTACAGCATCGCGGGGGCAGCCGTGCTCCTGTATCTTAGACACAGTGAGACCTCTCACACCTGATGTACTATATGATAACGTGTTACAGCATCGCGGGGGCAGCCGTGCTCCTGTATATTAGACACAGTGAGACCTCTCACACCTGATGTACTATATGATAACGTGTTACAGCATCGCGGGGGCAGCCGTGCTCCTGTATATTAGACACAGTGAGACCTCTCACACCTGATGTACTATATGATAACGTGTTACAGCATCGCGGGGGCAGCCGTGCTCCTGTATATTAGACACAGTGAGACCTCTCACACCTGATGTACTATATGATAACGTGTTACAGCATCGCGGGGGCAGCCGTGCTCCTGTATATTAGACACAGTGAGACCTCTCACACCTGATGTACTATATGATAACGTGTTACAGCATCGCGGGGGCAGCCGTGCTCCTGTATATTAGACACAGTGAGACCTCTCACACCTGATGTACTATATGATAACGTGTTGGAATCCGTTTATTATTCCTGAATGTTTTATTTAACACAGAGGTTTTGGATTGATATAAATATTCTCCTCACACCAAGTGGGGGTCATGTAGAGTTGTCACTTTATCTCCCCAAATTATCCCCAGCCATGCTATCTCCTCCATAGACTTCCTACTGGCCGAGAGCCAATACTATACTGGCCAAGGGGCAACCCTGCACTCATGGAGTGATGTCATGGCGTGCGAGAGTGATGTCATGGCGTGCGAGAGTGATGCCATGGCATGTGAGAGTGATGTCATGGCGTGTGAGAGTGGCATCGGTTTTATATAAAATTCAGAAATTAAAGCAGTGTGGAATAAGACTTTTGAACCTACTGTAGAGATAACTATACTGTGTATATATAGGGCCAAGAGTAACTATCAGGGTCCCGCGGGTTCTGAAGATTGCCCCCCAACATCAAACCAGCCGTTCAACCCAGAAATGGGTAATTTGCATGTAATCCACTGGTGATGTCACAGAAACATTTAAAAGCCTCTTTTCTCCTATTTTATGAATCTGCAGCTATTCACTAGAAGGTAAGGTAAGATGAATATTTTGTCTGTACAATCCTGGATCACTTCATCTCACATACAGTTCCCCTCATTATATCCCCTCATCTCACCTGCAGCTCCCCTCATCTCACCTGCAGCTCCCCTCATCAGATCCCCTCATCTCACCTGCAGCTCCCTTCATCTTACCTTTAGCTCCCCTCATCTCACCTGCAGCTCCCCTCATCTCACCTGCAGCTCCCCTCATCTCACCTGCAGCTCCCCTCATCTTACCTGTAGCTCCCCTCGTCAGATTCCCTCATCTCACCTGTAGCTCCCCTCATCTCACCTGCAGCTCCCCTCATCTTACCTGTAGCTCCCCTCGTCAGATTCCCTCATCTCACCTGTAGCTCCCCTCATCTCACCTGCAGCTCCCCTCATCTCACCTGTAGCTCCCCTCATCACACCTGCAGCTCACCATTTAGTGACTAGACATCATTCTTTATTCTCTACAGTCGCGGTATAAGAAATATTTAGATATAATAGATCTACCACACCCGACACAGACCGAGAGATACTTACATGCTGCAGGAACATCTGCACAGACTCTGCATTCATGATGGTTCCTGGGGGGGCCTGTGGCTGGCCCAGGATGATTTTGTCTGGACTAGTGGCGATGCTGGGGCTCTGCTGAGAAGGAGCGGACATCGCCTGCTGAGACGGGGGCACGGATATAGGCTGCGGCTGTTGTACATTCAACTGGAGCTGGGCCTGCGACGGCTGAGATGTGGTTTGGACGGTCAGGATGGAAGGCTGCTCTGAACTCTGCAGCAGGCTGGCTCCTTGGATAACTTGCTGCTGTTGCATAATCCCGGGGCTCTGGCTACTGCTGGCCACGGAGGCCTGCTGAATGCTGACTGCTTGCCCAAGGCTCTCTGATGGGTTGAACATGGCTACTTGGTTGGGTAAAGTCACCCCTTGGATCACCGTCTGCCCAGCCTGGTTCAGAGAGGCGGTGACTGTGGTTTGACTCTGGGTGCTCAGGTTGCCGGCTAAAGACACCGGCATCTGGAACAGTGTGGGTTGGCCAACTTGCCCAGCCTGCAGCTGGATGGGCCCGGAGAGGATGTGAGCCGTGCCGTGGGCGTTTTGGGAGGACAGCATTTGGCTCAAGTTCAGCTGGTTGGCCAGGTTCTGGTTGGTGAGGAGGGCTTGGTTGAGTAACTGGCCCCCGGGGCCCTGGCTAGATATGATGTGACCCCCCATGTTGGCTTGGAGGGCAGACAGCTGCTGGACGGCCGATGCGCCAGTCAACTGCCCAGGCAGAAGGAACTGATTTTGCCCCTGGAGCATGGCTTGTGCGTGCTGAGCAGGGATCACAATGCTGTTAC
Organism: Pelodytes ibericus; assembly: GCA_036172795.1. Taxonomy (NCBI): domain Eukaryota; kingdom Metazoa; phylum Chordata; class Amphibia; order Anura; family Pelodytidae; genus Pelodytes; species Pelodytes ibericus. The sequence goes on along the minus strand of CM069861.1, from coordinate 3,302,315 downwards.
CTTGGTGGTTGAGGAGCTGGACACTCATGGGCTTGCCTAGGCCCTGCTGCTGCGGGGGAGGCTGTTTGAACACATTGGCTGGGAGGCCCGGGGAGAAGCTGGAAAGTACCATGTTCTGTCCAGGTTTGCCGGCCATGAAGGTCAGGTTCTGCTGGGTCTTCTGCTGTGGCAGAGAAGGGTCTCCTTGTATGGTGAGAGTGGTGTTGTTGGGCGCGAAGGTCTTTGGTGAAATCTGGAACACCTTGGACTGCAGGACACCAGCGGGTTTGGGCTGGATAGGGGTGGGAGTCCGCTGAATGATGACTGGGCTGTTCAGGCTGGAAGTCACCGTGAGGGACTGCGTGCACTGCGCCGCCGACACACTGCCAAACATGGTGTTCCCGTTTAGCGTGGTGGCCACGGTGGGGATCTTGTTCTGCAGGACAAGCCCAGTGCTCTGGGGGGAAACGCCACTGGATGCCAGCGTTACTTGCTGTTGCTCGGAGGAGGGTCCCGTCAGGTAGCTGCCCACCGGCAGGTTAGCGACTTGTGTCGGCTGTACCTGCTTAGCAATGAGCTGCTGTGTGGGTTGGTTAATGGCCATCACTTGCTGACCTACCACCTGTATCTGTCCGATTCCCAGGGCCCCGCCGGGGCTGCCGTTCGACATGCCTGGCAGATTGGAGATGGGTTGGATTGTGACGTTGCCCAGGCCAACTTGCTGAATGAAGGGTTGGACGCTGATGGCTTTATTGACGACATCGCCTCCTACTGACTGCTGCACCAGGGCCTGGTGGGTCAGCACTGCCGGCTGCTGCAGCCCGATGAGGTCAGTCCCTCCAGAGAAGATCTGGGGCGTACCGTCCGGGGCGGCCTGCACCACCGGTTGCATGGTGGGGAGCTGGAAGGAGCCCAAGTCCAGTTCTGCTTCGGCTTCCAGCGTTTGCTCTGTAATGTTGGCCTCCTGAAGGCTCTGCTGCAGGATGTCGCATGGCTGATCGGAATTGGCCAGGCTGGAGCCAGGTCCGGATGGAGACCCAAGGATGTCATCTTCCAAAAAGTCCAAGTCTACGCTGGCATTTGGGGGGTTGGGCTCAGTATTAAGATGGTTTCCTGGATTTTCCTGCACATGCAGCTGGAGGAAAAAAGAAAAAAAACGAGACATTAATTCATAGTTAACTTTTCCCCTATGCCATCCTTTCCGCCTGCTAAATACCTCTACAATTTGTATTGCATGGTACTACCATGCCGGTAAGTCTGACACTCCATCCCATGTAGAGATGCAGTGAACGTACTACAGAGCATGTGACAATTAACTAATGAACAAACATTACAGGTTACAAGGAAGGCAGTCATTTGCCAGGAAACCAGCTGTGTTATAACTCTGTACTAATGTACAGAAGAGCCATTTCCTGGCTCCTAAATGTAACCAGGCAGGCTACTGGACTGGTCGGTTTGACTTGTAGCATCGCTAGATATCGTTCCAGTCCTGTATTAAGGTTCTGTGCTGCTGAGAACGGTATCAGTGATGTTATAAGTCATCTGGACAGCTCCCAGTGTTATAACACCCGTCTGCTTGTTGTTACCCCCATTACACGTCCCCAGCGTGTTAAAACCAGCAACCCTGGTTACGCTTCCATCTCCCTGCTGCCCAGAAGTAAAAAAAAAAAAAAATGTATTACCCCGGCGCCCACAAAGAAGGCAGCGGCAGCATCCCCGGTGTTATCCAACAGATCGTCGCCATCAATCTAAAAATGAATACGCAAATGTAAGCCATGTTTCTCATAGCAAGAGCCAGGGTCTCACCCCAACGAGCAAGCAAAGAAACACTACAGAAGCCATCATCCCTTATACTGCGCAGGATGTGTTAGAGGCCTGCTGCGCGAAATTATTACAAACCATACTGTGCGCTGATGTCATAAACAGGAGACAACCACAGAGGCCTTTAAACATGTTTCTCTTATTCTACGCATTCGCTGTAATTCTTCCAACACAACGTATGGATTATTATTTATTAACTCTCGGGAGTCTGACATGTTGCGGCAGTTGGTGCGCAGTGGGGGAGGAGACTGAGAAAGGCGTCCCTCAAGCCATCTGTCTCTATGAAAACTAGGGGTGAATATGTTTTTAACTAGAAGTGGTTTTCTCCCTCAGTAAATCTAACGTGAATCGAACGTGAATCGAGCGTGAATCCAACGTGAATGTAACATGAATCTAATGTGAAGTGCGGGAGATTCTTGTCTCTCACCTTATCAGATCCATGTAAGAAGTCATTCAGAGCCTGGGGGTCACTGTAAAAGAGAGATATACTGTTACCAAACAAAACAACAACAAAAAAGGCCTCACCCCACAAACCCGCCAGGGATACCAATATCTAGGGTACACCAACCCCCCGCACCCCCCCCCCAAATACCATGGAGAAAAGCTGGGAGAAATGTGTGGGTGAAACAGACGTAAGAGGAGTGCGGTCGCCTCAAAGCACTCACCAAATCACATCTAGCAAGCACCGGCCATCTTCATCGTCCATGACAACTGTAAGAGAGGATAGAGGTCAGTCAGTGAGAAAACCCAACGCATTCCACTACCTCTTCATATTATTACACAGCTAAAGGTACAATACATTCTCTCAACTGCACCAGAGACGTGATGGAGTGAGGTACAATATATACATTTGGCTCTATCCAGAAATCTCTCCCGACTTCCCAATATCCCCGATTACAGCCTTCTATATATACTGTACATTGCTGTATTTATCTGTATGAATAATTACACATCCCAACCTTCCTTTATAACTATGTATGTATCTGAGCGGTCTTTCTCTGGAATTCACTTCCGCAAAGCATTAAACTCTATTCCTTAACCGACTCTTTATGGAAGCTTACTATCTATCCCCCTAGACCACCCATTAACCTCTAACCAAACCCACCCAGCTCCCACTGTCCCCAAATACTGTTAGGAATAAGGAAGCTTACTATTCATCCCCCTAGACCACCCATTAACCTCTAACCAAACCCACCCAGCTCCCACTGTCCCCAAATACTGTTAGGAATAAGGCAGCTTACTATTCATCCCACTAGAACACCCATTAATTAACCTCTGACCAAACCCACCCAGCTCTCACTGTCCCCAAATACTGTTAGGAATAAGGAAGCTTACTATTCATCCCACTAGAACACCCATTAATTAACCTCCGGCCAAACCCACCCGGCTCTCACTGCCCCCAAATACTGTTAGGAATAAGGAAGCTTACTATTCATCCCACTAGAACACCCATTAATTAACCTCTAACCAAACCCACCCAGCTCTCACTGTCCCCAAATACTGTTAGGAATAAGGAAGCTTACTATTCATCCCACTAGAACACCCATTAATTAACCTCTGACCAAACCCACCCAGCTCTCACTGTCCCCAAACACTATTAGGAATAAGGAAGCTTACTATTCATCCCACTAGAACACCCATTAATTAACCTCTGACCAAACCCACCCAGCTCCCACTGTCCCCAAATACTGTTAGGAATAAGGAAGCTTACTACTCATCCCACTAGAACACCCATTAATTAACCTCTGACCAAACCCACCCAGCTCTCACTGTCCCCAAATACTGTTAGGAATAAGGAAGCTTACTATTCATCCCACTAGAACACCCATTAATTAACCTCTAACCAAACCCACCCAGCTCTCACTGTCCCCAAATACTGCTTGGAATAAGGAAGCTTACTATTCATCCCACTAGAACACCCATTAATTAACCTCTGATCAAACCCACCCAGCTCTCACTGTCCCCAAATACTGTTAGGAATAAGGAAGCTTACTACTCCTCCCACTAGACACCCATTAATTAACCTCTGGCCAAACCCACCCAGCTCTCACTGTCCCCAAATACTGTTAGGAATAAGGAAGCTTACTATTCATCCCACTAGAACACCCATTAATTAACCTCTGGTCAAACCCACCGAGCTCTCACTGTCCCCAAATACTGTTAGGAATAAGGAAGCTTACTATTCATCCCACTAGAACACCCATTAATTAACCTCTGACCAAACCCACCCAGCTCTCACTGTCCCCAAATACTGTTAGGAATAAGGAAGCTTACTACTCATCCCACTAGAACACCCATTAATTAACCTCTGACCAAACCCACCCAGCTCTCACTGTCCCCAAATACTGTTAGGAATAAGGAAGCTTACTATTCATCCCACTAGAACACCCATTAATTAACCTCTGACCAAACCCACCCAGCTCCCACTGTCCCCAAATACTGCTTGGAATAAGGAAGCTTACTATTCATCCCACTAGAACACCCATTAATTAACCTCTGGCCAAACCCACCCAGCTCCCACTGTCCCCAAATACTGTTAGGAATAAGGAAGCTTACTATTCATCCCACTAGAACACCCATTAATTAACCTCTGGCCAAACCGACCCAGCTCTCACTGTCCCCAAATACTGTTAGGAATAAGGAAGCTTACTATTCATCCCACTAGAACACCCATTAATTAACCTCTGACCAAACCCACCCAGCTCTCACTGTCCCCAAATACTGTTAGGAATAAGGAAGCTTACTACTCCTCCCACTAGACACCCATTAATTAACCTCTGGCCAAACCCAAAGTGTTGCAGTGATGCCTCGATCATGCAACACCTTCTGTGCCCCCCTGGGCACCGCGATCACCCATGTAATGTAATGATTGTATTGCTGTAAATGTGAGAAATCTCAATGTTTTCTTATTCCCGGTAAACTATTAGTAAGATTCTAAGGACTTGCTGCTTCCACGTGAATAAATAACGGTCACTAGTAGTGATCAGATGTATAGCTCCGTGTAGAAGCCCCTATATCATTTCTATAGAAAGGATTATGTGAGAAGTGCTTTTCCTCCCAGCGATTCCTTTACAGCCAGTTAAATGGATAGTCCACGGAGGCTCCCACGCTAACTGCGCCAATTCCTCACACAGGACGCCGCCTGGAACAGAGCTGTGATTGGCTGTGTGTGCGCCGACACACGCCAGCCTCCTGACCGGCTCTGCCTCACTCAGTTCCTTTTGTTCCTGTCCTCATTTTTTTAATAATACAGGCTGTTATCTGTGTTTCTTTCAGCAGGGTCTCCGGTTTTATTAGCACTGTGGTGGTATATTATTATGGTCTGAGACCCCCACACTCAGGAGTGCCATCATTACTCACCTCTTTTATCAGGCATTCAGTCAGCTCATCTGAATGCCAGGAGCTCTCTCCGTTGAGGGGTCCGTATATGTTTAGCGCTTTGTGTCTCGGGGGGAGAGGAGCGCTATTATATAAAAAAAAAATAAAAAAAATCACAGATTATCATCATGAAATCAGTCAAGCTGGGAGTGCTCAGTCTGGGACTGAGGTGAGGAGAATGTAATAAGACAGGCCAACTTATTAACTAAGGACTAGATCATGGGTAGTAGGGCTTAGATCACGGCTAGGGGTGGATCCTACACGGCACCGTGTATAGTACAGTGTCCCATCTCCCCAACACACCACACATTAATATTCATTCACAGAAAGAGTAGTAGATACCTGGAATAACCTCCCAGAGGAAGCAGTAAAGGCTGACACTGTAATGAGTAGTAGATACCTGGAATAACCTTCCAGCGGAAGCAGTAAAGGCTGACACTGTAATGAGTAGTAGATACCTGGAATAACCTCCCAGAGGAAGCAGTAAAGGCTGACACTATAAGGAGTAGTAGATACCTGGAATAACCTCCCAGAAGAAGCAGTAAAGGCCAACACTGTAATGAGTAGTAGATACCTGGAATAACCTTCCAGAGGAAGCAGTAAAGGCCAACACTGTAATGAGTAGTAGATACCTGGAATAACCTTCCAGAGGAAGCAGTAAAGGCTGACACTGTAATGAGTAGTAGATACCTGGAATAACCTTCCAGCAGAAGCAGTAGAGGCTGACACTGTAATGAGTAGTAGATACCTGGAATAACCTCCCAGCAGGAGCAGTAAAGGCTGACACTGTAAAGAGTAGTAGATACCTGGAATAACCTTCCAGTGGAAGCAGTAAAGGCCGACACTGTAAAGAGTAGTAGATACCTGGAATAACCTCCCAGAGGAAGCAGTAAAGGCAGACACTGTAAGGAGTAGTAGATACCTGGAATAACCTTCCAGCGGATGCAGCAAAGGCTGACACTGTAAAGAGTAGTAGATACCTGGAATAACCTTCCAGAGGAAGCAGTAAAGGCTGACACTCTAAGGAGTAGTAGATACCTGGAATAAACCTTCCAGCGGAAACAGTAAAGGCTGACACTGTAAGGAGTAGTAGATACCTGGAATAACCTTCCAGCGGAAACAGTAAAGGCTGACACTGTAAGGAGTAGTAGATACCTGGAATAACCTCCCAGAGGAAGCAGTAAAGGCTGACACTGTAAAGAGTAGTAGATACCTGGAATAACCTCCCAGCGGTAGCAGTAAAGGCTAACACTGTAAGGAGTAGTAGATACCTGGAATAACCTCCCAGCGGAAGCAGTAAAGGCTGCCGCTGAAAGTAGTAGTAGATACCTGGAATAACCTCCCAGCGGAAGCAGTAAAGGCTAACACTGTAAAGAGTAGTAGATACCTGGAATAACCTCCCAGCGGAACCAGTAAGGGCTAACACTGTAAAGAGTAGTAGATACCTGGAATAACCTCCCAGCAGAAGCAGTAAAGGCTGCCGCTGAAAGTAGTAGTAGATACCTGGAATAACCTCCCAGCGGAAGCAGTAAAGGCTGACGCTGTAAAGAGTAGTAGATCCCTGGAATAACCTCCCAGCGGAAGCAGTAAAGGCTGACACTGTAAGGAGTAGTAGATACCGGGAATAACCTTCCAGCGGAAGCAGTAAAGGCTAACACTGTAAGGAGTAGTAGATACCTGGAATAACCTCCCAGAGGAAGCAGTAAAGGCAGACACTGTAAGGAGTAGTAGATACCTGGAATAACCTTCCAGCGGATGCAGCAAAGGCTGACACTGTAAAGAGTAGTAGATACCTGGAATAACCTTCCAGAGGAAGCAGTAAAGGCTGACACTCTAAGGAGTAGTAGATACCTGGAATAAACCTTCCAGCGGAAACAGTAAAGGCTGACACTGTAAGGAGTAGTAGATACCTGGAATAACCTTCCAGCGGAAACAGTAAAGGCTGACACTGTAAGGAGTAGTAGATACCTGGAATAACCTCCCAGAGGAAGCAGTAAAGGCTGACACTGTAAAGAGTAGTAGATACCTGGAATAACCTCCCAGCGGTAGCAGTAAAGGCTAACACTGTAAGGAGTAGTAGATACCTGGAATAACCTCCCAGCGGAAGCAGTAAAGGCTGCCGCTGAAAGTAGTAGTAGATACCTGGAATAACCTCCCAGCGGAAGCAGTAAAGGCTAACACTGTAAAGAGTAGTAGATACCTGGAATAACCTCCCAGCGGAACCAGTAAGGGCTAACACTGTAAAGAGTAGTAGATACCTGGAATAACCTCCCAGCAGAAGCAGTAAAGGCTGCCGCTGAAAGTAGTAGTAGATACCTGGAATAACCTCCCAGCGGAAGCAGTAAAGGCTGACGCTGTAAAGAGTAGTAGATCCCTGGAATAACCTCCCAGCGGAAGCAGTAAAGGCTGACACTGTAAGGAGTAGTAGATACCGGGAATAACCTTCCAGCGGAAGCAGTAAAGGCTAACACTGTAAGGAGTAGTAGATACCTGGAATAACCTCCCAGAGGAAGCAGTAAAGGCTGACGCTGTAAGGAGTAGTAGATACCTGGAATAACCTTCCAGCAGAAGCAGTAAAGGCTGACACTAAGTAGTAGTAGATATCTGGAATAACCTCCCAGCGGAAGCAGTAATGGCTGGCACTGTAAGGAGTAGTAGATACCTGGAATAACCTTCCCTTGGAAGCAGTAAAGGCTAACACTGTAAGGAGTAGTAGATACCTGGAATAACCTCCCAGAGGAAGCAGTAAAGGCTGACGCTGTAAGGAGTAGTAGATACCTGGAATAACCTTCCAGCGGAAGCAGTAAAGGCTGACACTGTAAGGAGTAGTAGATACCTGGAATAACCTCCCAGTGGAAGCAGTAAAGGCTGACACTGTAAGGAGTAGTAGATACCTTGAATAACCTCCCAGAGGAAGCAGTAAAGGCTGACACTTTAAGGAGTAGTAGATACCTGGAATAACCTCCCAGAGGAAGCAGTAAAGACTGACACTATAAAGAGTAGTAGATACCTGGCGTTACCCCCAGTGGAGGTGTCTGACGCTGTAAAGGGATTGAAGAAGGTCTGGGATGTGTATAAGGCTCTCCATTATCTCTAACTGATGTTTCTGCACAATGTCAGGAAGGATAATTACCACACTGATAAGTTTGGTGGTACATTATTGATTTATTTAGCACGGTATCGCAGGGCAGACCCCCGGACCCTGTGTCCGCCGAGCTACTGAATCAGGCCATTTATATTTAAAGCCTTTGGCAGAGAGGAAGCCCAGCCGTCAGGAAACAAACAGAAAACACATGTCAGCCCCCCTCCCGAATATCCCAGGAGCAGATTCTTTCCTCTCGCCGCTCTGTGCCATCTCCTTACAAGCTGCAGCTTTTCCAGAGGAAGGGGAGGGGAGGTCAGCCCAATGCACACACACACAGCAACAGAACCACCACCAGACACATTAACATGCAGAGCCTGCTAAGGATCTGGGACCTACTCCGCAAAAAGCCATTCGACAGGGCCCCCCCATATAGCAAGCCATTAGGCAGGGCCCCCCATATAGCAAGCCATTCGGCAGGGCCCCCCATATAGCAAGCCATTCGGAAGGAGCCCCCTATATAGCAAGCAATTCGACAGGGCCCCCCCATATAGCAAGCCATTAGGCAGGGCCCCCCATATAGCAAGCCATTCGGAAGGAGCCCCCTATATAGCAAGCAATTCGACAGGGCCCCCCCATATAGCAAGCCATTAGGCAGGGCCCCCCATATAGCAAGCCATTCGGCAGGGCCCCCCCATATAGCAAGCCATTAGTCAGGGCCCCCCTATATAGCAAGCCATTAGGCAGGGCCCCCCATATAGAAAGCCATTCGGCAGGGCCCCCCATATAGCAAGCCATTCGGAAGGAGCCCCCTATATAGCAAGCCATTCGGCAGGGCACCCCATATAGCAAGCCATTAGGCAGGGCCCCCAATATAGCAAGCCATTAGGCAGGGCCCCCCCCATATAGCAAGCCATTAGGCAGGGCCCCCCCCATATAGCAATCCATTAGGCAGGGCCCCCCATATAGCAAGCCATTAGGCAGGGCCCCCAATATAGCAAGCCATTAGGCAGGGCCCCCCATTTAGCAAGCCATTAGGCAGAGCCCCCAATATAGCAAGCCATTAGGCAGGGCCCCCCCATATAGCAAGCCATTAGGCAGGGCCCCCCATATAGCAAGCCATTAGGCAGGGCCCCCCATATAGCAATCCATTAGGCAGGGCCCCCCTATATAGCAAGCCATTAGGCAGGGCCCCCCATATAGCAAGCCATTAGGCAGGGCCCCCCATATAGCAAGCCATTAGGCAGGGCCCCCCATATAGCAAGCCATTAGGCAGGGCCCCCAATACAGCAAGCCATTAGGCAGGGCCCACCCATATAGCAATCCATTAGGCAGGGCCCCCCATATAGCAAGCCATTCGGAAGGAGCCCCCTATATAGCAAGCAATTCGGCAGGGCCCCCCTATATGGCAAGCCATTCGGCACTCACCTTATCCTGTGACTGTATCACCTAAACACTGCGACTGTGTCACCTAAACACTGCTTATACTGTGACTGTATCACCCAAACACTGCTTATCCTGTGACTGTATCACCCAAACACTGCTTATCCTGTGACTGTATCACCTAAACCAGGGCTCGACAAACCCCGGGCGCCAGGTCGCCATGGCGACCAGGAAATCAGACTTGGCGCCCGGGTGCTGTTTGTCACAGAGTGCCCTTGCCGGCTGCCATCCGTTTTACTTTCAGCGCGAGGGGAGAAAGTCTGTGCGGATCACACAGACTGTAAGCTCCGCCCCCTCGCGCAACACGCTGTAGTGCCGATTGTCACGTGACAACACGGCACAGGAACCGAAAGAAGATCGGGCTCCAGCATAAATGTCCCCCTCCCCTGCAATGAGGTAAGCAGCAGGGAGGGAGGACACCGTAAGAAATACATTTTTGTTCTTTGGTCTGTGTGTATGTATGAGTGAATGTAACTGGCTGTGTATGTATGTGTGAATGTAACTGGCTGTGTATGTATGTGTGAATGTAACTGGCTGTGTATGTATGAGTGAATGTAACTGGCTGTGTATGTATGAGTGAATGTAACTGGCTGTGTATGTATGAGTGAATGTAACTGGCTGTGTATGTATGAGTGAATGTAACTGGCTGTGTATGTATGTGTGAATGTAACTGGCTGTATGTGGTGTGTGTTTGAATGGGACTGTTTGTGGTGTGTGTGTGAATGGGACTGTTTGTGGTGTGTGTGTGAATGTAACTGACTGTATGTGGTGTGTGTGTGAATGTAACTGACTGTATGTGGTGTGTGTGTGAATGTAACTGACTGTATGTGGCGTGTGTGAATGTACCTGGCTGTGTATGTGAGGTGGGTGTATGCGACTGTCTCCGTGCGTTTATGATATTGTGATGTGCCGTTGTCTGGCTCCTAAATTTTTTAGCTGGCTCCTAAAACTAAATTAAATTTGTCAAGCCCTGACCTAAACACTGCTTATACTGTGACTGTATCACCTAAACACTGCTTATACTGTGACTGTATCACCCAAACACCGCTTATACTGTGACTGTATCAGCTAAACACCGCTTATACTGTGACTGCATCATCTAAACACTGCTTATACTGTGACTGTGTCACCCAAACACTGCTTATACTGTGACTGTGTCACCCAAACACTGCTTTTACTGTGACTGTGTCACCCAAACACTGCTTATACAGTGACTGTATCACCTATACAATGCTTATACTGTGACTGTATCACCTAAACACTACTTATACTGTGACTGTATCACCCAAACACTGCTTATACTGTGACTGAATCACCTAAACACTGCTTATACTGTGACCGTATCACCTAAACACGGCTTATACTGTGACTGTATCACCTAAACACTGCTTATACTGTGACTGTATCACCTAAACACTGCTTATACTGTGACTGTATCACCCAAACACTGCTCATACTGTGACTGTATCACCTAAACACTGCTTATACTGTGACTGTATCACCCAAACACTGCTTATACTGTGACTGTCTCACCTAAACACTGCTTATACTGTGACTGTATCACCCAAACACTGCTCATACTGTGACTGTATCAGCTAAACACTGCTTATACTGTGACTGTATCACCCAAACACTGCTTATACTGTGACTGTCTCACCTAAACACTGCTAAACACCGCCACAGAGACATTCAAAATATATTTCTCTTATTTGATGAATTTGCTGCGATTCTGCAGACACATTGTATAGATCATTTTTCGGCATTTTTATTATCTAGATTCACAATGAAAGCAGTGTTTAGGTGACAGAGTGCCAACTACAAAGCAAATCCCCAGAGAGCGCTAAAAATTCAAGAACAGCAACCAGAATATGCAAAGAAGACTTTATTTAATCTGTGCAAAAATACATCAAAATATATATATCCAACGTCACATCATTAGGCTACAGCAAACCTATGCAATAAACGTGTCAGCCACAAGTTATGTAAAACTGGACAAAGACAAAGACAAGCGCACATAACTGCCTAAAAACCAAGACATTACTGCCAAAAAGCCAAATAAGAGCTTGTGTCATCTGATTAAATACAAACATACTTTTTATCTATTGAAGTCTATGAGTCCCGGCCTGCTAGACTCCTAAAGCCTGTATACAGTGTATTCATCTGATTTACACACTCCCCATCCACACACTGTCACAACACAACATAATATGCTTTACAGCCCTCATGGAGGACTAAAGAACAAGGGTTGGCCCTGCACCATGTATAGAAGAATATATAGAAGAGCTCAGCTGACCATGGATAATGCAGAGTTACATCTTTACACACTGTCACTATATAACAATGCATTATACAGGGCCAACTCTGTTCTTCTAGCAGGAGAATCTCACCAGACCCTGCACAATGTATAGAGGAATATATAGAAGAGCTCAGCTGGATATGGATAGTGCAGAGTTACATCTTTACACACTGTCACTATATAACAATGCATTATACAGGACCAACTCTGTTCTTCTAGCAGGAGAAACTCACCAGGCCCTGCACAATGTATATAATATATAGCAGAGCTCAGCTGGCCATGGATAATGCAGAGTTACATCTTTACACACTGTCACTATATAACAATGCATTATACAGGACCAACTCTGTTCTTCTAGCAGGAGAAACTCACCAGACCCTGCACAATGTATAGAGGAATATATAGAAGAGCTCAGCTGGCCATGGATAATGCAGAGTTACATCTTTACACACTGTCACTTTATAACAATGTATTATACAGGACCAATTCTGTTCTTCTAGCAGGAGAAACTCACCACACCAGACCCTGCACAATGTATAGAAGAATATATAGAAGAGCTCAGCTGGCCATGGATAATGCAGAGTTACATCTTTACACACTGTCACTTTATAACAATGCATTATACAGGGCCAACTCTGTTCTTCTAGCAGGAGAAACTCACCAGACCATGCACAATGTATAGAAGAATATATAGAAGAGCTCAGCTGGCCATGGATAATACAGAGTTACATCTTTACACACTGTCACTTTATAACAATGCATTATACAGGGCCAACTCTGTTCTTCTAGCAGGAGAAACTCACCAGACCCTGCACAATGTATAGAAGAATATATAGAGGAGCTCAGCTGGCCATGGATAATGCAGAGTTACATCTTTACACACTGTCACTATATAACAATGCATTATACAGGGCCAACTCTGTTCTTCTAGCAGGAGAATCTCACCAGACCCTGCACAATGTATAGAAGAATATATAGAAGAGCTCAGCTGGCCATGGATAATGCAGAGTTACATCTTTACACACTGTCACTATATAACAATGCATTATACAGGGCCAACTCTGTTCTTCTAGCAGGAGAAACTCACCAGACCCTGCACAATGTATAGAATATATAGAAGAGCTCAGCTGGCCATGGAAAATGCAGAGTTACATCTTTACACACTGTCACTATATAACAATGTATTATACAGGGCCAACTCTGTTCTTCTAGCAGGAGAATCTCACCAGACCCTGCACAATGTATAGAAGAATATATAGAAGAGCTCAGCTGGCCATGGGTAATGCAGAGTTACATCTTTACACACTGTCACTTTATAACAATGCATTATACAGGACCAACTCTGTTCTTCTAGCAGGAGAAACTCACCAGACCCTGCACAATGTATAGAATATATAGAAGAGCTCAGCTGGCCATGGATAATGCAGAGTTACATCTTTACACACTGTCACTATATAACAATGCATTATACAGGACCAACTCTGTTCTTCTAGCAGGAGAAACTCACCAGACCCTACACAATGTATAGAAGAATATATAGAAGAGCTCAGCTGGCCATGGATAATGCAGAGTTACATCTTTACACACTGTCACTTTATAACAATGTATTATACAGGGCCAACTCTGTTCTTCTAGCAGGAGAAACTCACCAGACCCTGCACAATGTATAGAAGAATATATAGAAGAGCTCAGCTGGCCATGGATAATGCAGAGTTACATCTTTACATACTGTCACTTTATAACAATGCATTATACAGGGCCAACTCTGTTCTTCTAGCAGGAGAAACTCACCAGACCCTGCACAATGTATAGAGGAATATATAGAAGAGCTCAGTTGGCCATGGATAATGCACAGTTACATCTTTACACACTGTCACTTTATAACAATGCATTATACAGGACCAACTCTGTTCTTCCAGCAGGAGAAACTCACCAGACCCTGCACAATGTATAGAAGAATATATAGAAGAGCTCAGCTGGACATGGATAATGCAGAGTTACAGCTTTACACACTGTCACTATATAACAATGCATTATACAGGACCAACTCTGTTCTTCTAGCAGGAGAAACTCACCAGGCCCTGCACAATGTATAGAAGAATATATAGAAGAGCTCAGCTGGCCATGGATAATGCAGAGTTACATCTTTACATACTGTCACTATATTATGCAGGGTCTTCTAGCCGGGAGAACTCACGGGGTCCTGCATAATGTAAATAATGTAAAGTTATAGGGCCGGGCTTAGGTGCTCTGACGTCTGCAAACAAGAGGGGAGCATGAGAGGATGTCTGGGAGCCAGGGCAGCGCAGAGGCATTGAGAGGGCTGGTGGGGGAATCGTTTGATCTCCCCAGCTAAAGCTTGTGACTGAGGAGATGCCACTCCAAAGCCCGGCCTGGTCTAGTCACATCAGCAACATGAAATGTTTGGGTAGAGAGACCTTCTCCAAATTGTGCAGGGGGTAGAGAATGTCCCGTCTGTCAGTCTACACTGGGTAAAGCATGGGCATGGCAGCAGGCGGTCCTGTCAATACCTAGGTGTGACCTCAGATCCTCCATCTGACATCATGTGACCTTTGGTCCAAAAGACAAACAGCCTGATAACAGAACAGAAAACTAATTACTGTGAGCCTTACAGCAATCACTTCCTATAGCACGTAAGTATGGGCTATGTATAGACACACACTATGTTTATTATATACATATTTAAAATCTTGAGTTGAATGAAGGACGTTCTGAACCAAGATTCTAAACAACATGTCTGCCCCCTGATAGAGCTATGCAGAGCAAAGATTATACACAACATGTCCACCCCCTGATAGAGCTATACAGAGCAAAGATTATACACAACATGTCCACCCCCTAATGGAGCTATACAGAGCAAAGATTCTAAACAACATGTCCGCCCGCTGATAGAGCTATACAGAGCAAATATTATACACAACATGTCCACCCCCTGATAGAGCTATACAGAGCAAAGATTCTAATCAACATGTCCACCTCCTGATAGCGCTATACAGAGCAAAGATTCTAAACAACATGTCCACACCCTGATAGAGCTATACGGAGCAAAGAATCTAAACAACATGTCCGCCCCCTGATAGAGCTATACGGAGCAAATATTCTAATCAACATGTCTGCCCCCTGGTAGAGCTATACAGAGCAAAGATTCTAAACAACATGTCTGCCCCCTGATAGAGCTATACAGAGCAAAGATTATACACAACATGTCCACCCCCTATTGGAGCTATGCAGAGCAAAGATTCTAAACAACATGTGTCACCCTGATAGAGCTATACAGAGCAAAGATTATACACAACATGTCCGCCCCCTGATGGAGCTATACAGAGTAAAGAGTATAAACAACATGTCTGCCCCCTGATAGAGCTATACAGAGCAAAGATTCTAACCAACATGTCCGCCCCCTGATAGAGCTATACAGAGCAAAGATTATACACAACATGTCCATTCCCTGATGGAGCTATACAGAGCAAAGATTCTAAACAACATGTCCACCCCCTGATGGAGCTATACAGAGCAAAGATTATACACAACATGTCCACCCCCTGATGGAGCTATACAGAGCAAAGATGGCTCAATAAAGGTGCATTATGTTTTCTTTCATTAAAACATTTATATTTAAAATGTCCACACTTAATGCAATCTTTCAACTAAACAGAAGTTTATGATGAACAGGAAACAGCTTGACCTTCATCAGGATAAAACAAGAGTAACAATTCCTAGAAAGCAGAGATCGGGGCTGGAGGTCTGCACCCCTACGGAATGTAATATATCCCCTCCCCCTCGGGACAAAGACCTGGTCCTTTCAATAGAAAGCCATATACTAGGTGAGAATCAGCATCTTAACATGTATAGCTTGGAGCAAAGACGTAACAGGGGGGATAGAAACATTTATATACATAGAGGGAATCAACACAGTAACGGAGGAGAGTATATTTATATGAAGATAAACTACCACAACTAGAGGACATAGTCTGAAATTAGAGGGGCAACGATTTAATGTAATATCAGGAAGTATTACTTTACTGAGAGGGTAGTGGATGTATGGAATAGTCTTCCAGTAGAAGTGGTAGAGGTTAATACAGTGAAGGAGTTTAAGCATGCATTGGATAGGTATAAGGCTATCCTAGATATAAGATAAGGTCAGGGACTAATGAAAGTATTACATTACTGAGAGGGTAGTGGATGTATGGAATAGTCTTCCAGTAGAAGTGGTAGAGGTTAATACAATGAAGGAGTTTAAGCATGCGTGGGATAGGTATAAGGCTATCCTAGATTTAAGATAAGGCCAGGGACTAATGAAAGTATTACATTACTGAGAGGGTAGTGGATGCATGGAATAGTCTTCCAGTAGAAGTGGTAGAGGTTAATACAGTGAAGGAGTTTAAGCATGCATTGGATAGGTATAAGGCTATCCTAGATATAAGATAAGGTCAGGGACTAATGAAAGTATTACATTACTGAGAGGGTAGTGGATGTATGGAATAGTCTTCCAGTAGAAGTGGTAGAGGTTAATACAATGAAGGAGTTTAAGCATGTGTGGGATAGGTATAAGGCTATCCTAGATATAAGATAAGGCCAGGGACTAATGAAAGTATTACATTACTGAGAGGGTAGTGAATGTATGGAATAGTCTTCCAGTAGAAGTGGTAGAGGTTAATACAGTGAAGGAGTTTAAGCATGCTTGGGATAGGTATAATGCTATCCTAGATATAAGATAAGGCCAGGGACTAATGAAAGTATTACATTACTAAGAGCGTAGTGGATGCATGGAATAGTCTTCCAGTAGAAGTGGTAGAGGTTAATACAGTGAAGGAGTTTAAGCATGCATGGGATAGGTATAAGGCTATCATAGATATAAGATAAGGTCAGGGACTAATGAAAGTATAACTTTACTGAGAGGGTAGTGGATGCATGGAATAGTCTTCCAGTAGAAGTGGTAGAGGTTAATACAGTGAAGGAGTTTAAGCATGCATGGGATAGGTATAAGGCTATCCTAGATATAAGATAAGGTCAGGGACTAATGAAAGTATTACGTTACTGAGAGGGTAGTGGGTGTATGGAATAGTCTTCCAGTAGAAGTGGTAGAGGTTAATACAGTGAACGAGTTTAAGAATGCATGGGATAGGTATAAGGCTATCCTAGATATAAGATAAGGTCAGGGACTAATGAAAGTATTACATTACTGAGAGGGTAGTGGATGCATGGAATAGTCTTCCAGTAGAAGTGGTAGAGGTTAATACAGTGAAGGAGTTTAAGCATGCGTGGGATAGGTATAAGGCAATCCTAGATATAAGACAAGGCCAGGGACTAATGAAAGTATTACATTACTGAGAGGGTAGTGGATGTATGGAATAGTCTTCCAGCGGGAGTGGTAGAGGTTAATACAGTGAAGGAGTTTAAGCATGCATGGGATAGGTATAAGGCTATCCTAGATATAAGATAAGGCCAGGGACTAATGAAAGTATTACATTACTGAGAGGGTAGTGGATGCATGGAATAGTCTTCCAGTAGAAGTGGTAGAGGTTAATACAGTGAAGGAGTTTAAGCATGCGTGGGATAGAAACATAGAATGTGTCGACAGATAAGAACCATTCGGTCCATCTAGTCTGCCCAAATAGGTATAATGAAAGTAATTAGACTTGGGGCAGATTAGATGGGTGAATGAGTCTCATCTGCTGTGACACAGTCTAGGTGTTTATAGGATATACACGTCAGACTGAGATCATTCGTGGAGAGTGGAATGTATATTGTCCAAGACAAACTGGTTCAGTTTAATAAAGAAAATAATCAAGTTATATAGGTGATTTAAAGTATTATTACAGGTATTTAGAACAAGTCTGTATGGAAGAGAAGGACTGTGCACAGACATAGATAATCTGTATACTCACTTCATTAACCTCATCTCACAAAGAAAGGCCCCTATAAACACACACCAAGGACCCCGCAAAAAAACGTGCTCGCCCAGAGACGCTGGGGTAAGTCCAGAGTGCCAAGGGGGCTGCACTAGTTATACCTCTGCAAACACATAATAAACACCAGCACCTGCTGTGTCTGCAACTCATCTTCACAGCAATATATTTGTTTTAAATATGGGATAAACGGTCACAAAAGGGTCCAGAAGATCCCAGGACCAAAGCAGGGAGGGCAAACGACTGTGTAAGAGAGACTAGACACCTAATGAAATGTGTTGGGAAACTCACAGGTTCGACACCAAACTGCGGCTTACACAACACTCATTTTATTCAGATTTAGTTCTATGCAAAGGGGGATAATCTGCAATGACTTACGGAGAAAGGAAGAAGTGTTTCAGCAGGACCAATCCAACCTAAACGGGCCCCCCGGCCTCATCCACTGCGCAAAACAGGATCTAGGAAGATGTCGCAACCGAGACACGAAGAGGAAAAACAAAAATACACTGCTGCTCATTACATCCACTCCAGTATACCAAGATATACACTGCTGCTCATTACATCCGCTCCGGTATACCAAGATATACACTGCTGCTCATTACATCCGCTCCAGTATACTGAGATATACACTGCTCATCATTACATCCGCTCCGGTATACTAAGATATACACTGCTGCTCATTACATCCGCTCCAGTATACTAAGATATACACTGCTGCTCATTACATCCGCTCCAGTATACTGAGATATACACTGCTCATCATTACATCCGCTCCGGTATACTAAGATATACACTGCTGCTCATTACATCCGCTCCAGTATACTAAGATATACACTGCTGCTCATTACATCCGCGCCAGTATACTAAGATATACACTGCTGCTCATTACATGCACTCCAGTATACTAAGATATACACTGCTCATCATTACATCCGCTCCGGTATACCGAGATATACACTGCTCATCATTACATCCGCTCCGGTATACTGAGATATACACTGCTCCTCATTACATCCGCTCCGGTATACTGAGATATACACTGCTCCTCATTACATCCGCTCAGGTATACTAAGATATACACTGCTGTTCATTACATCCGCTCCAGTATTCTAAGATATACACTTCTGCTCATTACATCCGCTACAGTATACTAAGATATACACTGCTCGTTGTTACATCCGCTCCAGTATACTAAGATATACACTGCTCATCACTACAGTATATCCGTCTATCAATCTCTGTCCCTTATCTGTCAGTATATCTGTCTATCAGTCTCTGTACCTTATCTGTCAGTATATCTGTCTATCAATCTCTATCCCTTATCTGTCAGTATATCGGTCTATCAATCTCTGTCCCTTATCTGTCAGTATATCTGTATCAATCTCTGTCCCTTATCTGTCAGTATATCTGTCTATCAATCTCTGTCCCTTATCTGTCAGTATATCTGTCTATCAATCTCTGTCCCTTATCTGTCAGTATAACTGTCTATCAATCTCTGTCCCTTATCTGTCAGTATATCTGTCTATCAATCTCTGTCCCTTATCTGTCAGTATATCTGTCTATCAATCTCTGTCCCTTATCTGTCAGTATATCTGTCTATCAATCTCTGTACCTTATATGTCAGTATATCTGTCTATCAATCTCTGTACCTTATCTGTCAGTATATCTGTCTATCAATCTCTGTACCTTATCTGTCAGTATATCTGTCTATCAGTCTCTGTACCTTATCTGTCAGTATATCTGTCTATCAGTCTCTGTCCATTATCTGTCAGTATATCTGTCTATCAATCTCTGTACCTTATCTGTCAGTATATCTGTCTATCAATCCCTGTACCTTATCTGTCAGTATATCTGTCTATCAATCTCTGTCCCTTATCTGTCAGTATATCTGTCTATCAATCTCTGTACCTTATCTGTCAGTATATCTGTCTATCAATCTCTGTACCTTATCTGTCAGTATATCTGTCTATCAATCTCTGTACCTTATCTGTCAGTATATCTGTCTATCAATCTCTGTACCTTATCTGTCAGTATATCTGTCTATCAGTCTCTGTACCTTATCTGTCAGTATATCTGTCTATCAGTCTCTGTACCTTATCTGTCAGTATATCTGTCTATCAGTCTCTGTACCTTATCTGTCAGTATATCTGTCTATCAATCTCCGTACCTTATCTGTCAGTATATCTGTCTATCAGTCTCTGTACCTTATCTGTCAGTATATCTGTCTATCAATCTCTGTACCTTATCTGTCAGTATATCTGTCTATCAATCCCTGTACCTTATCTGTCAGTATATCTGTCTATCAATCTCTGTACCTTATCTGTCAGTATATCTGTCTATCAGTCTCTGTACCTTATCTGTCAGTATATCTGTCTATCAGTCTCTGTACCTTATCTGTCAGTATATCTGTCTATCAATCTCTGTACCTTATCTGTCAGTATATCTTTCTATCAGTCTCTGTACCTTATCTGTCAGTATATCTGTCTATCAGTCTCTGTACCTTATCTGTCAGTATATCTTTCTATCAGTCTCTGTACCTTATCTGTCAGTATATCTGTCTATCAGTCTCTGTACCTTATCTGTCAGTATATCTGTCTATCAGTCTCTGTACCTTATCTGTCAGTATATCTGTCTATCAGTCTCTGTACCTTATCTGTCAGTATATCTGTCTATCAATCTCTGTACATTATCTGTCAGTATATCTGTCTATCAATCTCTGTACATTATCTGTCAGTATATCTGTCTATCAATCTCTGTACCTTATCTGTCAGTATATCTGTCTATCAATCTCTGTACCTTATCTGTCAGTATATCTGCCTATCAGTCTCTGTACCTTATCTGTCAGTATATCTGCCTATCAGTCTCTGTCCCTTATCTGTCAGTATATCTGTCTATCAATCTCTGTCCCTTATCTGTCAGTATATCTGTCTATGAGTCTCTGTCCCTTATCTGTCAGTATATCTGTCTATCAATCTCTGTACCTTATCTGTCAGTATAACTGTCTATCAGTCTCTGTCCCTTATCTGTCAGTATATCTGTCTATCAATCTCTGTCCCTTATCTGTCAGTATATCTGTCTATCAATCTCTGTCCCTTATCTGTCAGTATATCTGTCTATCAATCTCTGTCCCTTATCTGTCAGTATATCTGTCTATCAATCTCTGTCCCTTATCTGTCAGTATATCTGTCTATCAGTCTCTGTACCTTATCTGTCAGTATAAGGTACAGAGACTGATAGACAGATATACTGACAGATAAGGTACAGAGACTGATAGACAGATATACTGACAGATAAGGTACAGAGATTGATAGACAGATATACTGACAGATAAGGTACAGAGATTGATAGACAGATATACTGACAGATAAGGTACAGAGATTGATAGACAGATATACTGACAGATAAGGTACAGAGATTGATAGACAGATATACTGACAGATAAGGTACAGAGATTGATAGACAGATATACTGACAGATAAGGTACAGAGATTGATAGACAGATATACTGACAGATAAGGTACAGAGACTGATAGAAAGATATACTGACAGATAAGGTGCAGAGACTGATAGACAGATATACTGACAGATAATATACAGAGACTGATAGACAGATATACTGACAGATAAGGTACAGAGACTGATAGACAGATATACTGACAGATAAGGTACAGAGACTGATAGACAGATATACTGACAGATAAGGTACAGAGACTGATAGACAGATATACTGACAGATAAGGTACAGAGATTGATAGACAGATATACTGACAGATAAGGTACAGAGACTGATAGACAGATATACTGACAGATAAGGTACAGAGATTGATAGACAGATATACTGACAGGTAAGGTACAGAGACTGATAGACAGATATACTGACAGATAAGGTACAGGAGATTGATAGACAGATATAACGACAGATAAGGTACAGAGACTGATAGACAGATATACTGACAGATAAGGTACAGGGATTGATAGACAGATATACTGACAGATAAGGTACAGATATTGATAGACAGATATACTGACAGATAAGGTACAGATATTGATAGACAGATATACTGACAGATAAGGTACAGAGATTGATAGACAGATATACTGACAGATAAGGTACAGAGATTGATAGACAGATATACTGACAGATAAGGTACAGAGACTGATAGACAGATATACTGACAGATAAGGTACAGAGATTGATAGACAGATATACTGACAGATAAGATACAGAGATTGATAGACAGATATACTGACAGATAAGGTACAGAGACTGATAGACAGATATACTGACAGATAAGGTACAGAGATTGATAGACAGATATACTGACAGATAAGGTACAGAGATTGATAGACAGATAAGGTACAGAGATTGATAGACAGATATACTGACAGATAAGGTACAGAGATTGATAGACAGATATACTGACAGATAAGGTACAGAGATTGATAGACAGATATACTGACAGATAAGGGACAGGGATTGATAGACAGATATGGTACAGAGATTGATAGACAGATATACTGACAGATAAGGTACAGAGATTGATAGACAGATATGGTACAGAGATTGATAGACAGATATACTGACAGATAAGGTACAGAGATTGATAGACATATATACTGACAGATAAGGTACAGAGACTGATAGACAGATATACTGACAGATAAGGTACAGAGACTGATAGACAGATATACTGACAGATAAGGTACAGAGACTGATAGACAGATATACTGACAGATAAGGTCCAGAGATTGATAGACAGATATACTGACAGATAAGGGACAGAGATTGATACAGATATACTGACAGATAAGGGACAGAGATTGATAGACATATATACTGACAGATAAGGTACAGAGACTGATAGACAGATATACTGACAGATAAGGTACAGAGACTGATAGATATATATACTGACAGATAAGGTACAGAGACTGATAGACATATATACTGACAGATAAGATACAGAGACTGATAGACAGATATACTGACAGATAAGGTACAGAGACTGATAGACAGATATACTGACAGATAAGGTACAGAGATTGATAGACAGATATACTGACAGATAAGGTACAGAGATTGATAGACAGATATACTGACAGATAAGGTACGGAGACTGATAGACAGATATACTGACAGATAAGGTACGGAGATTGATAGACAGATATACTGACAGATAAGGTACAGAGACTGATAGACAGATATACTGACAGATAAGGTACAGAGATTGATAGACAGATATACTGACAGATAAGGTACAGAGACTGATAGACAGATATACTGACAGATAAGGTACAGAGATTGATAGACAGATATACTGACAGGTAAGGTACAGAGACTGATAGACAGATATACTGACAGATAAGGTACAGGAGATTGATAGACAGATATAACGACAGATAAGGTACAGAGACTGATAGACAGATATACTGACAGATAAGGTACAGGGATTGATAGACAGATATACTGACAGATAAGGTACAGAGATTGATAGACAGATATACTGACAGATAAGGTACAGAGATTGATAGACAGATATACTGACAGATAAGGTACAGAGATTGATAGACAGATATACTGACAGATAAGGGACAGGGATTGATAGACAGATATACTGACAGATAAGGGACAGAGACTGATAGACAGATATACTGACAGATAAGGTACAGAGAGTGATAGACAGATATACTGACAGATAAGGTACAGAGAGTGATAGACAGATATACTGACAGATAAGGTACAGAGAGTGATAGACAGATATACTGACAGATAAGGTACAGAGACTGATAGACAGATATACTGACAGATAAGGTACAGAGACTGATAGACAGATATACTGACAGATAAGGTACAGAGACTGATAGACAGATATACTGACAGATAAGGTACAGAGACTGATAGACAGATATCCTGACAGATAAGGTACAGAGACTGATAGACAGATATACTGACAGATAAGATACAGAGACTGATAGACAGATATACTGACAGATAAGGTACAGAGATTGATAGACAGATATACTGACAGATAAGGTACAGAGATTGATAGACAGATATACTGACAGATAAGGTACAGAGATTGATAGACAGATATACTGACAGATAAGGTACAGAGACTGATAGACAGATATACTGACAGATAAGGTACAGAGACTGATAGACAGATATACTGACAGATAAGGTACAGAGACTGATAGACAGATATACTGACAGATAAGGTACAGAGATTGATAGACAGATATACTGACAGATAAGGTACAGAGACTGATAGACAGATATACTGACAGATAAGGTACAGAGACTGATAGACAGATATACTGACAGATAAGGTACAGAGACTGATAGACAGATATACTGACAGATAAGGTACAGAGACTGATAGACAGATATACTGACAGATAAGGTACAGAGACTGATAGACAGATATACTGACAGATAAGATACAGAGATTGATAGACAGATATACTGACAGATAAGGTACAGAGATTGATAGACAGATATACTGACAGATAAGGTACAGAGATTGATAGACAGATATACTGACAGATAAGGGACAGAGATTGATAGACATATATACTGACAGATAAGGTACAGAGACTGATAGACAGATATACTGACAGATAAGGTACAGAGATTGATAGACATATATACTGACAGATAAGGTACAGAGACTGATAGACAGATATACTGACAGATAAGGTACAGAGACTGATAGACAGATATACTGACAGATAAGGTACAGAGACTGATAGACAGATATACTGACAGATAAGGTCCAGAGATTGATAGACAGATATACTGACAGATAAGGGACAGAGATTGATACAGATATACTGACAGATAAGGGACAGAGATTGATAGACATATATACTGACAGATAAGGTACAGAGACTGATAGACAGATATACTGACAGATAAGGTACAGAGACTGATAGATATATATACTGACAGATAAGGTACAGAGACTGATAGACATATATACTGACAGATAAGATACAGAGACTGATAGACAGATATACTGACAGATAAGGTACAGAGATTGATAGACAGATATACTGACAGATAAGGTACAGAGACTGATAGACAGATATACTGACAGATAAGGTACAGAGATTGATAGACAGATATACTGACAGATAAGGTACAGAGATTGATAGACAGATATACTGACAGATAAGGTACAGAGATTGATAGACAGATATACTGACAGATAAGGTACAGAGATTGATAGACAGATATACTGACAAATAAGGTACAGAGAGTGATAGACAGATATACTGACAGATAAGGTACAGAGACTGATAGACAGATATACTGACAGATAAGGTACAGAGATTGATAGACAGATATACTGACAGATAAGGTACAGAGATTGATAGACAGATATACTGACAGATAAGGTGCAGAGATTGATAGACAGATATACTGACAGATAAGGTGCAGAGACTGATAGACAGATATACTGACAGATAAGATACAGAGATTGATAGACAGATATACTGACAGATAAGGTACAGAGATTGATAGACAGATATACTGACAGATAAGGTACAGAGATTGATAGACAGATATACTGACAGATAAGGTACAGAGACTGATAGACAGATATACTGACAGATAAGGTACAGAGACTGATAGACAGATATACTGACAGATAAGGTACAGAGACTGATAGACAGATATACTGACAGATAAGGTACAGAGACTGATAGACAGATATACTGACAGATAAGGTACAGGAGATTGATAGACAGATATACTGACAGATAAGGTACAGAGACTGATAGACAGATATACTGACAGATAAGGTACAGAGATTGATAGACAGATATACTGACAGATAAGGTACAGAGACTGATAGACAGATATACTGACAGATAAGGTACATAGACTGATAGACAGATATACTGACAGATAAGGTACAGAGACTGATAGACAGATATACTGACAGATAAGGTACAGAGACTGATAGACAGATATACTGACAGATAAGGTACAGAGACTGATAGACAGATATACTGACAGATAAGGTACAGAGACTGATAGACAGATATACTGACAGATAAGGTACAGAGATTGATAGACAGATATACTGACAGATAAGGTACAGAGATTGATAGACAGATATACTGACAGATAAGGTACAGAGACTGATAGACAGATATACTGACAGATAAGGTACAGAGACTGATAGACAGATATACTGACAGATAAGGTACAGAGATTGATAGACAGATATACTGACAGATAAGGTACAGAGACTGATAGACAGATATACTGACAGATAAGGTACAGAGACTGATAGACAGATATACTGACAGATAAGGTACAGAGACTGATAGACAGATATACTGACAGATAAGGTACAGAGACTGATAGACAGATATACTGACAGATAAGGTACAGAGACTGATAGACAGATATACTGACAGATAAGGTACAGAGATTGATAGACATATATACTGACAGATAAGGTACAGAGATTGATAGACATATATACTGACAGATAAGGTACAGAGATTGATAGACAGATATACTGACATATAAGGTACAGAGACTGATAGACAGATATACTGACAGATAAGGTACAGAGATTGATAGACAGATATACTGACAGATAAGGTACAGAGACTGATAGACAGATATACTGACAGATAAGGTACAGAGACTGATAGACAGATATACTGACAGATAAGGTACAGAGACTGATAGACAGATATGCTGACAGATAAGGTACAGAGATTGATAGACAGATATACTGACAGATAAGGTACAGAGACTGATAGACAGATATACTGACAGATAAGGTACAGAGACTGATAGACAGATATACTGACAGATAAGGTACAGAGACTGATAGACAGATATACTGACAGATAAGGTACAGAGACTGATAGACAGATATACTGACAGATAAGGTACAGAGATTGATAGACAGATATACTGACAGATAAGGTACAGAGATTGATAGACAGATATACTGACAGATAAGGTACAGAGATTGATAGACAGATATACTGACAGATAAGGTACAGAGATTGATAGACAGATATACTGACAGATAAGGTACAGAGATTGATAGACAGATATACTGACAGATAATGTACAGAGATTGATAGACAGATATACTGACAGATAAGGTACAGAGATTGATAGACAGATATACTGACAGATAAGGTACAGAGATTGATAGACAGATATACTGACAGATAAGGTACAGAGACTGATAGACAGATATACTGACAGATAAGGGACAGAGATTGATACAGATATACTGACAGATAAGGTACAGAGACTGATAGACAGATATACTGACAGATAAGGTACAGAGATTGATAGACAGATATACTGACAGATAAGGTACAGAGACTGATAGACAGATATACTGACAGATAAGGTACAGAGACTGATAGACAGATATACTGACAGATAAGGTACAGAGATTGATAGACAGATATACTGACAGATAAGGTACAGAGATTGATAGACAGATATACTGACAGATAAGGTACAGAGATTGATAGACAGATATACTGACAGATAAGGTACAGAGACTGATAGACAGATATACTGACAGATAAGGTACAGGGATTGATAGACAGATATACTGACAGATAAGGTACAGAGACTGATAGACAGATATACTGACAGATAAGGTACAGAGACTGATAGACAGATATACTGACAGATAAGATACAGAGACTGATAGACAGATATACTGACAGATAAGGTACAGAGATTGATGGACAGATATACTGACAGATAAGGTACAGAGACTGATAGACAGATATACTGACAGATAAGGTACAGAGACTGATAGACAGATATACTGACAGATAAGGTACAGAGATTGATAGACAGATATACTGACAGATAAGGTACAGAGATTGATAGACAGATATACTGACAGATAAGGGACAGAGATTGATAGACAGATATACTGACAGATAAGGTACAGAGACTGATAGACAGATATACTGACAGATAAGGTACAGAGACTGATAGACAGATATACTGACAGATAAGGTACAGAGACTGATAGACAGATATACTGACAGATAAGGTACAGAGACTGATAGACAGATATACTGACAGATAAGGTACAGAGATTGATAGACAGATATACTGACAGATAAGGTACAGAGATTGATAGACAGATATACTGACAGATAAGGTGCAGAGACTGATAGACAGATATACTGACAGATAAGGTACAGAGACTGATAGACAGATATACTGACAGATAAGGGACAGAGATTGATAGACAGATATACTGACAGATAAGGTACAGAGACTGATACACAGATATACTGACAGATAAGGTACAGAGACTGATAGACAGATATACTGACAGATAAGGTACAGAGATTGATAGACAGATATACTGACAGATAAGGTACAGAGACTGATAGACAGATATACTGACAGATAAGGTACAGAGATTGATAGACAGATATACTGACAGATAAGGTACAGAGACTGATAGACAGATATACTGACAGATAAGGTACAGAGACTGATAGACAGATATACTGACAGATAAGGTACGGAGACTGATAGACAGATATACTGACAGATAAGGTACAGAGATTGATAGACAGATATACTGACAGATAAGGTACAGAGACTGATAGACAGATATACTGACAGATAAGGTACAGAGATTGATAGACAGATATACTGACAGATAAGGTACAGAGATTGATAGACAGATATACTGACAGATAAGGTACAGAGATTGATAGACAGATATACTGACAGATAAGGTACAGAGATTGATAGACAGATATACTGACAGATAATGTACAGAGATTGATAGACAGATATACTGACAGATAATGTACAGAGATTGATAGACAGATATACTGACAGATAATGTACAGAGATTGATAGACAGATATACTGACAGATAAGGTACAGAGATTGATAGACAGATATACTGACAGATAAGGTACAGAGATTGATAGACAGATATACTGACAGATAAGGTACAGAGACTGATAGACAGATATACTGACAGATAAGGGACAGAGATTGATACAGATATACTGACAGATAAGGTACAGAGACTGATAGACAGATATACTGACAGATAAGGTACAGAGATTGATAGACAGATATACTGACAGATAAGGTACAGAGACTGATAGACAGATATACTGACAGATAAGGTACAGAGACTGATAGACAGATATACTGACAGATAAGGTACAGAGATTGATAGACAGATATACTGACAGATAAGGTACAGAGATTGATAGACAGATATACTGACAGATAAGGTACAGAGATTGATAGACAGATATACTGACAGATAAGGTACAGAGACTGATAGACAGATATACTGACAGATAAGGTACAGGGATTGATAGACAGATATACTGACAGATAAGGTACAGAGACTGATAGACAGATATACTGACAGATAAGGTACAGAGACTGATAGACAGATATACTGACAGATAAGATACAGAGACTGATAGACAGATATACTGACAGATAAGGTACAGAGATTGATGGACAGATATACTGACAGATAAGGTACAGAGACTGATAGACAGATATACTGACAGATAAGGTACAGAGACTGATAGACAGATATACTGACAGATAAGGTACAGAGATTGATAGACAGATATACTGACAGATAAGGTACAGAGATTGATAGACAGATATACTGACAGATAAGGGACAGAGATTGATAGACAGATATACTGACAGATAAGGTACAGAGACTGATAGACAGATATACTGACAGATAAGGTACAGAGACTGATAGACAGATATACTGACAGATAAGGTACAGAGACTGATAGACAGATATACTGACAGATAAGGTACAGAGACTGATAGACAGATATACTGACAGATAAGGTACAGAGATTGATAGACAGATATACTGACAGATAAGGTACAGAGATTGATAGACAGATATACTGACAGATAAGATACAGAGACTGATAGACAGATATACTGACAGATAAGGTACAGAGACTGATAGACAGATATACTGACAGATAAGGTACAGAGATTGATAGACAGATATACTGACAGATAAGGTACAGAGACTGATAGACAGATATACTGACAGATAAGGTACAGAGATTGATAGACAGATATACTGACAGATAAGGTACAGAGACTGATAGACAGATATACTGACAGATAAGGTACAGAGACTGATAGACAGATATACTGACAGATAAGGTACAGAGACTGATAGGCAGATATACTGACAGATAAGGTACAGAGATTGATAGGCAGATATACTGACAGATAAGGTACAGAGATTGATAGACAGTTATACTGACAGATATCTGTCTATGAATTTTGCATCTCCTCTGTCAGTGTAATGGTCCTGTCTGTATATTTGTGTCCGTTTGTGAGGATAACTGGTGGGCTTATGAAGCCCCCGGCTGGTACCATGCATCACTAAGCAAAGCCCTGGGCAATCATACAGCACATGCCATGACATCCCAGGCAGCACAGCCACACTGCCCTGAGACACGCCACTCTCCCACAGCTGGAGGACACATCACACGCAAGGCCGACATTTAACGACAACTGGACCAAAAAATGACGTTCTGTTTAATGGAAAGATATTATCAAATGGAGACATTTTAACTTGAAATGAAAGAACAGAAATAAAGTACCTAACTGTGTTCTCTTTGCTCTGTATAGCTCTATCAGGGGGCGGACATGTTGGGTCACATGGGTAAGAGCTTCCTTCATCTGACCCAAGATTCTAAATATGTCCGCCCCCTGATAGAGCTATACAGAGCAAAGATTCTAAACAACATGTCCGCCCCCTGATAGAGCTATGCAGAGCAAAGATTCTAAACAACATGTCCGCCCCCTGATAGAGCTATACAGAGCAAAGATTCTAAACATGTCCTCCCCCTGATAGAGCTATACAGAGCAAAGATTCTAAACAACATGTCTGCCCCCTGATAGAGCTATACAGAGCAAAGATTCTAAACAACATGTCTGCCCCCTGATAGAGCTATACAGAGCAAAGATTCTAACCAACATGTCCGCCCCCTGATAGAGCTATACAGAGCAAAGATTCTAACCAACATGTCCGCCCCCTGATAGAGCTATACAGAGCAAAGATACTAAACAACATGTCCGCCCCCTGATAGAGCTATACAGAGCAAAGATACTAAACAGCATGTCCGCCCCCTGATAGAGCTATACAGAGCAAAGATTCTAACCAACATGTCCGCCCCCTGATAGAGCTATACAGAGCAAAGATTCTAACATGTCTGCCCTTGATAGAGCCATACAGAGCAAAGATTCTAAACAACATGTCCTCCCCCTGATAGAGCTATACAGAGCAAAGATTCTAAACAGCATGTCCGTCCCCTGATAGAGCTATACAGAGCAAAGATTCTAAACAACATGTCCTGCCCCTGATAGAGCTATACAGAGCAAAGATTCTAACATGTCTGCCCTTGATAGAGCCATACAGAGCAAAGATTCTAAACAACATGTCCTCCCCCTGATAGAGCTATACAGAGCAAAGATTCTAAACAGCATGTCCTCCCCCTGATAGAGCTATACAGAGCAAAGATTCTAACCAACATGTCCTCCCCCTGATAGAGCTATACAGAGCAAAGATTCTAAACAACATGTCCGCCCCCTGATAGAGCTGTACAGAGCAAAGATTCTAAACAACATGTCCGCCCCCTAATAGAGCTATACAGAGCAAAGATTCTAAACAACATGTCCACCCCCTGATAGAGCTATACAGAGCAAAGATTCTAAACAACATGTCCACCCCCTGATAGAGCTATACAGAGCAAAGATTCTAAACAACATGTCCGCCCCTGATAGAGCTATACAGAGCAAAGATTCTAAACAACATGTCCGCCCCCTGATAGAGCTATACAGAGCAAAGATTCTAATCAACATGTCCGTCCCCTGATAGAGCTATACAGAGCAAAGATTCTAAACAACATGTCCGCCCCTGATAGAGCTATACAGAGCAAAGATTCTAAACAACATGTCCGCCCCCTGATAGAGCTATACAGAGCAAAGATTCTAAACAACATGTCCGCCCCCTGATAGAGCTATACAGAGCAAAGAGCCCTCAATAAGATACATTATTTGTATTCTTTCATTAAAACATTTCTATTTAAAGGGTCTACACTTGCTGTAATTAAGCAGACTTTTTGCAGACGGTCGTACAGTGGCACCTCCTCCAATAGAAGAGAAGGATGGTGCCGCTCTGGTACCTGAGGGAGCACATGGGACATGTCAGTGCTCCACCACGGCAGGTAAAATAGGACCAACACCATGAAGATGTGGTTACCTGATCAACTTATGACAGACCCCGGGCTGATACTGTTTAAATAAATCCTGCAGCCCCCACAGATATTATCATAGGGTCCACATAACTCAGCATGCAACAGAATAATAATAATAATAATAAATCTGGAAATAGCATATTCCTGACGTGTAAATACTGTGAGAATAAAGATTAAAACATGATCTATACCCCGTGTTAGTGTGTTACACGTCTGGCCCATCATCTTGGGACACGCTTTGTCTCTTACTCTTTGCAGTTTACACAATATACAGATCATTCATCTCCACTTTCATAGTTTAAATTAAACTCTCTAATAAAGGAAAGTCGCAGTGCCAAATATCACTATGCCCTGCCATGCTGCCATGTCTCACTCACCTACTGCAGACAGTAACCCCAAATGTGCATGGGCAACAACAACAAAGGGGACCCTAACTAGGCAGCCACAGGGTAAGGTCC
The DNA here is from genome assembly GCA_036172795.1 of Pelodytes ibericus. Taxonomy (NCBI): domain Eukaryota; kingdom Metazoa; phylum Chordata; class Amphibia; order Anura; family Pelodytidae; genus Pelodytes; species Pelodytes ibericus. The sequence continues at coordinate 3,269,618 of CM069861.1, read as the reverse complement.
ATAGAAGTTTATAAAAGGTTATAACGTTATTCAGCGTGCCCACTTGGGACCACGTCTCTCTATAGCCGTGTAAATACTTCATATTGGGGATTGTGAAACAACATTTAGAAAGATTCACGCAGAATATTAATAAAATTACCCTATATTAAAACCCACTCCACACAAAAACAAAACAAAACACTGTTTGTATTGTGTCACTTGTAAAGCCACCAAAATCCTACAGCTTTAGCTTTATCACCATTAAGATGTTAACTCCTCCTACTCCCTGTATCAGAATGATTCTGTGCATACAGCTGTATAATCAGCCATTTTTTTTATTTCAGGGACACCTACCTTTTTTTGTTCTGGCCTGCAGAATGTATGATTCATGTGTATAGCGTGAAACCGGTTAAATTCCTAAGGGACCAACCTAGACTACCTACCTTCTCCCCCCCCCCATGCATTCAGTGCCCTATCATGTCAGCATAGTTATAATCCAGGATACTGTGTGATGGTCGCTCATTAGAAAACAAAGGGGACGACATGTACATATAGGGCCAGTGCCGTCTGGTAAGCCCTCTTTGGGAGAAAGTGGCATCTCTATATTAAATGTTTGGGGTTTTCGATGGAGCCCTATCACATCGGGATTTCCACAAGATGGGAAAGAAAAAGAGAGCCGATAATCCTCAAGGGTGACTGACTGGGCGGTAATAAAAGCCCAATTATTCTTCCAATGTAGGATGGGGAAATTAATTACTAGGTTCAAAGGAAGGGGCATCTCCTGGCCTATGGCAAAAACGGTCCCTCCAATGTAAAAAATAGATCCGCAGGTGATGGATACGCTGAGACGCGTGGTGTGAGCACTCCTGTACCCCTCTCACCCCCAGGTACCCTACACAGGCAGGTGTGGTATGAGCACTCCTGTACCCCTCACATCCCCAGGTACCCTACACAGGCAGGTGTGGTATGAGCACTCCTGTACCCCTCTCACCCCCAGGTACCCTACACAGGCAGGTGTGGTGTGAGCACTCCTGTACCCCTCTCACCCCCAGGTACCCTACACAGGCAGGTGTGGTATGAGCACTCCTGTACCCCTCTCACCCCCAGGTACCCTACACAGGCAGGTGTGGTATGAGCACTCCTGTACCCCTCACACCCCCAGGTACCCTACACAGGCAGGTGTGGTATGAGCACTCCTGTACCCCTCTCACCCCCAGGTACCCTACACAGGCAGGTGTGGTATGAGCACTCCTGTACCCCTCACATCCCCAGGTACCCTACACAGGCAGGTGTGGTATGAGCACTCCTGTACCCCTCACACCCCCAGGTACCCTACACAGGCAGGTGTGGTATGAGCACTCCTGTACCCCTCACACCCCCAGGTACCCTACACAGGCAGGTGTGGTATGAGCACTCCTGTACCCCTCACACCCCAGGTACCCTACACAGGCAGGTGTGGTATGAGCACTCCTGTACCCCTCACACCCCAGGTACCCTACACAGGCAGGTGTGGTATGAGCACTCCTGTACCCCTCTCACCCCCAGGTACCCTACACAGGCAGGTGTGGTATGAGCACTCCTGTACCCCTCACACCCCCAGGTACCCTACACAGGCAGGTGTGGTATGAGCACTCCTGTACCCCTCACACCCCCAGGTACCCTACACAGGCAGGTGTGGTATGAGCACTCCTGTACCCCTCACACCCCCAGGTACCCTACACAGGCAGGTGTGGTATGAGCACTCCTGTACCCCTCTCACCCCCAGGTACCCTACACAGGCAGGTGTGGTATGAGCACTCCTGTACCCCTCACACCCCAGGTACCCTACACAGGCAGGTGTGGTATGAGCACTCCTGTACCCCTCACACCCCCAGGTACCCTACACAGGCAGGTGTGGTATGAGCACTCCTGTACCCCTCTCACCCCCAGGTACCCTACACAGGCAGGTGTGGTATGAGCACTCCTGTACCCCTCACACCCCAGGTACCCTACACAGGCAGGTGTGGTATGAGCACTCCTGTACCCCTCACACCCCCAGGTACCCTACACAGGCAGGTGTGGTATGAGCACTCCTGTACCCCTCACACCCCCAGGTACCCTACACAGGCAGGTGTGGTATGAGCACTCCTGTACCCCTCTCACCCCCAGGTACCCTACACAGGCAGGTGTGGTATGAGCACTCCTGTACCCCTCTCACCCCCAGGTACCCTACACAGGCAGGTGTGGTGTGAGCACTCCTGTACCCCTCTCACCCCCAGGTACCCTACACAGGCAGGTGTGGTATGAGCACTCCTGTACCCCTCACACCCCCAGGTACCCTACACAGGCAGGTGTGGTATGAGCACTCCTGTACCCCTCACACCCCCAGGTACCCTACACAGGCAGGTGTGGTATGAGCACTCCTGTACCCCTCACACCCCCAGGTACCCTACACAGGCAGGTGTGGTATGAGCACTCCTGTACCCCTCTCACCCCCAGGTACCCTACACAGGCAGGTGTGGTATGAGCACTCCTGTACCCCTCTCACCCCCAGGTACCCTACACAGGCAGGTGTGGTATGAGCACTCCTGTACCCCTCTCACCCCCAGGTACCCTACACAGGCAGGTGTGGTGTGAGCACTCCTGTACCCCTCTCACCCCCAGGTACCCTACACAGGCAGGTGTGGTATGAGCACTCCTGTACCCTTCTCACCCCCAGGTACCCTACACAGGCAGGTGTGGTATGAGCACTCCTGTACCCCTCTCACCCCCAGGTACCCTACACAGGCAGGTGTGGTATGAGCACTCCTGTACCCCTCACACCCCCAGGTACCCTACACAGGCAGGTGTGGTATGAGCACTCCTGTACCCCTCTCACCCCCAGGTACCCTACACAGGCAGGTGTGGTATGAGCACTCCTGTACCCCTCTCACCCCCAGGTACCCTACACAGACAGGTGTGGTATGAGCACTCCTGTACCCCTCACACCCCCAGGTACCCTACACAGGCAGGTGTGGTGTGAGCACTCCTGTACCCCTCTCACCCCCAGGTACCCTACACAGGCAGGTGTGGTATGAGCACTCCTGTACCCCTCTCACCCCCAGGTACCCTACACAGGCAGGTGTGGTATGAGCACTCCTGTACCCCTCTCACCCCCAGGTACCCTACACAGGCAGGTGTGGTATGAGCACTCCTGTACCCCTCACACCCCCAGGTACCCTACACAGGCAGGTGTGGTATGAGCACTCCTGTACCCCTCTCACCCCCAGGTACACTACACAGGCAGGTGTGGTATGAGCACTCCTGTACCCCTCTCACCCCCAGGTACCCTACACAGGCAGGTGTGGTATGAGCACTCCTGTACCCCTCTCACCCCCAGGTACCCTACACAGGCAGGTGTGGTATGAGCACTCCTGTACCCTTCTCACCCCCAGGTACCCTACACAGGCAGGTGTGGTATGAGCACTCCTGTACCCCTCTCACCCCCAGGTACCCTACACAGGCAGGTGTGGTATGAGCACTCCTGTACCCCTCACACCCCCAGGTACCCTACACAGGCAGGTGTGGTATGAGCACTCCTGTACCCCTCTCACCCCCAGGTACCCTACACAGGCAGGTGTGGTATGAGCACTCCTGTACCCCTCACACCCCCAGGTACCCTACACAGGCAGGTGTGGTATGAGCACTCCTGTACCCCTCACACCCCCAGGTACCCTACACAGGCAGGTGTGGTGTGAGCACTCCTGTACCCCTCTCACCCCCAGGTACCCTACACAGGCAGGTGTGGTATGAGCACTCCTGTACCCCTCTCACCCCCAGGTACCCTACACAGGCAGGTGTGGTATGAGCACTCCTGTACCCCTCACACCCCCAGGTACCCTACACAGGCAGGTGTGGTATGAGCACTCCTGTACCCCTCGCACCCCCAGGTACCCTACACAGGCAGGTGTGGTATGAGCACTCCTGTACCCCTCACACCCCCAGGTACCCTACACAGGCAGGTGTGGTATGAGCACTCCTGTACCCCTCTCACCCCCAGGTACCCTACACAGGCAGGTGTGGTATGAGCACTCCTGTACCCCTCACACCCCCAGGTACCCTACACAGGCAGGTGTGGTATGAGCACTCCTGTACCCCTCTCACCCCCAGGTACCCTACACAGGCAGGTGTGGTATGAGCACTCCTGTACCCCTCTCACCCCCAGGTACCCTACACAGGCAGGTGTGGTATGAGCACTGCTGTGCCCCTCTCACCCCTCAGGTACCCTAATGAGGCAGGTGTGGTCTCAGGCTTGGGTATACCTGCTCCTGTGCCCCTATCACCCCTCAGGTACCCTAATGAGGGGGTGTGGTCTCAGGCTTGGGGATACCCGCTCCTGTGCCCCTCTTACCCCTCGGGTACCCTAATGAGGGGGTGTGGTCTCAGGCTTGGGTATACCTGCTCCTGTGCCCCTATCACCCCTCGGGTACCCTAATGAGGCAGGTGTGGTCTCAGGCTTGGGTATACCCGCTCCTGTGCCCCTCTCACCCCTCGGGTACCCTAATGAGGCAGGTGTGGTCTCAGGCTTGGGTATACCCGCTCCTGTGCCCCTCTCACCCCTCAGGTACCCTAATGAGGCAGGTGTGGTCTCAGGCTTGGGTATACCTGCTCCTGTGCCCCTATCACCCCTCAGGTACCCTAATGAGGGGGTGTGGTCTCAGGCTTGGGGATACCCGCTCCTGTGCCCCTCTTACCCCTCGGGTACCCTAATGAGGGGGTGTGGTCTCAGGCTTGGGTATACCTGCTCCTGTGCCCCTCTCACCCCTCGGGTACCCTAATGAGGCAGGTGTGGTCTCAGGCTTGGGTATACCTGCTCCTGTGCCCCTCTCACCCCTCGGGTACCCTAATGAGGGGGTGTGGTCTCAGGCTTGGGTATACCTGCTCCTGTGCCCCTCTCACCCCTCGGGTACCCTAATGAGGGGGTGTGGTCTCAGGCTTGGGTATACCTGCTCCTGTGCCCCTCTTACCCCTCGGGTACCCTAATGAGGGGGTGTGGTCTCAGGCTTGGGTATACCTGCTCCTGTGCCCCTCTCACCCCTCGGGTACCCTAATGAGGGGGTGTGGTCTCAGGCTTGGGTATACCTGCTCCTGTGCCCCTATCACCCCTCGGGTACCCAATCCATCTATTATTTATGTCTTAGAATATAGATTTATAAGACATTATCAGATCCATTTCTTCCTCCTTGGCTCCAGCTAAATGTGGAGTGGAAGTTTCAGATTTGGCAAACTAAACATTTATAAAATACAGATATTAATAACTGCACATATTTTATGAATTATTACAAAAAAGGTAAGTTAGTTTCAAGTTGATGAGAAGAAGAATTCGGCAGCAAATCTCTGAGTCAGTCACCTGTCTTCAAGCAGGTTAGAATAAAGTCATTGGAAGTTAGAGAGCCCCTGTATACAATATAGCGTGTTCATGCACAGTGATGGTCTCAGACATTGGAAGTTAGAGAGCCCCTGTATACAATATAGCGTGTTCATGCACAGTGATGGTCTCAGACATTGGAAGTTAGAGAGCCCCTGTATACAATATAGTCTGTTCATGCACAGTGATGGTCTCAGACATGGGAAGTTAGAGAGCCCCTGTATACAATATAGCGTGTTCATGCACAGTGATGGTCTCAGACATTGGAAGTTAGAGAGCCCCTGTATACAATATAGTCTGTTCATGCACAGTGATGGTCTCAGACATGGGAAGTTAGAGAGCCCCTGTATACAATATAGTCTGTTCATGCACAGTGATGGTCTCAGACATTGGAAGTTAGAGAGCCCCTGTATACAATATAGCGTGTTCATGCACAGTGATGGTCTCAGACATGGGAAGTTAGAGAGCCCCTGTATACAATATAGCGTGTTCATGCACAGTGATGGTCTCAGACATTGGATTAAAAAGAAATCAAGTCACTGCTTGTGTAGCAGACTAAAAAAGAGGCATCCATTGGACTCATGGATTGGGTAGCCTGGCTCCTAAATTCTATAAATATTTGCCAATCTGTCATTTCATATCTTTATATACTACCTGCCTATTATATATTGCTTTAAGGACGGACATTCTTGTAACCTCAGTCATGACACAGTAAGGAGGTCACAGATATCCTCACATATGGTAATGTCACCTGCCTAGACAATAGCGTCCATTCATTGGGGAGTACAGGGGTCTGTGCATGTATAATGTATGAGAGGAACAACATTTACATAACATTACCTTAACCCTCGGTCTGCTGCGGGGGGAGCACACCCCCGGCTGGCAAATAGTGGGTTAAAATACACATTTACTAACCAGCCACAAAACATGTAATGCAAAGGCCATCAAATAAAGGACCAAAGTCCCATGTTTAATAGGAGTGAACATACTACTTACAGAAAGAGTAGTAGATACCTGGAATAACCTTCCAGCAGAAGCAGTAAGGCCTGACACTGTAATTAGTAGTAGATACCTGGAATAACCTTCCAGTGGAAGCAGTAAAGGCCGACAATGTCAAGAGTAGTAGATACCTGGAATAACCTTCCAGTGGAAGCAGTAAAGGCCGACCCTGTCAAGACTAGTAGATACCTAGAATAACCTTCCAGTGGAAGCAGTAAAGGCTGACACTAAGGAGTAGTAGATACCTGGAATAACCTTCCAGCAGGAGCAGTAAAGGCTGACACTGTAAGGAGTAGTAGATACCTGGAATAACCTTCCAGCAGGAGCAGTAAAGGCTGACGCTGTAAAGAGTAGTAGATACCTGGAATAACCTCCCAGAGGAAGCCGTAAAGGCTGACACTGTAGGGAGTAGTAGATACCTGGAATAACCTTCCAGCGGAAGCAGTAAAGGCTGACACTGTAAGGAGTAGTAGATACCTGGAATAACCTTCCAACAGAAGCAGTAAAGGCTGACACTGTAAGGTGTAGTAGATACCTGGAATAACCTTCCAGTGGAAGCAGTAAAGACTGACACTGTCAAGAGTAGTAGATACCTAGAATAACCTTCCAGTGGAAGCAGTAAAGGCTGACACTGTAAGGAGTAGTAGATACCTGGAATAACCTTAAAGCAGGAGCAGTAAAGGCTGACACTGTAAGGAGTAGTAGATACCTGGAATAACCTTCCAGCAGGAGCAGTAAAGGCTGACACTGTAAGGAGTAGTAGATACCTGGAATAACCTTCCAGCAGGAGCAGTAAAGGCTGACACTGTAAGGAGTAGTAGATACCTGGAATAACCTTCCAGGAGGAGCAGTAAAGGCTGACACTGTAAAGAGTAGTAGATACCTGGAATAACCTTCCAGCAGGAGCAGTAAAGGCTGACACTGTAAGGAGTAGTAGATACCTGGAATAACCTTCCAGCAGGAGCAGTAAAGGCTGACACTGTAAAGAGTAGTAGATACCTGGAATAACCTTCCAGTGGAAGCAGTAAAGACTGACACTGTCAAGAGTAGTAGATACCTAGAATAACCTTCCAGTGGAAGCAGTAAAGGCTGACACTGTAAGGAGTAGTAGATACCTGGAATAACCTTAAAGCAGGAGCAGTAAAGGCTGACGCTGTAAGGAGTAGTAGATACCTGGAATAACCTTCCAGCAGGAGCAGTAAAGGCTGACACTGTAGGGAGTAGTAGATACCTGGAATAACCTTCCAGCAGGAGCAGTAAAGGCTGACACTGTAAGGAGTAGTAGATACCTGGAATAACCTTCCAGCAGGAGCAGTAAAGCCTGATACTGTAAGTAGTAGTAGATACCTGGAATAACCTTCCAGCAGAAGCAGTAAAGGCTGACACTGTAAGGTGTAGTAGATACCTGGAATAACCTTCCAGTGGAAGCAGTAAAGACTGACACTGTCAAGAGTAGTAGATACCTAGAATAACCTTCCAGTGGAAGCAGTAAAGGCTGACACTGTAAGGAGTAGTAGATACCTGGAATAACCTTCCAATGGAAGCAAGGAGTAGTAGATACCTGGAATAACCTTCCCTTGGAAGCAGTAAAGACTGACACTGTAAGGAGTAGTAGATACCTGGAATAACCTCCCAGCTGAGGTAGTAAAGGCTGACACTGTAAGGAGTAGTAGATACCTGGAATAACCTCCCATAGGAAGCAGTAATGGCTGACACTGTAAGGAGTAGTAGATATCTGGAATAACCTCCCAGCTAAAGCAGTAAGGCCAACACTATAAAGAGTAGTAGATACCTGGAATAAACCCCCAGAGGAAGCAGTAAGGGCTGACACTGTAAGGAGTAGTAGATACCTGGAATAACCTCCCAGAAGAGTAGTAGATACCTGGAATAACCTTCCAGCGGAAGCGGTAAAGGCGACACTTTAAAGAGTAGTAGATACCTGGAATAACCTTCCAGCAGAAGCGGTAAAGGCTGACACTGTAAAGACTAGTAGATACCTGGAATAAACTCCCAGAAGAGTAGTAGATACCTGGAATAACCTTCCAGTGGAAGCAGTAAAGGCTGACACTGTAAGGAGTAGTAGATACCTGGAATAACCTTCCAGCAGAAGAGGTAGACCACACTGTAATGGAATGTCTGGGATGTGTATAAGGATATCCTGAAAATAATCTCAAATCAGTGTTAGTTTGTTGGTTTTCTAGATCCAGTAAGATGCAGTTTATCGATCAGTGATCAGAGTTTGTGCATTAAGTGAATCCCTGGGATTTATCAGAGATGGGAGGTCAGACATATAACACACAGGATAGTGAATCATCATACATTATTTAATACTGAAATGCTCTGTCCCAGGGGTGTCCAACGTGCGGCCCGTTCCACACCTAACTCTTAGAAACCCTAATAATGGAGACCGAATAAAGTTCATTTGATCTGCTAAATAATTAATCTTTTTTGTATGGCTGACGAGCTATTCCTCACATGACTTCTGACTATCCAGCCCACTACAGAACCCCCCCAGATCTATAGCAGGGTTCCTCTAAATGTAATACTCACAAGACTTAACACAGGAATAACCTCAGAGCAGCACATTAAATCCAGAGCGTGGCAGTGAGAGGCTAATAGGACAATATAATGATCCTCACACATACTCTCACTAAATGATGTCAGGATTGGCTCCCAACACACCAGACATCTATTTATTCAATATACAATAACATGAGCTGTGAGGGCACAAAGTGCTCCCCTCCCAGGTGATATGAACTCAGATCAGTCTTTATTACTACTGGTTACATTGTCAGATGCCGTCACCTTCTATAACCCCCCATTTATCACATAACTCCAGGTATAACCCCCCATTTATCACATAACTCCAGGTATAACCCCCCATTTATCACATAACTCCAGGTATAACCCCCCATTTATCACATAACTCCAGGTGTAACCCCCCATTTATCACATAACTCCAGGTGTAACCCCCCATTTATCACATAACTCCAGGTGTAACCCCCCATTTATCACATAACTCCAGGTATAACCCCCCATTTATCACATAACTCCAGGTGTAACCCCCCATTTATCACATAACTCCAGGTGTAACCCCCCATTTATCACATAACTCCAGGTGTAACCCCCCATTTATCACATAACTCCAGGTATAACCCCCCATTTATCTCATAACTCCAGGTATTACCCCCCATTTATCACATAACTCCAGGTATAACCCCCCATTTATCACATAACTCCAGGTATAACCCCCCATTTATCACATAACTCCAGGTATAACCCCCCATTTATCACATAACTCCAGGTATAACCCCCCATTTATCACATAACTCCAGGTGTAACCCCCCATTTATCACATAACTCCAGGTATAACCCCCCATTTATCACATAACTCCAGGTATAACCCCCCATTTATCACATAACTCCAGGTATAACCCCCCATTTATCACATAACTCCAGGTATAACCCCCCATTTATCACATAACTCCAGGTATAACCCCCCATTTATCACATAACTCCAGGTATAACCCCCCATTTATCACATAACTCCAGGTATAACCCCCCATTTATCACATAACTCCAGGTATAACCCCCCATTTATCACATAACTCCAGGTATAACCCCCCATTTATCACATAACTCCAGGTATAACCCCCCATTTATCACATAACTCCAGGTGTAACCCCCCATTTATCACATAACTCCAGGTATAACCTCCCATTTATCACATAACTCCAGGTATAACCCCCATTTACTGAACCCCATCACAGTGTTTCAATGATTTATTCTATCGCCAGATCTTGCTTGTTAGAGATCACCGCAGTCGCTGCACACATTTGGCAGATCTCGCCAGTCACTAGATCCCACTGACCCCGGCACCCATTTAGCAGATCTCGCCACTCACTAGATCCCAGCGCCTAATTAGCGGATCTCGCCAGTCACTAGATCCCAGCACCCAATTAGCATATCTCGCCAGTCACTAAATCCCAGCGCCCAATTAGCAGATCTCGCCAGTCACTAGATCCCACTGACCCTTGCGCTCATTTGGCAGATCTCGCCAGTCACTAGATCCCAGCGCCCAACTAGCAGATCTTGCCAGTCACTAATCCCACTGACCCCGGCGCCCATTTAGCAGATCTCGCCAGCCACTAGATGCCAGTGCCTAATAAGCAGATCTCGCCAGTCACTAATCCCACTGACCAGATCTCACCAGCCACTAGATCCCAGTGCCCAACTAGCAGATCTCGCCAGTCACTAGATCCCACTGACCCCAGCACCCATTGAGCAGATCTCGCCAGACACTAGATCCCACTGACCCCGGCGCCCATTTAGCAGATCTCGCCAGCCACTAGATCCCAGTGCCTAATTAGCAGATCTCGCCAGTGACTAGATCC